>JAAALK010000286.1:58122021-58519130 GCA_019279435.1 Zizania palustris
ACGGTACAAACTTGTGCTGACGCCTTGATAAGTTAAACGTCCACGACAGAACATTTTCATAAAGCGAACGTCTGGCGTTGTAAGGCAATCATTATGTCCCGTTTGGCAGCGCCCCTTCGAGACGGAGTTTCGAGGGGTCTCGGGAAGGCCTTCGTCAGCGGCTGGAATCGGAGTGCCGACGAAGACTTCAAATCTATCGGAGGGTCTTTGCCTGGTGGGGGCGTCGCGTACTTCGGAGCATCGTAGGAGCACCAATTTGGGAGATGCAGTTAACCGATTAACTGATTTGTGAGATATAATTAACTGATTAAGTGATTAACTAATTATGAATTGTGTATACTTGAGCTAATTAGAAGTGATCTTTTGTATTTATGGTTAACTGATTAACTGAATCAATTTAACCGAAACCGAATTTCATCAGTTATTGTTTTTGCTAAAGAAACTTCGGTTGTCATTTTAATATAACCAAAATTATTTTTAATCGATTTAACCAAACTTATAACCGAATTAACCGAATTCTCGGCTCTAGAAAGAAGGCTTGATTGATGCAACATTGGAGCAGTGTTACACTGTTTTCTAGACAGACAGACATACGTGCGATGCTCCGTTGCTCCTCGACAACAAAGCCGTGGCGGCAAAGAGACCGCAGATACTGTGCACTATTTTCCTTCCGTTTTTTCTCTTGCCCAAGAGAAACCGAAATACTACTGTCAAGTTATGTTTCTCCTGCGTCTTTCTGTTGTGATTATACGAACAAGAAACAGCTGATGACTACATACGTCCAACGGGACCTGGCTCAGTTCAGGTGTGGATAGTAAACTGTTCCCCAGTAAACAATATACGGCGGGCGAAGCAGCTCGTCAAAAGTCATCTACTGGTATAGACGCAGGAGTGTAGTTTACCACCATACCGGCTATGAAGCTCAACTTGTCTATAGCTTCAGTCCTGCTGGTGCTGGTCCTTTCATCTGAAGAAAAGGGCGGAGCACAAGTTGGCGACCGTGCCGTGCCAACTTGGAGCAGAGCAGTACTGGTACTACTTATTGCCACCAGTAGGCGAAAACAACAACGGCAAGCTGCAAAAAGATAATCATAAATGCTCGGGAGATGATCACGGCGACGGAAAGCGACGAGACAGGCGAGGCAAGGACAAATATTATATATAATTAAATCATTGAGTTCATATCATGTTGTATTCTACTATTATCTTCTCTTTGTGTGGCTCTACGTGTCAGTAAAAAGAGAGTAAAATATGCTATCACCACTACCGTGAACTCAATCTTTTAAAAGTATAGATAAAAGAAAGAAATCAGGTGTGCATCCGGCGACAACGGGACTGGGGCATCTCACGCCGGCCTGACCGCGGCGACCAACCTGCGTCCCCCCTGGCTCGCTTTGCATGCTAGCGCCTAGCGGTTGCCTTCCACTGGAACTTCCCCCTGTGTGTGGGT
Organism: Zizania palustris; assembly: GCA_019279435.1. Classification (NCBI taxonomy): domain Eukaryota; kingdom Viridiplantae; phylum Streptophyta; class Magnoliopsida; order Poales; family Poaceae; genus Zizania; species Zizania palustris. The sequence continues at coordinate 58,123,472 of JAAALK010000286.1, forward strand.
GAACATTTTAAGGGTAGCAATATAAAATCCCAAGTTCGTCACTAAAAATTTGTAAGACTACATGCTACAGGTGTGAGTTGGTTTTGTTTTGTAGCTGACTGCTAATCGTAACCTTTGGTCAACCAGCTGAATGTATAAGGATAAATTGAGAGGCTTTGTCAAGTTGGATGGGGTGACTGACATGCTAGGACGTGGGGACTGTGAGCTGGAGGCGCTGTGAATGTAGTCCGATTTAGCTCAGGTGATGTGGCTTCGTAACAGAAGAGAAAATTAGCATTTAATACGCCAGGCGAGGGCATTGTTTGACCTTCAAATAAAATTCTACGGTTCAACCAGGATTTTAGAGTGTATTTTTTAATGTTATATTGTCTTGAACTCGCTATATTGTCTTGATTTGTTGCCGTTTAATATTTTTTGCTGTTCACATGGAATGGAGCCTGAAATATCAGCTTCATTAGAATTAACATGAATCTATTGGTATTTCAGTTGTAATAAAAAAAGAAAAAGCCCGTGCATTTTAAAGGAACAAAATTGACGATTAATACAGAGAAACGGTGGTAGCAGAACCTTGTAAATTACTCCGAAATAGACAAAACAAACACCCTGCTCATACAAGTTGGCCATTTGCCTTAAAATTTACTAATGGCTCTTCAGCATAGCCAAAGGTAAACCGACAATTAATTGATAATACTTCGAAACGAATCGAACAAACAACCTCTGCATGCAAGTTGCCCAACTTGCCACAAAATTTATTAAACCGCCCTTAATGAAAGATCACACGCTATGCATTAAAGTAAGCACGCAAGTAGCAGTGGTAGATTTAGTGGGTGTTTAGTTTGGGGTTGCTAAAGTTTGGGGACTAAGAGCATCTCCAGCAGCTCCCCTAAAACTCATCCCCTATACTTCACATATAGAGGATGACCCTAAAAGATTCCACCCCTATACAACTTCGGTCTCCAGCAGCTTCCCTAAAATTCATTCCCTATATTTTTGAATCCTCTATTTTATTATTATCTAACAATAAAAATTCTAACGACTATATTTTCAACGGCTATATTTCTAACATATATATTATTATGTATGATCATTATTGTTATTGACGATTGATAAATTTTTTATTATCATTCAACGGTAAAAATTACAACGGTTATATTTTCAACAACTATATTTTCGTTGTGAATTTTTATTTTTTCATAAATAAATAAATATCCTATAATTAGTCTAAATAGTTGATCTCAAAAACATCTTAAAAATTATAAAGAAAATAAATTTTCCTTTTCCTTTTTTATTTTTTCTCTTTTCTTTTTTATTTTCTTTTTTCCTTCTCTTCTTTCCTTTCTTTTTTTCTTTCCTTCTCCCGGTGCTGATGTGGCATGGATAGAGGGAGGAGAGAGATTCCTCAGATTTGGGGAATGAGGAGAGAGAAGTAGGGGATGAGATAGGGTAGGGGATGGAATAGGGAATCTGCTGGAGGGTGGATTTTAGTCCAAATACCCTAAATTTAACTATAGGGGGTGATATAGGGCATCTGCTGGAGACTAAAAGTACTACTTACCTCAGACTAAACTTTAGCCCTTTAGTCCCCAAAACTTTGCTAAAAGAGACTAAAAGTACTACTTACCTCAGAGCATCTCCATTGTAATTGCTATTTTTGACTTGCTATTCATAGCAATAGCAAGTCTCCCTATTTCAATTGGCTTGCTATATTGCTACTCACTCCATTGTACTTGCTATTTGACTTGCTATTTTAGAAAACTTGCTATTTCTCTCATCAAACTTGCTACATGTAGCAAGTTTGGTGAGAGAAATAGCAAGCCCCCTAAAATAGCAAGTCAAATAGCAAGTACAATGGAGACAACTTTTTAACAATTCTTGCTATTTTTAAGGATAGCAAGTTGGATAGCAATTACAATGGAGATGCTCTCATATCCATAACTCTCCTTTAGTTCTTAGAATCAAACAGAAAGGACTAAAGTTTAGTCCTATAAAAAAAGAGCTCAAGTTTCTCTAAAGGAACCAAACATGCCCTTATACTATGCAACAGTACAATGCTACTAGCTCAGCGCACACACAGCAAGTTGCCTCCCTGGCAAGATATATACGGCTCTACCTCATCAACCTCTGATTAGCCAACCCCCATCGCCGCGAGGAAGAGGAGGAGATAAGGAGAAAGCAGCGCAACATGCCGTGCATCCCGGCGTCCAGCCCAGGCATCCCTCACCAGCACCACAGGGTCCTAGCCGGGCTCGGCGGCATGGCCGTCGGGTGCGCGGCGGAGGCGGGCGTGGCCGGGACGGTGTGCGGGGCGCACGACGGGGAGGTGCCGGAGGAGGTAGCGCGGCACCACGAGCACGCGGCGCCCGGGACAGGGCGGTGCTGCTCCGCGGTGGTCCAGCACGTGGCGGCGCCAGCGGCGGCGGTGTGGTCGGTGGTGCGCCGCTTCGACCAGCCACAGGCGTACAAGCGGTTCGTGCGCAGCTGCGCGCTGCTCGCCGGGGACGGCGGCGTGGGCACGCTCCGGGAGGTGCGCGTCGTGTCGGGCCTCCCCGCGGCGTCCAGCCGCGAGCGGCTCGAGATCCTGGACGACGAGAGCCACGTTCTCAGCTTCCGCGTCGTCGGCGGGGAGCACCGCCTGAAGAACTACCTCTCGGTCACCACCGTCCATCCCTCCCCCGCCGCGCCGACGTCCGCCACCGTCGTTGTGGAGTCCTACGTCGTCGACGTCCCTCCCGGCAACACCCCCGAGGACACCCGCGTGTTCGTCGACACCATCGTCAAGTGCAACCTGCAGTCGCTAGCCAAGACCGCCGAGAAGCTCGCCGCCGCCGCCAGGGCCGTCTCGTGAGCTTCCCCCACCGCCGGACCGTGTGTAACCAAGCGATCGTTTTTCCGGGCGGATTGATGGGTGTTTCCTCGGCACGCGAGTTTTTTTTCTACTCCTTTTCCTCTTCTCTCCTTCACATTTGACCCCTCCTTTCCTCTCTAATTTTTCTCCTCGTTGCGAGATACACACACCATCCCCCCTTGTCCAAAAGTTTAAGGAAATGACGAGTATAATTAACAGGCTGCAATTCCATTTGTATGCTCGAGTTGGTGTGTACATACATAACACGATACTAGTAGATCATTAGATCTGGGTCGATTGCAGAAAAGTGTCCGTTTCCTCTGTAATTTCTGCTCTCTACGCAGCTTATGTCGGCCTTCTGCCCTTCTTGTGCACTACTAATTAGCAAGCGAACGGCCGATGACACCATCGACCGATTGCTCGAGCTTGCTACTCACTACCAATTTGCAGACCCAGCTTGTAAACGCGTCAAATATTTTGGACGTGAGAGTTTCAGACAACGTGCGCACAGGGACGAGCACACGCTAACGAAAACCCCAAAATTTTTTTTGGTTCCGATCGATGGATGGATGGATAATTTGACAGTCACAGCGTCGCAGGAAACCGTCGAAGAAGCCGTCCACGGTTTGATCGCAACGAAGCGCAAATCGAGAGGAGGGGGGCGAAGCGCAGTGTGAAAGCTGAAGCCCACTTGCGAGCGTCACGCCGACATGGAGTTGTACCGCCGCCATCTCACTCCGTCGTGCTACCCAAAGCCAACCAACCAGGCCAACTTGCAACGCCCCGCGGCCCGCGCTGATCCGTTCCCGATGCCCCTGTCGATATGTGCACAAATATCGTGTGCAATTGCTTATTTGGTGCAAGCTTGTGGATACATTTATCTGAAATCTAGTACTTTTTCACTTTTAATCATTTTTATATGTAACAGTATGATCTAGATTGGATGCACCAGATCGCTTGATTGCACGATTACATATGATATTTCCCTACATAGTTCCCAACATTTATATACTAGGGTAGTAGGGTATAAGTATACCCTAGGGTTTTATACTACCTGTTTTTATGGCATCACCAGATACATGGTGTACACGTATTTTTATCACATCAGCTGAACCGGATTCTAACTCGAGATATTTAGCTGCAATAACATATAACCCAAAAACTTAAGCTTAAGTCGATAAAGCAAGGCGAACAAATTGAATAGTAATTATCGATAGTTTTTGTCATTTTCGCTAGTTTTTACTATTGTTGAATATAACTTAACTTTTATCACAACATTTGACATTTCATCTTATTTAAAATTTTTGTACAAATATGCAAAAATATAAGCTCTGCTTGAACTATTTTCAATAATAAAACAAATTATAACAAAAATAAATAATATTTCAAAATATTTTCGAACTGACTGAATAATTTAATGCCTGTGATAAAATTCAACAGCATCATTAAAAAAACAAAAAGAAGTAGTTGAAAATCAGTGTCGCCGTGTTGGATCAAAGGGGGCCGTTACTACATAATAAGAGGCGTAGATTAATAGTTGATGACCGCCCACTCGCCGCCGCTCCCCCGTTGTTCACGTCCAACTCGCGCTTTGCTTTCGAGACCGATCGATCTGCAAGTTGCCGTAGTAGAGAGAGAGAGAGAGAGAGAGAGAGAGAGAGAGAGAGAGAGAGAGAGAGAGAGAGAGAGAGAGAGAGAGAGAGAGAGAGAGAGAGAGAGAGAGAGAGAGGACGGGCTCAAATTTAGCGTGAATCATTACGTGATTAATCTGGAGCGCAAGTGGTGCAACTTGCGGCCCCAGGCAGGCCGGGTCGCTTAATTACATAGCTGGTTCCTTATTGATCGGTTCCAACTTGGAATTTATGTGGGCCCTTCCATTTGCTTCTAGAACAGTCTTGTCGCTGTCTAGATTGCTAGAGAAATTAGAAATAAATTAGGATTCAAAAACCGATCAACATATTCTCTATGGTTTTCCCGGCTAGAGTAAGAGATTTTGAGGTTCCTAAACAAATTTGGAGTATCTATCAACTATCAACTGTTTATTGAAATAATACTTGTAAAAAAGAAGGCGTCACTTTTGTTGACATGGACGAGTTACCGCGTGAACGAAGGTGAGGAAAAATTTAGTACCTACCTACGTACTTAATTACGGCGGGCACTGATTATAATGGTGTGAATAATTTTAAAACAATTACAGTTGGATTTTTTTATAATAAACAGTTGTATATTAAAAAGTAATATTCGACTTTTAAATAGACTCGACCGAGTGAACTCCTTATACGCCTAAAGGCATATACAACCCTAAAACGACGAAACGGTTTTCAAAATACAAGAGACATCAAAGAAACTGCACGGTACAACCCTAAGCCTCTGAATCATAAATTCAGCTAAGAGACAATGCGTATGAAAAATCATGTAGAGACGAGTTCTTATGCAGCTAAGAGATAATGCGTATGGAGAATCGTGTAGAGCCCGACTCTTGTATTTTTTCAGTTAACCCCTATAGATTTCTCAAGAGACCACCCATTGAATAGGGTTGTACACGCCCTGATGCACTGATGCTGATGCGTATAGGGTATCTCACGTATGAGATTTTATCCTAATACTTATAAATTTATCAACTAATAATTATAGTTTGTATTAGACATGAAAGTCATTACCCATATTAAAATGCTGCTGTCAATACTAAATTAAAAAAATATCATTCGAACCGCCAACCAACTGTGTTGTAACAATAATATCACAACAACATTGGATATCCCACACTCTTTAAAAATCAAACTATTTTGTCAATTTGTATACATATCGAAGATTCGAACCCATCAACCCTAGCTATCGGTCGGAACATCATCCCCATCTATCCGTTGTCTCCAACTCTCCATTAGCTTATAATTAAAGTGCATGGCCGGGCGGTGCTCCCGGCTGTCGGGTGGACCCAATGCGCTGCTCCACGTCGGACCAGCTCGACCAATCGGCCGCCTTGCACGCTGCTCCTACCGACGACAGGGGAGCGTTAAAAGCACGGTACAAGTATGAGTTTGGTAATACTATTTTCTAGAAATTCATATTAACTTTATAACTGAATAAAATATATTTTCTTAGTGAAGAGTTTAATTTTACTATTTCTTAGGCTAACGAGTGTAATTAAATGCAACTAGCTCTAATGAAATACCCTCTCTCTGATGAAACGATTTGACTCTTAGTGGGTGTTTCATTTCGTTTCATCTGTTTTGGAAACAGGTTAGCAACATATCATGGTGATGACACTACTTTCTTCTCTTGTCTTATTAATTGAATATTATGTCAGCAAAAAATCTTATTTGTCATGGTAATTAATACCATGAAACCCTCATTGTGCATAGCCTAACTGATTGAGTTAAGAACGATAATCGACTGAGTTAATATAGTTTTCGACGATGGCCAATAGATCGGTTTGGGTGATAGCGGTTAGCGTAATTCAAAATTATACAATATGTTTTAGTATTTAGAATCTCGATAAATTTGAAGTGTTTGCTAGGATTCGAACTGTGCTCGAGGTCTCCGAAACAAATAATAGACTTTGAACAAGGGTTATATTGATAAACATTCCTATGGTTATCCCCTCTAGGTCACAAAGGGGATGGTAGCTAGTAAGCGAGGTGCACATGTAATGTACCGTACTTATGCAGCAACATGACGGTCACACTGGATGACCAAGTGATCGTGCTTCTATCAGATCAGATCACCCGCATTAGTTATGGCTAGCTTCTTAGCTAGTGTCTCTGTTGTGCTACTACGCTTCGTCGATAATTCCATTCGAATGAACATTCAGATTCTTAGTTTATACCCACGATGACAACGACGTCTTAAAGCAACCTTGTGACTATTATAGATGTAGCGATTAGTTGCAAGTACTAGATACTCCGATTACCATAGGCAGAAAGCTAGTTTGTTTCCATTAGGAAAACCGAGCTCCAGTTTTCATATAGATAGGTCATTAAGTGATATTAATTAGATAGCATATGTAAAATATCTCTCACTCCTAAAAACACAAAGTGTTCTAGTTGGGTCTAAGGATCGATTCTATCTTTTGTCTCAGTTGAGCAATCGAAGATAAATTATTTTCTGTTTCTACAACTTGCAAAGAAGTGATAAACATGCGAAGATGAGTTGACAGTCGTGAAGGTTATAAATGGGCGAAGACAACACGAGCGGATGCAAAAACTCATCTTCGCCTGTTTATCACTTCCTTGCAAGTTGTAGAAACAAAAAATAATTTATCTTCAATTGCTCAACTGAGACAAAAGATAGAATCGATCCTTAGACCCAACTAGAACACTTTGTGTTTTTAGGAGTGAGAGATATTTTACATATGCTATCTAATTAATATCACTTAATGACCTATCTAGATGCTCTTGTCCTGGCAGCCTTTGTCTCTTTAGTAAAAAATGGGATCCCTAGTTGGGCCTTTCTAGATGCATTCAATCTCATGCTAAAGTGTAGCAAGGTAGAATAATGCAAGAAAATAAAGTGAACCACTATTCTAAGAACTACTATTCAATCTATCCTTAATCTCAAACTAGGTTAGAGATGAGAGTGAGACTGCTGCGCTAGATGACGGAGGATTCATGGGAGTATATAAGACCTACCTTATTTTTGTTGTTTATCTCAAGATTTTGTATTGGCTAAGTAACTCATTGACACATGGACACAAGCATCACCAACCAAACCGGTCCATGCAACCTGATCCAGTTTTAGTCAGATCAGGCCACTCAGGAGAGTCCAAGGTTTCCCCAGTGGCCAGTGGAGCATGGAGTCTTATTATAGTGTTTAACATAGCTTGTACTCTTTGAAGCACCAGCTAATCCTGGGGCAATGCTAATTTATCACCTGAAAGGCTGGAAGAAGAGATGCACAAATATCCTCTCCAGATAAGGCTCTATCAATCAACCAATCAATCAATTAGTCGTCAGAAAAACCATGATGCAGAGTGTGCCTCCCTGCTCTTCTGAAATGTCATAGATACATCGTAAATTCTTAGTAATAACGTGGGGGAGACAAGGGTAGTCCTTCTCCTTCGTCTCAACATCAACAAGCTTGCAACTTGGCCTTCGTAATCATTGGCCAAGAGCAGCGGCAAGCACCTGCAACTCAAGTTGGTCCGTTGTGACTTGTGAACAGGAGTAGCAGTACACTGTAGATGAGTAGTCCCATTAGTACTAACGACGGACAACTAGCTAGCTGCCAATTACTCTCATTTTGCGCCTCGCCATCGTCCTCCTCTGACCTCTCCGTAGCAGCATCGCCACTGCCGCGGAATGGGTGCGCGGGCGGGCGGGCGTGTACGTGCCTTTGTGCATGGCTGTGGCTTGGCTTCGTACACGCACACGCACAGAGACGTCGTCGTCGTGGCGTCGGCTCGTTCTTACACGGGCGAGGCCAGTGCAAGTGCTAGGCCCTCACTTTTTTTTTTCACCTCGTTAGGCAGCAGCGCTATATCGCGTGCGCGGCCGACGGCGACGGGAGGTTTTGCCCGGTTGGTTGGCGCGGCGCGCAAGTTGCAGTGGCAAGTGGGCGGCCGACGTGACGTCGACGTAGTGGTCGAGTCCGATCGATCCGCTAGGCACCCCGCCGTCGCCGTCGCCTCAGCCTCACCCTCTCGCGGTCCATGTTGGCGAGTGACGAACGAGAGGAAAAAAAATCAGTGCAGTCGGTATGAAAATGCAGCGCGTCCGAAACTTCATTAGGCCTCTCTTTGAGGTGCTGTCATTTCAGCCCCTATAAAAAAGGAGGCTGATGGGGCGAAAAAGAAGTCTGCCATTACAAAGTGGGCTTTATAAATTCTGGTGCTCCCAAATTGACTTTAGCCTTCCGTCGAAGCCCAAATGACACGGGGAATTATCTGAATTGCAGGAAGCCCGATGCCACTTTTTTTGAAGCTGAAGACTCTAAAAGTAGAAGCTTCCCAACACCGAGGAGACGTAAAAGTTACCCGAGCAAAGGTCTATCATGTAAATGCCAAGACTACATCATTGTTCATGAGGATTCGCAATACCCAAGTAGAAACTACCTAAGTACCAATTTTGGCATCGAAACTATGATTTCTGGAATACATAGGGAGCAAACTAATTGAACCACTCAACCAAACAAGCGGCAGTGCATCTTCAAGCGTTTTCGGTCACAGGGTACTCAAAGGCGACATCTTTACCACAAAGCCTGCGGTAGACCGCAGAGAAGGTCTCCAGCTTGTATTCAGTATTATTGCGCTCCTTTGGGTCCAAGAAGATCTGAAAAAACATTAAAACACAGGGGGTCAATACTAGCTTAGCAAAAAGATTGACTTGTCATCCGGTTGGTTTAGTTACAGTAAGCTCATAGTTTCAGCCGGGGCAAAGAACATCTTGGATGATTAAGTTGTGGACACCATTTCAATGTTTGTAATTTTCAAAGGAGACATCTGACCCCATTTCATAGAGCACGAGGGCATCCTGTGACAACTGCATAGTAGCATATTTAAGATGATGATGAAACGAGACATCATACAAAGCTGTAGCATCTACCTTGATGACCTTGGCACCATCCAGACGATATCTGACACGCTTCCCAACAATCTCAGCTGGGTAGACTACATCCTCCAAGACACCATCATGAACAGCGGTCAGAGTTCTGGTTCGAGGGCGCTGAACTGCAGAGCCTTTCTTGGGAGGCCTCACGATCCTCCTTGTTGCAACAATTACAACATCCTGTTGAAGTGGAACACATGACCAATAAAAGTTTTCAAATTAACAATATTTCACAATTATAAAATTCTTCAGATATAAAGGCACCACCAACGAGCTGGTAGCAACTGCACACAAAGCAATCATAGCTCAGCTCAAGAAGGCTATCATGCACAGCAGAGGTAAAATATTTCTAATTTGAGAGGCTTTTACTAAATAACAAAATGACTATTTATTAAAAGTATATTTCCCTCATTTGATATTATTCTAAAGTAACTGAAGATGATATTTCATGCCTGTTTATGAAGATATCACAAAGGTAGGTAAATATTTCTTACACTAATTAACTGGATCACTATTTATTGAGAGTTCGTTTCCCTCATTTTGAGGTTGTCCAACCTAATACATTTATGTGTCCATATAGACATCAAGCAGACCAGCACCATATACTAGTACAAGTGCAAATGTTCTGGTTACAGTTTTGCAGGTAAAAGCTTTTTTTTCCTAAGTGCAACTCAAATAGTGAACACAACTATGCAAGTATTATGCTATGTTTTCCAATATGTCAGTGTTATATTTCACAAATGTTCGACAGCATTTTCAGTGCCAAAAAGCAACCATTTTATCTTAAATCAAAATGACAGTATTTACAATTAAGTAAAGCATTGACAGCATAAGCTATATATTTTGCATGCTACATACATATTTAAACATTAGACAGTATTGGACTACCAGTGTGCAATCTATGGAAAAACAACAGAGAACGAGGAATGTGCAGTTTACCTTGCCGCTGAACTTCTTCTCAAGCTCCCTGACAAGCCTAACATGTATTTTCTTGAATGCTTTGCGCAGACGGTACGGCACATGGATCACCACCACCTTCCTGTTCGCAGCAACATCCATCTGGCTGCACACAAGCATCCGCCATCACATCACATACTCCACCACAATCGGAGCACACACTGATCAGAAGAGCAGGCCACTTACACTGCATTGTTGATGTACAGGTCCTTGAGCTCGCTCTTGAGCTCCTGGTTGCCATTCTCAAGATCAAAGAAAGCCTACAGGTAGCCAGCCAACCATAAGTAAACCACCGCTCGATGCATCCAAACGCAGACGATCTCACGACAACCACCAAACGCAACTAAGCAGCGGGACACCGCAACAGCGGAGGAGAGAGGGGCATCGGGTGCGGCGCTCTCACCTGCGCGACGGAGTCCTCGAACTCCGAGGGCTCGAGGCCCTTGTCCTTCTGGATCTTCTTCCTCGCGGTGTACATTTTCCCTTCGCTGGCCCTAACGCGAGATTTGACTGATAGAGGCAGAGAGTACACCCTCAGATCAGTAACGAATCTTCGCGCGGATTGAAGGCGAAGAAGGTGAAATACCTGAGCGCGAGGAGCAAGGTCAAGGTGGAGGCGCCGGCGCTAGGGTTTTGAGGAGGCGGGGGAGGTTGGGCGTTGAGCGCTTTTATACACCCTAGCTGTCCCGGCAAATATGGGCTTGGATATTGTCCCCTTCTCCAAAAGCCCATCGCCTCACGCTATCTCCTCTCGAAAAGCCCATCCCCAGGCGCGCGTCGGTCTCCGCCGCCGCCGCCTCCGCCTCCCACCTCCACCTCGTGAGCTCCGCCTCCGAGCCAGAGTCGCAGCGACTCGGCCAGCTAGCCATCACCCCTCACTCGGCCGCCCCAACCCGCCACCCCTAGCTACAAAGCTCGCGGCCCGCGTCGCCTCCCGCCACTATCCGCCTAGGCTCGCCGGTGTCTACGATGGCCTCTACGCTCGCCCTCCTAAGGCTCTCCGCGCCGGCTCCGCGCGCCGCCTCGCGCGGCGCCGCGAGGGGCGGCCCCGCTGCCGTTAGGGTGCCATGCAGATCTACGGTGTCGGCCGGCGTGTCACTCGGATCGGAGGTGGCGGTGGGCTCCGACGCTCTCTTCGCCGACTACAAGCCCACCACCGCCTTCCTCTTCCCTGGTCAGGTAACGATCAAAAGGGGCGGCCTCTCTTAGCACGCATCGCAAGCTCGTGTGGATTGTCTTAGGGCATAGTATTGGTGCACGCATAGGAATCTAGCCCCCGAACCATTGGAATGCTCGTCATTGAAAGTTTTGTGCGAATTTCGAGTTTTTAGATAATTGTCATGCAGCTGAGTATACAATCAAGCAGGAAGGGAGAATTGAAGGACCTCAGGTAATAGGAAGTGCAAAATTAATGTGCAAAATTAATGTGCTTCAGTTGACGTTTGGGTGGTTCAGTTCTGGTGCCATTTTCATCCTGCCATATGCATATTTTAAGGTTAAATACAGCTGCAGTGTATTTACTGCATTACTTCTGTGTGTTTTATTCCTTCTTTCTTCAATTTTCAGGGTGCTCAGACTGTTGGAATGGGTGCAGAAGGACTTGATGTTCCAGCAGCTGCCAAACTATTTGATAAGGCAAATGATATACTTGGGTATGCCCGAAACCTTTTATTTTACATATAATCATATATGTTGGCACCTGTTTACACTCGTTCAGTGATGTTAACAAGTTTCTGTACTCTACTCCAAAAGTGGATAAAGAATGATAATGCTCATGCTAGTTTGAAAAATGCAGGTATGATCTGATGGATCTTTGCACCAACGGACCAAAAGAAAAGCTTGACTCTACAATAATCAGTCAGGTTTGTGGATTTTTAGTCATTTCTCCCTCACATATTTCATCTGGTTTCTTATCTGTGTAAATAGTATTATTTCACTACTACTAACTGTCATGCTATTGAAATGTGTTTTCGAACCATATGTATAAGTGATAAGTCATGAATCTAGTCCACCAGGCACCGATTCCGGTTATTTTCCATCTTGCAATCTATGCTAGAAATCTAGCTCGTTTTTCCATCTTTATAAGTTATATACATTTGTTTTAAGTGCCAAGGATGGCATATTTCAGATACGGTTCCAGTTCTTGTCAGTTAGGAGTTATATTCTGATCACCAAAAAAATACTACTTTGCAGCCAGCTATATATGTTACCAGTCTCGCAGCTGTAGAGGTACTACGTGCACGAGATGGAGGCCAAGGTGTAATTGACTCTGTAGATGTCACATGTGGTCTCAGCTTGGGAGAATACACTGCACTTGCATTTGCTGGTGCTTTTAGGTATTTCTCTTTCTGTTAAATAAAACCGTGGATTTGCTGCTTCAAAAAATAAGCACATGGATTCCTTGCTAATCATGGGGTGAAAATAGAATTTAGTAGTTATTTGATTTTTTTTTGCTGAAACATTACCTACATAGTTGTTATGGCGCAGTGTTCTAAAAGGCGGCTCTAGGCGCCCGCCTAGGCGGGATTAGGCGCTAGGCGCCACCCTAGCGCCGCGCGGAGCACCTGGGCGGCCGGCTAGGCGGTCAAGGCGCCTAGGCGGGTCAACCGCGGCCTAGGCGCCCTGGGCGGCGCCTAGGCGCCCTGGATGGCGATGGTGACTATAGTAATAAACCGGTTTTGGGGGGATAAAAAGCAAAAAACTCCGGCTGTGTTTAGGGTTTTTTAGCTACTCCTGGGCTCTGTTCGTTGCCGTTCGCCACGGTCCGATGTTCTAGCCTCGTGCGACACAGTCTGGCCTCACGCGCGCCCCACTCCGGCCGCGCTCTGGTCTCCACTCTCCGACGCGGTTCGGCCTCGTGCGCCATGGCCGCTCACCCTCCGCTCTGGTCTCCACTCTCCAGCAATCCATTACCACTCCTCTCATCCCGATTTGCACATACACTTTGCAGTTTAGTAGAAAATGTAGTGTTGTCTTTATATTGAGAGTATTCTAACCCAGGTGCCCCAGGCGCCCCTAGGCGCCGCCTAGGCGCCGCCTAGGCGCCCCTAGGCGCTAGGCGGCCAGGCAACGCCCGACTAGCGCCTAGCGCCTTTTAGAACACTGTTATGGCGTCGCCATATCGTCGCCATATCGCCGTGGCGGAAAATTGCAATTCGCCACGCCACGCCATATCGCCCGAAGGCCTATGGCGAGCGCCACAGAAGCGTGGCGTCGCTATGGCGTCGCGTGGCGCCCGCCACGGCCGTGGCGCCCGACATACAGAAGGGAGAGAGAGGAGAAAGCGAGCAGCACAGCGAGGCGCAACGAGGCTGGACGCGGCGCGGCCAAGCCAGGCGTGGCACGGCCAAGCGCGGCGAGCGGCGCGGACGGGCCATGCGTGGCGCGGCCAGCCGCGACAAGCAGCGCACGACACGGCCAGGAGCGCCGGTGCGGAAGATGACGGATAGGAGGGAGAGGAGTGCGGCGGCCGGCGGCTGAGAGGGAGGTGAGAGAGAGGAGGGAGAGGAGTGTGGCGGCCGGCGGCTGAGAGGGAAGTGAGAGAGAGAGAGAGGGGGGAGGGGATTGTGTGGTGGCGGCTAGAGGGAATGGGAGGCGGCTGGAGAGAAAGGGAGGTGAGTGTTAGACTAAACAGATTGTGGAACTCTCTAGAGTAGTGTGGGTCTGGTTAGCTGTCACCTTAGCTGTCAAGGAGCTGACGTGCCTTGGCTGCCAAGTGTGTTGGTTTGCCTTGGCTGTCAAGCTTTCCTTCTTCTATTAATTGTACCCCTGTTCTTCTTGAAATATAATGAATACATTCTATTCTACTCACATGGTATCAGAGCATTAGGTTTAGGATTCTTCTCTCCACCCTGCGCGCCGGCCTCTGCCGTGCTGCAACTATGCCACCCTCTCCCCCACCCTCCCCTCGGCCTGTGGATACCACTACTGGAGACTCTCCTGCCGCCACCTCTGTTCTTGACCAGGAGCGCCAGGCTGCTCTGGATCGCGCCGCTCAAGCAGAGGAGGAGGCGGCTGCTGCCATCAGGGAGCGCGATGCCGCTGCTTCCCGTGCCAGCGATGCCTTGGCCCGTGCTGCCAGGGAGCGTGCAGTCGCTGCCATCGCCTCCCCTAATGCACCTGGCAATGTCTCCTTCAGCACTCCACCATCCCCATCCGACCTCACCTCAGCTATGCTTCTCCACGAAGCCATGGCCCTTCTACAACTTCATGCCCAAGCCGTCGCCGTCAACAACATTCGGACCCACGTCACCATCATTCTCGACGTCGACTCCGGCAATTTCAACCGTTGGCGTGACCAATTCCTCCTCATCCTCGGCAAATTTTCTCTTCGGGACCATGTCTGCACAGACCCTCCAGACCCGGTCTCCCCTGACTGGGCTCGGATGGATTGTGTCGTCAAGTCCTGGATCATCGCCACCCTCACCGACGACCTTGCTGAAACTATCTCCTCTCAAGACTCCACTGCTCGCCATGCTTGGCTCGCTGTCGAGTCCCAGTTCCTCGGCAATCGGGAGGCCCGCTCCATTCACCTCGAGACAAGGTTTCGCACCTTTGTCCAGGGTGAACTCTCCATCACCGACTACTGTCGTCGGCTGAAGAAGATGGCCGATGATCTCACGGCTCTTGGCGAGCCAATCACAGACCGGACCCTCGTCCTCAACGTGATCCGTGGCCTCAACGAGCGCTTCAGCCATATTGGAGCCCTCCTGCGCCGAAGTCGTCCCTTCCCCACCTTCCTGGAGGCCCGTGATGACCTCATTCTTGAGGAGATCACTCTGATGCACAAGGACTCCCCTGCCTCTGCCTTCACTGCCTCCACTACTACCGGCTCCAACAACCCTCCCTCACCAACTACGAGCACCGGCGGTTCTGGAGGATCCAAGCCTTCGCCCAGCGGTTCTGGAGGCAATCGCCGTGGCCGGCGTGGTGGCGGTGGCAGAAGAGGTGCTGGTGGTCAGCACAACCTCCCTGGCGCTCCACATCAGCAACCTCCTGCAGGCAATCAACAGCCTGCTGCTGGGGGTCGTCCCTGGCCCAGCCTCTACAACCCGTGGATGGGATCCATTCAGATGTGGCCAGGGGGTCCTCGCCCTCCTCTGGCTCCTCTGCCGGTCCCTCCTCACCTGCAGACTCATCAACAGGCCCTCTTCGCCCACCACCAGCCCTCTGTCTTCACCCAGCAGCAGCCAACTACTCCTGATGGCTCCGGGCAGTGGGGCGCACCAAGCCTCTACCACCCGTCTGGCCTTCCTTCTTGGGACCCGACGGCCCTCGCCTCTGCTTTCAGCACAACATCGCTGACCCCCCCACCATCCTCAGACTGGTACTTCGACACAGGTGCTACCTCCCACATGACACCCCATTCTACCCATCTTTCACATATTCACTTCCCGCGGTATCCTACTCCTTCTTCTATTATTGTTGGTAATGGTTCTACTCTTCCCGTTACTGCCATTGGTTCCACAGAGCTGTCCCCTACTTTACGTCTTAATAATGTTCTGGTTGCCCCACAACTTATTAAGAATCTCATCTCTGTTCGCCAATTCACTACTGACAATAATTGTTCTGTTGAGTTTGATCCTGCTGGTTGTTCTGTGAAGGTTCTTCCGTCTCGGACCGAGATCGCCAGGTGCAATAGCTCCGGGTCCCTGTATCCTCTGCACCTGCCTCCAGCACACTCGCTTGTTGCTCAAGCTCCCTCCCCACTGTGGCATCGACGTCTCGGTCATCCGGGTCATGAGACTTTGCTGAAGCTCGCTGCTAGCACTCATATTCAGGACTGTTCTGTTTTGTGTCATGCTTGTCAATTAGGACGCCATGTTCGTCTCCCATTTTCTACTTCTACCTCCCGTGCATCAAACAAGTTTGACCTTATTCATTGTGATCTGTGGACCTCTCCTGTTGTGAGTGTCTCTGGTTATAAATATTATTTGGTCATACTTGATGATTGCACTCACTACCTATGGACTTTTCCCTTGCGTCTTAAATCTGACACTTTCAGCACACTCGCCCATTTCATCATCTTCACCTCTACCCAATTTGGTTCTCACATCAAGGCTGTTCAGTGCGACAACGGGAAGGAGTTCGACAACTCCCGCACCAGCCACTTCTTCCTGTCTCAGGGCATTCATCTTCGCATGTCCTGCCCATACACCTCACCTCAAAATGGTAGAGCTGAACGCATTATTCGCTCCATCAATAATGTCGTTCGCTCCCTTCTATTTCAGGCGTCCATGCCTCCCTCCTACTGGGTTGAGGCTCTCTTCACAGCCACTTCTCTTCTCAACATCCTCCCCACCAAAACACTTCAGTTCTCCACACCTCATCTTGCCTTGTTTGGCATGATACCCACTTATGATCACCTTCGTGTTTTTGGCTGCAAGTGTTATCCCAACACATCCGCTACCGCCCCCCATAAACTTGCTCCTAGATCCACCTTATGTGTCTTTCTAGGCTACTCTTCCCACCACAAAGGATACCGCTGCCTTGACCTCTCCTCCAACAACATCATCATCTCTCGGCATGTCATCTTTGATGAAACAGCCTTTCCCTTTGCTGAGCGCCATGGTCCTAGCAATCCAAGGGACCTTGAGTTTCTTGATGATACTAATGTGGTGCATGCTCCAATTGGATCACTGCCCCCATATTTTTTTGCAGGTCCCAGTACTCCCAGCAGCCCCATTGTGCCTGCATCTGGAGTACTCCCACCTACCCCTGGTGCTATCAGCACTAGCACTCCTGCCAGTCCCTTTGTGACTGTGCCTGGCGTGCTTCCGACGGCCCCTGGCGCTTCTTCCCTGACCCCAGCAGCTCCGGCCAGCCCCTCTGGAGGGCTTTCTGCTGCCACTCCAACGGCTCCAGCCCCTACTGCACCTCTACCAGGCCGTGTCTTCACCCACTTCTACTCGCGTCGCCCTCGACCGCCTCCTGCATCGGCCGAACCATCACTCCTGCCCAAGGGAGCTGTTGCTGTCCCTCCTGTGACAAATCAGCATGCCATGAGCACCCGTTCGAAGAGTGGTTTCCGGATGCCTGCAGCATATCATGTTACGTCCATGTCCCCAATACCAAAGACCTTTCGTGCTGCTCTTGCTGATCCTAATTGGCGAGCTGCCATGGAAGAAGAACATGATGCCTTGCTGCAGAATCACACTTGGGATCTTGTGCCTCGCCCTCCTACGGCCAACATTGTCACCGGCAAGTGGATTTTCAAGCACAAATTCCAGTCTGATGGCTCTCTTGAAAGGCACAAGGCTCGTTGGGTTCTTCGTGGCTTCACTCAACGGCCTGGTGTGGATTTTGATGAGACCTTCAGTCCCGTGGTGAAGCCGGCAACTGTTCGTACAGTTCTCTCCTTGGCTCTCTCTCGCCACTGGCCTATCCACCAGCTTGACGTGAAGAATGCCTTTCTTCACGGTCACCTGACAGAGACAGTATATTGTCAACAGCCCTCCGGGTTCGAGGATCCCGCCCATCCGGACTATGTCTGTCATCTGCAGAAATCCTTATATGGTCTCAAGCAGGCTCCTCGTGCCTGGTACAGCCGCATGGCCACTCATCTACTGTCCCTTGGGTTTGTTGAAGCCAAGACCGACACTTCACTTTTTATCTATCACCACGGATCAGACATGGCCTACCTATTGTTGTATGTTGATGATATCATCCTCACTGCTTCCTCACCTACCCTTCTTCGGTGGATCATCTCTGCCCTCCAGAGGGAATTCACGATGAAGGATCTTGGGGAATTACATCACTTTCTTGGCATGCATGTTCAGCGCCGTGGTGATGGACTTCTTCTTTCTCAGCATCAGTATATGTTGGACATTCTTACTCGCGCCGGGATGACAGAATGCAAGCCCTGCTCCACCCCCGTTGACACCAACCCGAAAATTGCTGCAGCAGACGGCATGCCCGTCCCTGACCCTTCGGATTTTCGCAGTCTCGCTGGGGCTTTGCAATACTTGACATTCACCCGGCCCGACATTGCGTATGCTGTGCAGCAAGTCTGCCTACATATGCATGACCCTCGTGAGCCTCATCTCACCGCTCTGAAGAGGATTCTGCGCTATATTCGTGGCACACTCCACCTTGGTCTTCTGATACGACCATCTTCCTCGACTGATTTGATTGTTTACACGGATGCTGATTGGGCTGGTTGTCCCGACACCCGCAAGTCCACTTCGGGCTATGCTGTGTTCCTTGGCGACAACCTTGTCTCCTGGTCTTCGAAGCGCCAGAACACGGTGTCTCGGTCCAGTGCAGAAGCGGAGTATCGTGCCGTGGCCAATGGAGTTGCGGAGGCCACTTGGCTGCGCCAGCTTCTTCTCGAGCTGCATGCCCCTCCCCAACGCGCCACATTGGTCTATTGTGACAACATCAGTGCTGTGTACATGACCTCCAACCCGATCCAGCATCAACGCACCAAGCACATCGAGATTGATCTCCACTTTGTCCACGAACGGGTTGCCATTGGTGATCTTCGCGTCCTGCATGTTCCCACATCCTCTCAATATGCGGACATCTTCACCAAAGGATTACCCTCATCTGTCTTTACGGAGTTCAGATCCAGTCTCAACGTGCAGAGTAGCTGACGATTCGACTGCGGGGGCGTGTTAGACTAAACAGATTGTGGAACTCTCTAGAGTAGTGTGGGTCTGGTTAGCTGTCACCTTAGCTGTCAAGGAGCTGACGTGCCTTGGCTGCCAAGTGTGTTGGTTTGCCTTGGCTGTCAAGCTTTCCTTCTTCTATTAATTGTACCCCTGTTCTTCTTGAAATATAATGAATACATTCTATTCTACTCACAGTGAGAGAGAGAAAGGGAGGGGTTGAGAAAATTAGGGTTAGGAAATGGACTTTAGTTCAGACTGGGCTTTAAATGGGCTATTGGATCAAATTTATAAAACAGATTATTAAATGAACATTTAAATATAATATTAGACATAATTTTATATATTTTATTGCAATTTTAATTATATATTTTTATTTTATAAGATATATAAATTAACATTATTGCAACTTGATATGAAATTGCTATTTTTATAATACTATATTACTATTCTTATTTGCAATTTAGTACTTATATATTGATATATTTTTTAAAATCCTTAAATTCTATAAGCTATTTTTCTATATTGGTCGCCATGCCGATGTGTCTATGGCGACGCCACGCCGCGCGCCATAAGCGCTGTAAAGTTGTGAAGGTGCTAGGTCGCAGTGCATCGCCGCGTCGCCGTAACAACTATGATTACCTACCTATATCTCAAATCATGCTTGTGTATTCTGCAATGTGTGAAGTATGTATACTTACATATAATTCTCAATATGCAGCTTTGAGGATGGTCTGAAGCTTGTCAAGCTTAGAGGAGAAGCCATGCAGGTCAGTGTCCAAAAACACTATGGGATATTTTTTCCTTGATACTTTACTTCTCAAATTGATCGATTAATTTATTATCTGTATAGGATGCTTCAGATGCTGCAAGCAGTGCGATGGTTAGTGTGATTGGTCTGGATTCAGAAAAGGTGCAACAATTGTGTGATGCTGCTAATGACGAAGTAGACGAAAAGGAAAGAGTTCAAATAGCAAACTTTCTTTGTCCTGTAAGTGTTTAATGACCGATGTGTTTGGTTTCCTACTGGGTCTTGCTGTGTTTCAACATAGTAAGACATTGGGTCATTTTATTGCAGGGGAACTATGCAGTTTCTGGTGGTGTGAAGGGGATTGAAGCAGTTGAAGCCAAAGCAAAGTCTTTTAAGGCCAGAATGACGGTTAGTTCCCATGCATCAATCTGTGATATGTTATGACTATCATCTACGATACCCAGAAATGGATACGCGATACCGCGATACTTCGATACGTCTTTTTTCAGAAAACACGGATACAGCGATACGTTTATATAATGCATATAAAATTAACAACAAAATGTAATAAAGTAAATGAAAAAATTTCACCATCAGCAAAACAAGTGAACCACATTAATATGCAAATATTAATCTACAGTTCTATGCATATCACGACAACTAGACATTGATATTTAAGTGAACCAGCAGAAACAAGAGTACGAAACACTAAGCCAGCAGATGAACTATGAAATATTGAGGTCCATAGACTGAGCGCATGAAATCTGAAATATTGAGGTCCATAGACTAAGCATAGAAAGCCACAAATGAGAAAACCAGAGAAAAAAACCAGAGAGAAAGAGAAGCGGTGGATCTGCTCACTGGCTGGAACTGCTGGACGATGTGGCGACCGGTGGTGGCCCTAAGCCCCGGCGGCTGCCCCAAGCCGCAGCGGTGCGACGAGGAGACGAGGAGACGACTGACGAGATCCACGCAGCTGCACGAGCGCGGGGGACTAGGCGACAGGGGTCGGCGGCGTGGCGGCGGTCGGCGGTGTGGCAGCAGGCAGCGGCGAGATGGGAGGCGGCGGTGTGTCAAGACTGGATCTGGACTTTCTGGAGTGATGACTGTGGCTTGGCGTGACCGCTCGGGATGACGATAGAGGAAGAAAAACATGTGTTTTGCCTGCGTATCCCGTAGTAGCGGGTGCGTATCCGATTTAATTTAATTATTTGGAAAATGGAAAATTGCTGGATACGTATCCGTACGTATCGGATACGTATCCGTATCCGGATACGTTTCAGATACTGATACGCTGGTTCTGAGAAGTATCCGAGCTTCACAGACTATCATAATTTGATGTGTTTTTGGAATGTAGTCAGGCTAATCTACTGGATGCAGCTCCCTATGTCAAAAGCATATGTCATTTTAGATGTTGACATGTACTAGTATCTTGGAAAAAAGTTGTGAAGATACTAAATCATAGGAATACATCCTTCCTGAAATCTAATTTCATAATTCTCAGAAGGCCAATCTAAATAGTTAACAGTATCTGTTTGTTCTAGAGCTAAAAGCTATGAAAGTTGTATTGTACAACTTCTAAAAATATTTGACGCAAGTAATTTTTTACAAACACATATCATGATAGATGCAATGATGTATTGACCATTATCTTACCAGGTTCGCCTAGCTGTTGCTGGTGCTTTCCATACAAGCTTCATGCAACCTGCTGTTTCAAGACTGGAATCTGCGTTGGCTGAAACAGAGATTAAAACACCAAGAATCCCTGTTATCTCTAATGTGGATGCATCACCCCACTCAGATCCTGAAACGATCAAGAAGATTTTGGCGCGGCAGGTATGAGCTATATGCTACTATGCCAAATCTGAATTGATAATGCAGCTCTCTAGGGCACAATATCTTCTGTATGCCTGACTAACTAGAGTGGCAGGTAACTTCTCCTGTACAATGGGAGAGCACTGTGAAGACTCTTATGGGTAAAGGACTTGAGAAAAGCTATGAACTTGGCCCTGGAAAGGTAAAAGGATTATCCGTAATTTCTGAGACATGACTCTGATAAAGATTTAACCGTAACTTCACAGGTCACACATATATTGTTAATGTTCTTGTATTGTTGCTTGTCTGGCTTTACCAGGTTATAGCAGGAATCCTTAAAAGGATTAGCAAAGGTGCAAGCATTGAGAACATTAGCGCGTGAGATCTGAACGTGTCAAAACTATAGGGATAAGATAATAAGGTTAGGAGGCGCGTGCAATTCAAGTACTCCTGATGTATCGAATGTTAGCAACAGGACTGTTGTGGCGGTTGCCCTGAGGAACCGATATTGATTACTGTAGAATTTGGAGATTTTGTGGTTTTTATTTTCATCACATCGCCCAGTTTTTGACTGCGTTTTGTGAATGCGGGATAGATTCATTGTGAATCTATTGATCTAAATGTACAATGGGATACGAGACACTGCTATAGTTCACCACGATCATTATTTTTTTTGAGAAACAACCAGTAGGAGAGGCTTCTACTGAGGTTATATATTAAAACTTGGCAAAAGCCAAATGAAAGAAGGAGAAAGAAATACAATACTCTGGGAATACAGAGAGATCCCTGGGGCTAAAAACACACACTGGGGCTAAAAACACACACTGAGGGCTGAAGGAATTTGGGAAGAACTCTGAAGAGACAGAGGAATAATGGCTAGCCATAATTTGGTTTGCTTTCTATTAAAGAGTTGCTATCCAGTTGAGAACCGCGTCCTTCAACGGTGGTTGGAATCTCTGCGTTTGCAATTTGATTGTATGTTTGAACCTTTGTAGCCAATTTTGGGTCGTTAATTTCTGGGATCTGAAAATACAATCATTTCTAGTGAGCCAAAGCACCCAGGCTCCTGTCATAATCGCCTCCATGAAGAAAGGCCTTGTGTCTATCGATCTTGCGAGCGCAATTCTGTTTTCCATCGGTCCGTTGGTCGACCAGTTCACCCCAATGTCTCTCCAGTATTTTTTGGAGAAATCACAATCTATAAATAAATGTAAAGATGTTTCCCGAAACTGTTGTGTGCAGAGGACGCACTGGCAATCTTCTTCATCCTGGATGAAACTTTTTCGCTTAAGGATATCTTTGGTGTTTAGCCTGTCGTGGATTAGAAGCCAGAAGAATACTTTTTTATTTTTGTTTGGCATTTACCAGACCAGATCCAAGAGAAGACCGGATGAGTTTGCATTGTTTGATATGTGTATGCATAGCATTGGGCCGTCTTAAATTTCGAGCTTCCCCATATGTATCGCCATGCGTCTGAATTATTCTGATTTGGATGCAAGACTTGAAGAAGAGCCTGCAGTTGTACCAGTTCTTCCTGCGCTTCTATGGATAGAGGCAGATGAAATAGCCTGCCTAGATTAACCTGTGTGCAGAATGCTTGAATGGAAATTTGTTTATGTTTTGCAAAGGTGAATAAGCGCGCAAACAATTGATACAAAGGCACCGAAGCCCAACTGTCAAACCAAAGAGAGACCGTGACGTCGTTCCCAACTACCGGATTAGCAATTGCAAGAAAAGAAGGCATTATCCTCAGTAGACCTTTCCACCACGCTGAGCCTTTAAGATTGCCTGTTTGCGGCAGATTCCTTGAGTGGGAATAGTTTTGCCAAATAAGCTGTACCCAAGGTATTTCCTGATTGTTGTATACTTTGTCTAGGTTTTTCAGCAATAGAGCATTGTTCTCTCCTCTGATATTGATTACTCCTAGACCTCCTTTTTTTTTGCATGCAAACCTGTGTCCATCTTATTAGCGGTTGTCCTATATTATTCTAACTGTGCTTTGTCCAGAGGCATTTTCTTCTTGCTTTGTCAATTTGCTTAATTAGTCCAGTCGGTAGCTGAAATAAACCCATTGTGTAGATTGGTATAGCTGTGATAACCGAATTGACAATCTGCAATCTACCTGCTATTGAGAGCCAGTGAGCCATTGCGTTGAGCCTTTTCTCAATTCTGTTACTAAGGTGGATCGATCCTTTGTTCTTGGGAGTCTTGTTCCAAGTGGTAGACCGAGGTAATTGATTGGTAATGAGACACTGCTATAGTTCACCACGATCATTATTGCTCAAACCGTTCCTCCATATGATGGTAGATATTTGATTAATTGCACACTATTTTTATTAGCTGTTTTCTCTGTTTAGTTTTAGGAGCTGTTGGGTAGAAGTTTGTGTACACGAGTCCTGCCTCTGGGGAGGGTACTTATATCTGAGTTGATTTTCTTCAACTGGACCCTGGATTATTTTCTAAATAATTACAAAGCCCACAATACGGTACAATGTATTAAAATCCATCTTGCGTAACCCTGACCAGAGCAATAAGGAACGCGAAAATACAACGTAGAGCTCACCAGATTAGAAAAACTGAAACAGAACTATACATATCATATGTTCCAGCTAATATATGCGAACCGTAACAAGGATTTTTCCCTGACAAGAGACGTTGAGCACATTAAACAAAAGATTAACAACTTAATCGACCAAAGGTCTATAACATAAATGCTCAAAACTTCAACACTGTATTTGCAGTCCCCAACTAGAAAATACCAAAGTACCAAGTGTGGCATCAAAACTATGGTTTCTGGAATACAGAGGGAGCAAACACTGAGACCTCAATCAAAACATTTGGATTCAAAAGAAATGAAATGGAGGTATCCAAGGCATGCATACATCTTCAAGCATTTTCGGCCACAGGGTACTCAAAGGCGACATCTTTACCACAAAGCCTGCGGTAGACCGCAGAGAAGGTCTCCAGCTTGTATTCCGTATTATTGCGCTCCTTTGGGTCCAAGAAGATCTGAAAAAACATTAAAACACTGGGGGTCAATACTAGCTTAGCAAAAAGATTGTCTTGTCATCCTGTTTGTTTAGTTACAGTAAGCTCATAGTTTCAGCCGGGGCAAAGAACATCTTGGACGATTAAGTTGTGGACACCATTTCAATGTTTGGAACTATTAAAGGAGACATCTGACTCCATTTCATAGAGCACGAGCGCATGTTGTGACAACTACATGATAGCATATTTAAGATGATGAAACGAGATATCATACAAAGCTGTAGCATCTACCTTGATGACCTTGGCACCATCCAGACGATATCTGACACGCTTCCCAACAATCTCAGCTGGGTAGACTACATCCTCCAAGACACCATCATGAACAGCAGTCAGAGTTCTGGTTCGAGGGCGCTGAACTGCAGAGCCTTTCTTGGGAGGCCTCACGATCCTCCTTGTTGCAACAATTACCACATCCTGTTGAAGTGGAACACATGACCAATAAAAGTTTTCAAATTAACAATATTTCACAATTATAAAATTCTTCAGATATAAAGGCACCACCAACGAGCTTGTAGCAACTGCACACAAAGCAATCATAGCCCAGCTCGAGAAGGCTATCATGCACAGCAGAGGTAAAATATTTCTAATTTGAGAGGCTTTTGCTAAATAACAAAATGACTATTTATTAAAAGTATATTTCCCTCATTTTGATATTATTCTAAAGTAACTGAAGATGATATTTCATGCCTGTTTATGAAGATATCACAAAGGTAGGTAAATATTTCTTACACTAATTAACTGGATCACTATTAATTGAGAGTTCGTTTCCCTCATTTTGAGGTTGTCCAACCTAATACATTTATGTGTCCATATAGACATCAAGCAGACCAGCACCATATACTAGTACAAGTGCAAATGTTCTGGTTACAGTTTTGCAGGTAATAGCTTTTTTTTCCTAGGTGCAACTCAAATAGTGAACACAACTATGCAAGTATTATGCTCTGTTTTCCAATATGTCAGTATTATATTTCACCAATGTTCGACAGCATTTTCAGTGCCAAAAAGCATCCATTTTATCTTCAATCAAAATGACGGTATTTACATTTAAGTAAAGCAGTGGACAGTATTGGACTACCAGTATGCAATCTATGGAAAAACAACAAAGAACGAGGAATGTGCAGTTTACCTTGCCGCTGAACTTCTTCTCAAGCTCCCTGACAAGCCTAACATGGATTTTCTTGAATGCCTTGCGCAGACGGTACGGCACGTGGATCACCACCGCCTTCCTGTTCGCAGCAACATCCATCTGGCTGCATACAAGCATCCGCCATCACATCACATACTCCACCACAATCGGAGCACACGCTGATCAGAAGAGCTGGCCACTTACACTGCATTGTTGATGTACAGGTCCTTGAGCTCGCTCTTGAGCTCCTGGTTGCCATTCTCAAGGTCAAAGAATGCCTACAGGAAGCCAGCCAACCATAAGCAAACCACAGCTCGATGCATCCAAACGCAGACGATCTCACGGCAACCACCAAACGCAACTAAGCAGCGGGACACCGCCACAGCGGAGGAGAGAGGGGCAACGGGTGCGGCGCTCTCACCTGCGCGACGGAGTCCTCGAACTCCGAGGGCTCGAGGCCCTTGTCCTTCTGGATCTTCTTCCTCGCGGTGTACATCTTCCCTTCGCTGGCCCTAACGCGAGATTTGACCGAGAGGGACAGAGAGTACACCCTCAGATCAGCAACGAAGCATGCACCGGGAAGACGAATCGTAGCGGCGGATTGAAGGCGAAGAAGGTGAAATACCTGAGCGCAAGGAGCAAGGTGGAGGCGCCGGCGCTAGGGTTTTGATGAGGATGGGGAGGTTGGGCGTTGAGCGGTTTTATATACCCTAGCTCTCCCGGCAAATATGGGCTTGGATATTGTCCCCCTCTCCAAAAGCCCATCGCCTCACGCTATCTCCTCTCGAAAAGCCCATCCCCATCGCGCGCGTCGGTCGCCGCCGCCGCCGCCTCCCACCTCCACCTCGTGAGCTCCGCCTCCGAGCCAGAGTCGCCGCGACTCGGCCAGCTAGCCATCTCCCCCCACTCGTCGGCCACCCCTAGCTACAAAGCTCGCGGCCGCGTCGCCTCCCGCCACTATCCGCCTAGGCTCGCCGGTGTCTACGATGGCCTCTACGCTCGCCCTCCCAAGGCTCTCCGCGCCGGCTCCGCGCGGCGCCGCGAGGGGCGGCCCCGCGGCCGTTAAGGTGCCATGCAGATCTAGGGTGTCGGCCGGCGTGTCACTCGGATCGGAGGTGGCGGTGGGCTCCGACGCGCTCTTCGCCGACTACAAGCCCACCACCGCATTCCTCTTCCCTGGTCAGGTAACGATCAAAAGGGGCGGCCTCTCTTAGCACGCATCGCAAGCTCGTGTGGATTGTCTTAGGGCATACTGGCATAGTATTGGTGCACGCATAGGAATCTAGCCTCCGAACCATTGGAATGCTGGTCATTGAAAGTTTTGTGCGAATTTCGAGTTTTTAGATAATTGTCATGCAGCTGAGTATACAATCAAGCAGGAAGGGAGAATTGAAGGACCTCAGGTAATAGGAAGTGTTTAGTTAGTTACTGCAACTATAACTGGGTTGTGCAAAATTAACGTGCTTCAGTTGACGTTTGGGTGGTTCAGTTCTGGTGCCATTTTCATCCTGCCATATGCATATTTTAAGGTTAAATACATCTGCAGTGTATTTACTGCATTATTTCTGTGTGTTTTATTCCTTCTTTCTTCAATTTTCAGGGTGCTCAGACTGTTGGAATGGGTGCAGAAGGACTTGATGTTCCAGCAGCTGCCAAACTATTTGATAAGGCAAATGATATACTTGGGTATGCCCCAAACCTTTTATTTTACATATAATCATATATGTTGGCACCTGTTTACACTCGTTCAGTGATGTTAACAAGTTTCTGTACTCTACTCCAAAAGTGGATAAAAAATGATAATGCTCATGCTAGTTTGAAAAATGCAGGTATGATCTGATGGATCTTTGCACCAACGGACCAAAAGAAAAGCTTGACTCTACAATAATCAGTCAGGTTTGTGGATTTTTAGTCATTTCTCCCTCACATATTTCATTTGGTTTCTTATCTGTGTAAATAGTATTATTTCACTACTACTAACTGCCATGCTATTGAAATGTGTTTTCGAACCATATGTATAAGTGATAAGTCATGAATCTAGTCCACCAGGCACCGATTCCGGTTATTTTCCATCTTGCAATCTATGCTAGAAATCTAGCTCGTTTTTCCATCTTTATAAGTTATATACATTTGTTTTAAGTGCCAAGGATGGCATATTTCAGATACGGTTCCAGTTCTTGTCAGTTAGGACGTACATCTTTCTATTCCATATAGATGCCCAGCATCATACGAGTACAAGTGCAAATGTTTGGGTAGCAGCTTTGCAGCTGAAGGCTTGTGTTATACTATCAAATGGTGAATGCAAGTATTATACTCTGTTTTAGGTTTTCCAATATGTCAGTGTTATATTTCTACAATGTTCGAGAGCGTTTTAAGCACTAAAGGGCAAACACTTTATCATCAATCAAAATGATAGTATTTCACTTTCAATGATAACCATTGAGAGTGTAAGCTATAGATTTTGCATGCTAAATACTCCCTCCAGTACACAAAAACAAGTCATTTTGGACATGATTTCATATACCAAGGAGCAATTAATTAGTTTGTACTTTCCATGTTTGCCCATATTAAATATAATGCAGGAGTAAACATAACACGAAAAACAAGAACAAAGTAGTACTACTTAAGGGGTATAGTTGTCCAAAATGTACAATAAAATGCAAAGTGACTTGTTTTAGCACACTCTTGATACAAGCCTAAAACGACTTGTTTTTGTGTACCGGAGGGAGTACATATTTAAGCTGTGGACAGTATTGGACAACCACTCACCCAGTATGCAATCTTTGCAAAACAGTGGAGAGCGTGGAACATGTAATTCACCTTGCCGCTGAACTTCTTCTCAAGCTCCCTAACAAGCCTAACATGGATTTTCTTAAACGCCTTGCGCAAACGGTATGGCACGTGGATCACAACGGCCTTCCGGTTCCCGGCAACATCCATCTGGCTGCACATACATACATCAGCAATCACATCACACATCCCCCTAGCAATGAAAGCACAGAAAACGCGGCTCAGTGTTACAATGACGGCCACTTACACTGCATTGTTGATGTACAGGTCCTTAAGCTCGCTCTTGAGCTCCTCGTTGCCATTATCGAGGTCAAAAAAATCCTACAAAGACAGAAGCGGCAATAAGCAGACCACGCCTCGACAATATCCAAACGCAGACGTGCTCCCGCCAACAATCGAGATCAAGAGCAGTGGGACACCGATAGACAACTAGAGCGCGCGGCGTCACCTGCGCGACGGAGTCCTCGAACTCGGAGGGCTCGACGCCCTTCTCCTTCTGGATCTTCTTCCTCGCGGTGTACATATTCCCTCCCCCTTGCCTTGCCTTGCCCCTGGCACGAGATTCGATCCACGCAGAGATAGACGGCACAAGCTCAGGTCAGCAAACACGCATGCACATGAGAAGAAGAATCGCTGAATCGCCAGAGGCGGAGATCGGGAGAGACGGGTAGATAGATACTTGAGCGCAAGGAGATTCAGTAGCAGGGAAGGGGAGGCGCCGGCGCTAGGGTTTGGAACAGGCGAGGGTGGACGCACATGAACAGCTCTTATAAACCCTAGCTGTCGCGGCCACGGGCCGGCATGGTGCGCGCCAATGAGCCGGGCCGAGTTTAGGAGGGTGGCCTTTGCTTCGTTTGGGCCTCGCACCTGTGGCTTGTAGCCTTGTTTGCTTCTTTAAGCTCAATTCTATGAGCCTTTTAAAAAGAAAGTTTCATAGCATGCTCTCTTTAAATAAAAATTAAAAAATTTAAGATTTATATTTTATTTTAAAAAAGGGCATATGACCAAATTTTCTTTTAAAAAAGTTGTAACTTGCTTAACAGGCAAAATTTATTATTCAAATAAGTTAGAAGTATATTTTAGATTTTATTGGTGGGAAAATATTTGGTAAAAGGTTTTTTTAGTTTGTTTTGATATTCACTTAATTTAGTATTAGAAAAGTATCCAAAATAATTGTATTATCAATCAAACACTGAACAAAAATATGTCTTTAGTTAATACAGTTTACCCTACTATACAATAAGCTCATATTTTAAAAAGTCACTTAAAATAGTAAAGTGAGCTTATACAAGCTTTTTATATAGCACCTTATTGTGGTTGTTAAACTTTGATTATTTTTTTAAAATATTAACATCTAACTTATCAAATAAATACACTGTTAAAACATATTTAACATATTTTATGGTAGATTTAATATTATAGTTGTTATTATATTTTTATAAAATTCATTAAAATCAGATAAATTTAACTTATAATAAATTTAAATAACTCATACTATGGACTATTCATGTGATGCTTGAAAATGTGATTTATTGATAGTTTTTATAAGTATTGTTTAGATACTGTTTTTCAATCTGTTCATTAGCAATGGAACAAACTACACAATTAAAAGAAAAATATGTCACCATATGTTAATGTTAATGATAATGAGAATCCACATGTCAATGAGAATGATTATAGTGGTGACAGATATACCACCACTAGCTTCTTTTAAAGTAGTATAGATAATATGAAAAAAAAAATACAAATTACTGCCCTAAACTGTCGCTAAAGTTAAATTACACTATAAACTATAAAATTGTTTAATTAGTCCCATAAAATTCAAATATTAGTGGATTTCGCTGACTGGACAATACATGTGGTGTTTGTCGTGGCTAAAAAAGTTAACATTTTTCTGGAAAAACCCTCACATGGAAGGTGTTCGATAGAATACCCACAAGCCACACCACGCAGCCACTGCAGCCGCACGTTGCCTCACGTCAGGGGCGGATCCACCTCCCGAGCTGGGTGGGCAGCTGCCCGGGCTTCATTCTAGCAAAAAAAATGTACTGCATAGCACAATTTGACACAATGTCCTCTTTAGCTCAATGGTAAAGATGTCTTGCCCTGTGGGGCCTCCAGTTCAATTGGCACCTGGTAATTTTTATTTTTTTATTGTGATTTTTTCTTTGACTTGAAAAGGCTGTGAATTAGATTGCATTTTTCTACATGAACAAAATTTATTATTTACATTGGTGTTTAATTTTTTTAATTCAAAACTTATCGTATTATTTAGTGCATTGATACCGATTTAAAAAATTTAATAATTATTTACTCAATTAAAAAATAGTTTACAGAATTGTTTATAAAGATTTTGACGTGGCATAAATTTTTAGACTTAGAAGCTCGCCTAGGCTTTGTAAAATTTCTGGCTTCGCTACTGCCTCACGTCGAGGGGCAAGGTCGGAGTAGGGCGCGTGAGGCGGACGACAGGTCTAGAGCAATGCACGGGTGATGTGCAAGCGAGCGTGCGGGGGTGACCGATGGACAACGACCGGTGAGGGCGATCGACAGGCAATGAGCGGCGAGGGTAGGGTTAGGTGTGGGGGTGGGGGTATGCGGTCGGTGAGCGGCGAGGGCACACGATGGGCAAGCGATAGAGACAGGGCGTGCGGTCGGCACATGAGAAGTCGCTAGAGAGCGGACGGAGAACTTCGACATTTCATTGAACACCTTATGGTTTAGGGGAACATAGTTTACTCTACTTGCCACATGAGTGTGCCACACGTGTCCGAGTCCATGAAATCGTCGTCCACGTTAGCAAAAACTACTCTAAAAGGTTTTACAGTAATCTATATTTTGAATTTAACGAACTAATTAGGGGTTTTATTGTTTTAGGAGTTATTTAAACTTCACCACAGTTCAGATTAATAACGTGTAATTTTTCCTATATAATATAATATAATATAATCTTAACTATATTAAAGCGCCGAGTTGATCGTCCGTTCGCATCCTCCCGGCGCGCAGCGCACAACTCCGCTCCCCACAGGCGCAGCGCGCGACAACCGTCTCCTCCCCGCACGCATGGCAGTTTCCACTCCCTCTCCAGATGCTCCTCCCCCTCCACTCGCAACTACCGCTCCCTCACTCCCTTTTCCGTGCAACCGCCGCTCCCCTCACTCCCTCCCTCTCCTCACCACAGATTTGGCCTGGGCCACCTCCGGTCACTTTCGCCTTGCTGGATCTCCGCTCTTCCCCATCGCCGGTACCGCATCCCTCGCCCTCCGCTGTTGCGTGTCGCTCGGTCGGTCGGCCCGCTCTCCAACCCATATCGCACGGGTAGGAAGGAGGGGGTAGGCCTTGGGGCACGGCGCCAAACACAGTCTACCTCACCCTCTCTCTTTAGCATTCTTCTCTCAACCCCGTATCGCCGCCCACTTCTTGCCTTCACGCCACCGCCCGCACTCCCCCGCAGCTCGGTGCGGTCGACGTCGACGATGATCTGGTGGCCTGAGGTGGAGGTGGAGACAGAAATGTGTGTGCGTCATGGGTGGGGCAGAAGACAGCGGTAGAGGAGAGGTAGGCGTAGAGGCGAGAGGAGGAACATGAGGGAAGGAGCATGGAGAGCACCGAGTGAGCTCCCGTGGCTCGCAACGGTGCAGCGGATCTCGAGGCGCTCGAGCGGCCGGTTGTGAAGGCAGCAGCAGAGGCTGTGAGGAGAGGCGGTACGCTCTGAGGTGCAGGCAGGGCAGCGCCGCAGTAGCCAACAGGTGGTGCACGACGCCAGCAAGTGGAGTGGTCGGTGGTCAGTACCTCTCGTCCATGACTCCATGGGCACTTTAAGCAGGTTATGTCTGACAAACAATTCGCCGATTGGTTTTTCCACTACTATAATTTCTGTTGTATACTTCTGCAAATCAGAGAACTCAATTCTATTTGGAGTTGTACATATTTTCAATCATTCCAAGAATGTATTTGCGCCAAACTGCCATACAATGAGGATTCATCTGTAGAGTCATACTAATTAAAATGTTTACTTCTTGTTTACTAGAGTAGAATGCATTCACACATAAAATGCTTGTGACTTTTATCCCTATTAACCAGTATACCTACTTCTCTTGCTAGAGTAGAACGCTGAGTTGTGATAGAAGAAAAAGGTGCTACAATTTCAATTCTCTAGGTTTGTTTTCATCAGAAAATAAACTAAGAAAATAAACCCATATTCCATAGGAAAATATCACAACTATTATGATATTGGGCCAGGTATTTGTAGTTCTGTCGCTTACTAACTGTAACTATTATCTTGAAAACTATGAAACTTTGGAAATTAGAATTTGTTGCTTGGTTGTGGTTGTTGATACCGTAGAAAAGTTTCTCGTTCAACTTATCTAGATTTTTGGAGCAATTATCTCCAACTTGCAGTTGATCTTTGTAAACATGCTTAAATAAATGCATTGGTGCATTGCAACTATTTTTGAAACCTTGCATACGATGAAACTAACACAACATACTTTTTCAGGTCAAGCTGTCAATATTTGGCAGAGAGTTTAATGTTATCCTCATTTCTAGAAGATCCTCTTCACCTAGAACTTCCTCATCGGCCACAACAAGGTCAAGGCCAAGAAGCCGAGGCCAACGACGACGACACGGGGGAGAAGGGAAACTGAATTGATGATAGGCATTGCATTTGCAATTTTGCAACTTTGCATTAAATTGGTCCCATTTCGTCGCCAAATCAATTATTCAAAATGCACGCACCTATGTAGCATCATGTTGCTAATCTGTTGGTTTCTTGGTAGGCTATGAATAGATAGCTCGAGTATTCTTATTGGTAGTATACTTTTGTAGCTGCAATCGATGTATCCGTCCTTTGTCTTCAGAAATCAAAATTCTTTAGCCCTTTGCTTTCCCTCTAATGCTCAATCAGAGAGCTGGTTGCATTTAGTGTAAATGGAATGTGATTCACTTCTCTTTGCGGCAATGACTATTTGGTCACAATTTCATTTGCTTGCAGGCAACATTATGTACAATGCTCACCTTGATTCAGGAATATGGGATTGATTTGAGAAGGCGAGGTGGTACTAAAACTAAAGATGGCCGAGGAAGAGGGAGTTGACCATGGATTTTTTATGGCTGTTTCCGGTGAGCTAAATATAAGTACCTAGTGGATATTACAACTAAAGATGGTTTGTATTGTTTGTCCTATAATCCGCAAGAATTGAAGTAGTTGTCCAAAATACGCTTACTTATTTGAAGCAAGATGATGCCATCAATCAGAAAGAGAGAGACATGGCTATATTATTTTCACTAATAAAAAAATATATAATCAAAATGATATCAAATGCCAGCGAAAGTATGTCTTACTATCTTCTTGAGTTTTTTGTATTTAAATCATAGCTTGTAGGTGATTCATTGTAGTTGATAATGCTAACCCTCCACTGTGCACCCTAAAATTATTAGTAATCGACTAATATCAAGTCTACTAATATTTATAACAAATATTTAAAAAATAAATAAAACTATGTACAAATGCATCATATCAAACTTCTGACATAATATACTCTATAGTTGTTATGTGTCTGTTGCTCTATATGCTAATTAGGTAGATGAGTTTTCTTGCATTGTACATACATCTATCTATTGGGTTTATTCAACGTGTATGCAAAGTTTTTTCAATTTTTTTTGTTATATATCAAATTGTTTCTTATAATCGTAGTATTATGGAACGTGTTTGAATAAATGTCACGCTCTAAACTCTAAATAATATTTTCTATTAAAAATAAGACTCCGTTGCAAAGCACGGACATCTAACTAGTATAATATAATATTATAGTTTCCGTTGGTCATTAGAGCACGATAGAACGTCGCCTCCATAATTCGAGTTTCACCCTGCACGCATGGCTAATTACACACGGTGAACGACTTACAAAAACCATTCACTTGACACCAATTAATCTACGGCGTCAAAGAAAATCTCCCGGTTTTTTCAACAAGCGCGGCCGTGCCGACGACCAAACGACACGGAGCAGAGCAAGAGAGAGAGAGACCCGTCGCTTTCCCTCCGCAAGATGGATCGCCGTCTTCCTCCACTGCTTCCTGCTTTGATCCGGTCGTGTGCAAAGACCTAGCTAGGAGGAGAACCAGCAGCGGAGCTACGAGCGACCGAGCTCCTCCGGCTGTCGATTTCTCTCTTCTCCGTCGCGTCGCGTCGAGTCGCATACTAGCCAAGAAGAAACCGGAGAAGCAGATCAAGCAGCGATCGGGCTGAGGTGAGTAGGGAGATTTTCTTGGGGTTAAAGGGGAGAGAGATGGACGAGATCATGAACAAGCTGGGCGGCTACTGGCTCGGGCAGAAGGCCAACAAGGAGATCTCCTCGGCCGGCGACGACATCGAGGTCTCAGCTTTTGCATCCCCTCTCCCGTCTATTTCGTGCTCTGTTATATCTGGCGCGCGCGCGCTCACCATGGCTGCTTGCAAGTTGCAAGCACAAAACTTTCTTGGGCGACGATGGCTGGCGTGTCTTGACTCTTTTTGCTACAACTTAGTCGTAACTTGTAGGAATAACGAATTGATCGAGCAAATTAAACTCACTTGCTCTTGTCAGAACGAATTCCAATCACACTTGTAAGTTGTAATAGTTGCAGCTTGCAGTGATAAATTCAGATTACCTGCTTCTTCTTCTTCTTGTTTGTGCTGATGACTCTTCTCTCGCCGGTGGGTGCAGTCGCTGTCGACGAGCGTCGGAGAGGGAGCCAAGTGGCTGGTGAACAAGCTGAAAGGCAAGATGCAGAAGCCGCTGCCGGAGCTGCTCCGGGAGCACGACCTGCCGGAGGGGCTGTTCCCGCGGGAGGCGACCAACTACGAGTTCGTCCTGGAGACGCGGCGTCTGACGGTGCACATCCCGGCGACGTGCGAGGTCGGGTACAGGGACGGCTCCGTGCTACGGTTCGCCACCGTGGTGGCGGGCACGCTGGACAAGGGCCGCCTGACGGAGGTGGAGGGGCTCAAGACCAAGGTGCTCGTCTGGGCCAGGGTCACCACCGTGAAGGCCGACGCCGCCAAGGTGCACTTCACCGCCGGCATCAAGAAGTCGCGGAGCCGCGACGCCTACGAGGTCGTCAGGGGCGGCATCACCGTCGAGGAGTTCTAGGTGCACGCATGGTCGGGCACGACGGCACGTCGCTTCGCTTGAGGAAACAATGTGTGCTTGTCCCATCTTGTGCTTGACAGGTCTACGTGCTGTGTGTTTTTGCAGTAATTTGATTTGTCACGAGCAACTTTGTGATGTAGTATTAAATAACAAATGGTGCGAAGGATCAGACGAACATACTCGAGAAGCTGTGCTTGCATCTGTTTTCTCCGGAGAGCTCGATATCAGTTAGACTGTTACGAGTTAAAAGGCTAGGCATGGAAGAGGGAGAAAATGCTTGCTTGAACATATGCATTTGAGGATTTTTTTTGAAATAATATTTTTTAAAAAAAATTCAAATATGTATTTTAAGTTCAAAAAATTGCAAAACTAATAAGCAGTCGGTACCTGAAGTGAAAAATGCTGACCGGGTGCCACGTCAGCTGTAGTCGGCACTTCAAATGCCGACTGCCTATTAGTTTTGCAATTTTTTAAATTTGACATACAGATTTGTTTTTTTTTTTAAAATATTATTTCAAAAAAATTCTGCATTTGAGCAATGGAGCAAAGGAAAACAAAATGGCAAAAACAGTAAAGAAAAAAAAAATGCACCAGCCGGGAATCGAACCCGGGTCTGTACCGTGGCAGGAATTCTACCACTAGACCACTGGTGCTCTTGTGATACAAGTATTTAATATCTATTATTAGTTAGATAGCTTCTCTGAACACCAAATTTCCCTAATATTCATTCCCTATTTGCGTAGCCAGACGGCGAATAAAAAATTGCAAGGACATTTCATAACAAAACCAGAACCTCAATAGCATTAATATCAAAAATCTGGCACAAGGGATGCCAAGGATACGATACACTGAGTGGTTCTAATCAAATTTGGCAAAAAATTATCCTTGCAATTATTATCTCGACCCAGCCGGCAAAACAATACATTTACTTGGTAGAAATGAAGTTCAAGGGTACAGACAGATCTATCTTTCGATGGATGGTACATGATTCCACATGGATCGCTCTGCAGGCCTCCAGAACCGAAACTGCATCTGGGCGCTGCCTCTTGGCTCTTTCTGTCAGCTCACGATGTATGGGCGCAGTATAGAAGTACATTGACTTCAGGAAAATACATGGCTTTGAAGGAATGATCAGATTATTTCCTTCTTTTCTCATTGAACCTTTCGAAGAATGACTTTGAGGCCTCATATGTTGACCAGCAGATAGCAGCTGCAGGTGCATGGAAGAGTATTCTTGGCTTCCATCCTCTCATGAGACCGGCATATCCATCACGCTTTATAATTGCTCTGAATACATCACCGATGGAGCTACTTGAGAAGCGCTCACAGCCGCACACACCCTGAGCACCCAAAAATAAAGAGTGTTACTACCTTCAAAGTTAAAACAAGGTGAAAACAAAACTCAAGAAACTACCCACACCGAAGGTGATAAGTTTAAGAAAAAAAAGATAAAAAGAAGTTAGAGCAAGCACATCTTACATAATAATGTTATTTCCGTAATATGACTAGAGGAGTAGAAGGCAAGTGTTAACTGTGAACTAAAGTACTAAACCATAACTAAGATGGGTGTAAGGGCACCATTTGATTGGCTACAGAAAATAACAAGACCAATAATTAGTAAAATTGAAGCATATGAGAACTGCAAGCCATGCATTACTGTAGAATTTAACCTACAGTATGCAAGTCAATAGTACCATGATGTCAAGATGTGGTGCACAACAGATTATCATGAGGCCAATTGCTTTATTAATTACTTCTTGGGAAGTTTCAAGGTCGATGTGATCATGGGACTTGCATGTTTCTTTCTTGTGCATTCATTTGTCTCTGTTTATGGTCATGGACCATTTGATACAGAACGGAAGACAGATTGGGCAACATACATCCATTTCAGCCCCTCCTAAAGAGGGACAGTGAAACACAACCAACATATACTAATAATGTTTTTGTGCTTAACAAATATGCTTGGCATACCTAAGCCAATTGGTTAGTCCAGTCAAGTAATAAGACATTACATATGTTGGTGGGAATAGGCAAATGCCATTAGCTTCAAAGGTCCAGAAAAAAATGATGTCAAAAATCAAATTGCAACAGATGATAAGCTTACACTTACAATTTCAACAAACACTGCAGACCAGCTATATAGGGATATTACTATGTTGTTTCCACCAGGACACAGTGGCAAGCAGCTATGCCACTTGAGTTTAGAAAACTTATTTTCAATTTTTTTCCAGCAGAAAAAAACCCAAAAGTATAGCAAGAACATCAACCTTAGATGAAAAGGTTGCAGTTTTAGAAGAGGCCAACATTAGCATATGCTATGCCTTGCAGCGCTTATCCCAGATGGAGAATGCTATAGCTTTGAATGAGCTCTTAGTTCCCAAGGTTCTAGCTGAATTCGAATGGTGCCTAATAGCCAAAGTTACTCCACTCTCTAAACAATAAAAGCACCTTAGGAATAACAAAAACACCCTAGGAATAATAATCGTCACTTCCTTCACTGTACAATTTGACTCCAATAATATTGGAGATTTACCCAAAATTGTTCCACTCTCTAAATAACCCTTTTGCACTAATCACTAATGATACAGACTTACAGAGCACCCTATGAATAATATCAGTCACTTCCTTCACTGTACAATTTGGCTCCAATAATATTGGAGATGACAAAGCACAAACAAAATTCATAAGATCCGCACCTGGCACTGCAGTTGTGTCTTGACAACATCCAGTGGCGTGGTGACCGCAGCCGCGAGCGCACCGGCTGCAGCCCCGGCGGTGGCGTGCACAGCGAGTGAGTCCTCGTCGGCGGCCATGTCCCCAAGCATCCGCTTTGCTGCCTCGTAGGTGGCGAAGTGTACGGCGGTGTACGGTGCGTTCATTACCACTGTGGTCCGGTAGGACACGAAGAACGCCCGGGGGCCCTCGTCGCGGAGCACGGTACGGACACAGTGCGAGACGCCCGTGTACGGGCTGCTCGTGAGCTGCAGCCGCTGCTTGACGGTATCCATCGGGGTGAACACCGCGTCGCTGGCGACGGTGGCGAGCACTCCCGAGGCGGCGTGCACCGCGGGGTTGTTGGGACCTATCCGATCAGAGAGCCTAGACTTGGCGAACTCGTAGACGGAGAAGTAGATGGCGTGGGCGGGACCGGCGCCGAGCGCCATCGCGGGGAGCCCGCGGTACAGCGCCAGGACGCCGCCCTCGCCGGCCACGGCGGCGCGAAGCGCCGCCCCCAGCGACACGGCCGGCCGGCAGGGCGGCGCGCCGGCCTGCATATGCGTCTTTAGAGTATCCACAGGGAACATCGCCGTGTGCTCGATAACGCCGGCGACGGAGCCTGCGAGCATGTACTGCCAGAACCGGAGGCCGTCATGGGTCGCGGCGGCGCTAAGCACCGGCTCGGGCGACTCCTGCCCCTTCTCCCCGGCGGCGGCCGAGAGCAGGCGGTCGGGGCTGCGGTAGTCGGCAGCCATGGAGCGCGGCTGCGCTAGGGTTAGGGTTTTGAGCGGGGAGGAGGACGGAGAGGAGGGAGAAATACAACGGAGAGATTTGGAGAAGACGTCGCTATTTAGGAGGAGGCGAGGGGGAAGAAGAGCGGAAGAGGTGGTGGTCAAATCGATCTCGATGCATCCTGCTCTGCTTCGCTTTTCTTCCCCAAATTTTTTCATTATAAAAGCCCGTATGCGTATTTCCTTCGTATCGTATGGTCTAAATTGGTCAGTATTCGTTGCTGCTTAAAAGTCGATTTCCTTTGTACTGGTGGGATTAGGTCAAAAGTCTATGGGTTTTCATGACTATTTGGTCCAGATTAAGAGAACTGAATCGTGTTTCTCACCCAAAAGATCAAGTTCCGATCTAATTCTGATCTGATACGTAAAGGAGATGTGATTATGTTTTGTATACGCGGGCGTTTATGTGTTAGGGCGCTTTGACCTGGTTGTCCATGATTTCTTTGTGAAAAATTAATCGCCCAGTTGTCACCGTGATGCAAAGGATGGAGAGAAGGAAAGTCAAGTCCAACATAAGAATGTGCAGGTCAACAATACACAATCTACAGAAAACTTGTTGCTTTGGGGTCGAATGATCTTTAGGAAAAAAAGCTCCGGTGATACTACGGTCAACTAGCAACATGCTAATCCTCTGATTATTTATGTATGTCGTCTGAATTAAGAATTTGATTCAATGTATTGGCTCTCATTTATTTTTCTTTTAAGAAAGATGATTTGTTTATTTATGAAAAGAGTAGTATTAATTTGATGAGGGAAGAAAGGATGAAAAATTGTCTAGAAGTTTAGAAACAACTTATATTTGAATGAGCTAAACAAGAAACAAATTAAGTATGAAATTAGAGCGAGCATTTGCAAATGCATTGTGAGGTGAGACTAACCGCATGAGAAGCAGTACACAGCCCAGATCCACCCATGGCAAAATAGTGATCTGCAAACAAAAGTAAAATTTAGAAAGACCGGATGCTTCAGATCAAACACTCGGAGCAGATATTCGTAGGCTCGTAGCTCATGGAAGGCTGTAACTATTGCAAGCTACAAAAAAAATCTAGTATAAAGTATTGACAGAGGAACCAGCTTTGTTTGGTCAGTTTATGTAGCAACACATTAGTGTGCTGATTCTAAGTTGACACATCAGTGGGTCGATTCTAAGTTAATGGCATCTGCCAGGGACAAAACAGAATATTACAAGCTCGGGAATGAGTGACCATGAAAATTTCAAGAAACAGATAGATTGAAAGCAATAAAAATCCCATTTTCAACCATCACCATCATATCAGAACGGTGCATCTGCACCAGAGTCCAAAGCAGTGCATCGCACAATCACGCAACAGCAATTCAGCTCAGTGAAGCGATCCTGTGAATATTTATGTATTCTGAAAACAAGCAATGATGCACAAAGATCACAAGAGTAGAAACAACCAGCTTTATCAATACAAAACAGCAAGCTCCATGTTTGAAAAGTAGATCACAATAAACCAAAGATAGAAACACTTGAAATATTCCTTATTGTGCTAGCTCATAAAAAATATTTACATCATTTTCTAAGCTAAAGGAATGGCATGGAATAATTACCATCCTTCTATATGATAATCTGGTTCACTGTTCAGAATACAGTCACATCATTATGCTTCAGTATGTCCTCACAAGAGTGATTCATCTGTCTTCTATGCACTCATTTCTAGACTTCACAATTTATCTGCCAAAAGTTGTGGCTATGGCAAAAAGTTATGTAGCTTCCACACACTATAACAGAACAAAGTTATAACAAGCAATTGGAGGTCCTGATCTTATCTTTTTTTCTTGCCCACGGGTAGAGCACAAGCAGTTACCCACAACTATTAAAATCTCCTACATATCGGTACATGCTCCTGAACAGGATGATTGTACCACAAAGATTGCAATGTCATCTTCATGGAAAAGTGTTTCCAAGAAGCAAGCTGAGAAAAAAAAATCACGTGAAGACATGCTAAACTACCCTTTCATGTTTGTAAATCCACTCAATCATATGCACAGTTTTTTGGTAGGCAGAGAAGAAACTTGGTACTGGAAATTGCACAAATTACTGGCCATAGGCAAATCTGGAATAGTGAACCAAACGGAGAAAGATGTGTCCGAGAGACGGAGTGGGAGGGAAAGACTCCTCACAGGATTCTGCTTAAGACGAAGAACAAGCCAAGATATCATCAGTTATCTCACTGGCTCAATACCCTAAGTCGTTGCTATATAATAAAAGGACTTTTAATGTGAAACTAGAAAAATAGCACAATTTTCATGGCATGATAAACAGAAACAAATGGACGAGAAAGGGGGTACAATGGTACATCATATTTCAAGTATGAATACAACTTTCATGGCATGAACACATTAGGGAAAATCTTGTCCATGCCTCAAGTTCATTGTCCTCGGTGAATTTCATTTTCATATAATTGTCGTTGCATGGTAACAATACAGCATGCAAGTTAGCACAATAAAGATCCTCTGCTAGTTTCATAAGAAGTGTAGTTCCAAAAACGAACAAAAATTATAGCCCATTGCATCTGATTGTTATTACTTGTAACGAGATATTATGGATTTATAATAATGCATTTTAGTATCGATTCTGAACATATTTTATTGAATTAGTGCAATAAAGATCCCCTGGTAGTTTCATAAGAAATGTAGTTCCAAAAGAAAACAGAAATTGTAGCCCATTGAATCTGATTTGGTATTACTTTTAGTGAGATATTATGTAGTTATGAATTTATGATAATCACATTTGATTTTGAGTTCTGAATAACATCTTTTGCTGCATGTTTCTATGTTGGACAGAATTAAATTGAGATAAAAGTTTGAACTCAGAAGAAGAAATTGTGATCATAAACACTCTTTCCCAACCATCCTCATTATTATGCATGCATAACAGGATCTAACAGATGAATATGGTCACACTATGATCTTAGCACTTCCTATTCCATCTGATATAAATAATCTCATGTGAATTAATAGCAAAACATCAGATGTTGAACTTCTGAGAAGTTTCCCGTCATTCAAAGAGAAGAGGAATTCAGAGTGCGTATGGACAACCTACTGACTTAATTCTAGTCATTGGTTCAGTTCTCCAAATGTAATGAATATTGAACAGAGATAATGTCTAAGATAAATATTCATCGGTGGTACCTGACATATTGGCATAGATAAACAAATATCCTTCATCCCAGTGGTCCCAATCCATATATTGCTAACTGTATAGCAGGCAAGACAGTTTCGTTGGATGCCTATAAAAAATTTCTCTTTTTACCAGGCCATACATGTTTGCGAACTGTATGGTGGGCAGGGCAATACAGTTTTGTTGGAAGTCTACTTAAGTGTTCAGGAGCATATGGATATCGGTTATATCTGTTATGACCTCTTGGACTTCTTGTTGAAGCCAACAACATGCTCTGGATGGATGGATGAACAAGACATGAGGATACATTAAATGTGGATCAGAACATCCCATTAAAACAAAATAATTCTAGGTTTCTTGACTGGGTCTAAACATGAAAACACTTCAAAATAGAATTTGTAGCAAACTCGCCTTCATAGTTTGTGGCGAACTGATCCAAAATTCGAGTTTGGAATGGCCTAGAAAAACACAAGAGTAAAATAAATAGCTGTAATTTGGACTTGGAAGCACCAAAATAATCATAAATGGATATCAATAGTAGAATCATAAATCCATAATCCCGAACAAGTTTATAATCACGAAAACACCACTTTACACTATCAATTTATGTTGCAGTTGAGCGTGAATTTTTCACATTTTCAAAGGGTACACAGTGAGTTAGTTATCTCTTTATATATCCATTATGCTCTCTTAGCTCTTTTTAGTTTGGTTTGTTGTGGTTGTAGGCTTCTATTATACTCAACTGAGTTTTTTATTCAAGTCGATAATTTCACCACCACTCATTACTTTAGAAGTTAGAACTATGCTACAAAAATGAAGTTACCTGAAAATAAGCTGAAACTTTTGTTCCAGAAACATGATTATTTGTTACGATTAAAACCTTTAAGAACTTTTAGTGAACTATTGGCCTACTTGGTCAAGAATAGAAGCATGGAACTAACAGGTTTAGGCAGAAGATTTCCTAAGTGCATCATGAAAGCTACAAGACCAAAATAATGTCCTCAGGTTGTTCAGGGTTTAAACAATATCTGACACAAAATTTAGGACAGATGGAACCTTTTCCTATAAATTGCATGCACATGGCAAGTTGGCATATCAACCAAATGAAAGTGATTGGGATTGTCAAAAGTAACTCCTGCAATTAAAAGCTACCACTAGAAAATGTCATGAAAGTTCCAAATTGTCTTTCCAAGAAAAGTACTACGGAAG
Organism: Zizania palustris; assembly: GCA_019279435.1. Lineage (NCBI taxonomy): Eukaryota > Viridiplantae > Streptophyta > Magnoliopsida > Poales > Poaceae > Zizania > Zizania palustris. The sequence continues at coordinate 58,166,948 of JAAALK010000286.1, forward strand.
TATTAGGATGGGTCTTCTCAAAACAATGCCACAGAGATGTGGCATTTATTCAAAGAAAATTAAGTTCAAGAAGGAATTTGTGCAATACTGATTTTACCTCAACAGAATGAATTCCAATGAAATAATAACTATAGATTGAACCAATCAAAATGTACCCTCCAAGAAGGCACATAATTCTGCAAACAAATTAGTCAAGTCAGAACTCAGAAACTAGACTCATCAATGGTGTACTGCCAATTAATTTTATAAATACAACTGAAAATACATACATTACAAATGAAGTAGATAACCAGCCTCAGCTTTTTCTAGAATCAAACATGGATTGTGCACAACCTGTGCATATGAGAACTAGTGTTTCAGTTTGCTGATGTTGGCTGGTGGTCTTTTGATGTTCCTTGCGGCAGCTTGCTGGCTATATGACTGCTGATGTAATCTTGTCTTGCTAGTGTCTTTCTCATGTTGGCTACTATCTGCCTGCAAGTCTGGTGTCCTTAGGTGGGGGTTTATTTTGGTGGACTTGTTTTGATTGTAAGCTGATATCCTAGCAAACTATCTGTTTTCAATCAAAGCCGGGCAGAATCCCTTACCTTTTTCTAAAAAAAATTGCGCACAACCTGAAGGATGTATAAGTGTTGTAGCCTATGATAAATGATTGTATTAACATTTTAGGATAAAATCCATAACAAATTGCACCATAAATTTAGTTTATCTACATAGTCACAACTTCCAAACACAAGTGGAGCATTTCATCAAGCACAGGGGCACCCACCTCCGAGAAGCACAAACTGCACAATCACCCCAAGCCACCGCGCGGGTTCCAGTTCAGTCCACCGCTTGTGGGCGTGCCAATTCCCAATTTCCCAAGCAGCCAAGCCACTGCGCGGGTTCCGTTTCATTCCACCGCTTGTGGGCGTGAGCCTATCCCCATGTCGATGGAAGCGGAAGCGATCAGTTTAAAATGTGGTAGCCGGCGGGCCGGCTACGGCTAGGCGGCCAGCTACTTACCCGTCCTCGCTGAGGACGCCGTGGCGGTGTGCCGGCGTCCGCGGCGCGAGGGTGAATCCGTACACCGCGCCTCTGCGCGCGACGAAGAAATCGCAGGGGCCCTGGCAGAGGAGGCCCATGCCGCACGCGACCGCGAGGAGCGGCGGCGCCGAGAAGCAGCCCGACCGGCGCCGCGACGGACGGCCTGCACCGCTTTGCCGCGCCCGTGGTCTGGCTCGAGTCCGACTCGTACCATCGAGTAGAACGTGTTCCGCACTTCCGCTCTTGGATTTGGATGGATCACGATGGGTAAAAATTCGAAATCAAGCATAATCTTTACCAAGCACACGGAAACATGCTTTATTTATTTATAGATAATGATTAATTATATTGCAAAATTAAAGCAAGAGGAATTTCGCAGCTCAGGTTACGCAAAACTCAGTGTCTCAGTCGACTCCCGAGCTTACATGGACGTGGTCACGTGGACACACAAAAGTGGCAGTGTGATACGCCTGTGTCGCTAATGGTGCCGCGCCAGGCTCTTCCTTGCGGCCGGCACGGGGGCGACGCAGTCCAGCACCGGTGCGGCGTGGGGCGGCGGCGGCCCGTGTTGGCGCCCACCGGCGTCGTCACCGTCGCCAGCGTCGCAGTAGCCCTTGAGCATGTCCCCCTCCTCGGGGGTGAACCCGATGACGGACAGCATGGCGTCGGCAGCCCAGCAGCTCTGCTCGATGACGCGGATGGCGCGGCAGCAGCCGGGGCCTAGGTACGCCTCGCCGTTGAGGAAGAAGAGGATGATCTCCCCCGTGCACGACTTGATCTCCATCAGCACCTCCCAGCACTGCTGCGACCCCTCGCCTCCCAGTTGCAGCCGCTCCGCCAGCCCCACCAGCCCCATCGCCGGCGCCGGCCTCGCGCCTCCCACCGCTGCCGCGTTGTTGGCGACGGCGAGCAGCAGCAGCATCATCAACGGGAGCACGGGAAGGGAGCGGCCGGAACAAACCATGACTCTAGTAGCTGCCTGCCAGAGTGCCAGTCGTACGTGCGACGGCGCGACGATCGTACGTGACGCTGGTGCATGGCCGGAGAGATAAGCTGATGTATTTATACGTGATGCGAGGAGGCTTTTGAGTTTCACAAAGTGGAAGCGAAATTTATGGGGCTTAATCTTCTGCAGTTCTGCATGCGTAATAGCGAGGGAGTGAAGTGCAGATCGTGCAATTGAATTACTGATGAATATGAAAGGCTCCGGGGTTACGTTGCATCATGGATGTAATTAACATTCGAACCAGCATGGTTAATCATGGCTAATCACTCTAGGTCTGTCGTGGTAGAGACATATATTGGTTGCTCTCCCTTTCCATAAAGAACAGTAATTTAGATTGAACGTGCAAATGCAAATTTACGGATGATTCATAATGCTATGGAAGGGGGGTGGTAGAACAAATTGTACTCATCACAGGTAATGTTCATTCAGAATAAGTGTGTTTCATTTAGCTGAAGATTTAAAAAAGATCTATGAGCTATAAACAAGTAAAAAATTATGCATTTATTTGGTTTGAGTAACTAATAATATTCGATAGAATGGTTTTATAAAATTTAACACAAGCAACAGTGATTTACCTCAATCAATATCGAATATAATAAGATCCTATGGATTGAACAAGAGATCGAACAACACAACCAATAGAATGTAGGGAATAAACAATTTTTAATTTTGTATTAGCAAAAAAACTTGTTTTTTAAGCGAGAATATGGTTAAAAATAGTTAGAAAAAGCCGAACCAAAACATTCTTAAGCTGGTGACTGACATAGCTAGTGCTTATCATAAAAATATAAAATCAACATCTCTTGCTATGTCTTGAAAGTAAAACAGATGTCATGATCTGGCTAATCTGACAGCATAAGGATAGTTTCGATCAACTTTACCAGCTGATCTCGGCAATAATTATCTAATAAGCACACCGCTGGAATTTACACCACCTCATCAAAAGATAAAAGAAACACTAGTAGTACCATTTCATGCCGCGCTAAGACGTTCGGTTAGTACATGCTACAGGAGACCCATAGAAGCACCCCACTTTGCACTTCAGCCACATCACACTAAACTGTAAGTACAGAAGCACAAAACTAATATCTGCAGCATGGTCAATATTGGATGAAAGGAAGAAGCGGTAGATGTGTCAATTGCAAGAGTAAACAGGCAACTATCGACAGATGGATCGACAGTGGTTATCAAGCCTAGGCCATTGAAATTGCAGCCTTCCTCACTCTGATCATGCTGCTGATAGTAGTTGTTGAATGCATATGACACATTACCAGGCCAGCCAATACCTGAGCAGGAGCCACCAGGTGACAGAGCAGTGCAGTCGGCACTGGAGCAAGCTACAGAAAAACTGGAAGAAACATTGGACATGTCCCCGTTGTTATCCAACACACACCATTTTGATGGAAGGTAGTCCACGTCAGGAGCATTCTTGAGAGCTTTAGAACCTTGTCCCAAGTTTACATGGTATTTTGCCTGGCCATCAAAGGTAAAAATTCCATGGTGTCTTTCATAACTTCCACTTGCTATGCTTCGTTGATCTTCATCTAAAAGGCTGAAGAGATATGTCTCAATTGGAAGAACTTTTGGACGAAGTGGAGTCCCGGACTTTCTTGTCAAGTGGTTGACCAGGCCAGTCATGAAGGATTGAGCAATAGCAGGTGTAGCATTAACAGCTCCATCTGATGGCCATCCTGCTCTTCCAACAATGATGTCCATGTTACTGAATCCAGCTTTAGTTAGAGCAGTAATCAGAGCATCTATGCTTGCATCGAAGTAATTGTCATACTTGATATGGCCATCACTTATTGGATGTGACAATAGTTGGAAAAGGTAATAGTCCAATGACAGATTCTTCTTATGTTGAAAGCTCGAAAACGGGTTCAGCTCAACCATAAAGGGTGAGCTATGATTAGCAAGAAAAGAGAGAAGCTCAGCCATGGTCTCATTAACTTCTGGCCTGAAGTAAGCTTTAGAAGGCAGGGTAGATGTATTCTGGTATGCATCAGAGCTGCAAGGTATAACTACTTTCATTTTACTTGATAACTTTGCATCATTCAATGCTCGCTGAATATTTGCGGCTGCCCTGACCACGAAAGATTGATATTGTTGCATATGGTTGAGAAGAAATGGCTCGTCCCCAACAGCAATATACCTGTAAATTCCCTTCTCTTGTCAACAACAAAAGATGATATTGAAGCTACAACTACAAAAAAATGTGTTTTAAAATAGCTGTACGTATGGGACAATATATTAAGCATCATTACAAAACAGACTGAAATGTGCCTCGAATCCAGGATTCAGCTCGTCTGTGCAGTGGTTTATTCACGATAACAACCCTACAGCAAGAGCTGCAACTGCAAGACTACAATCAATTAAAACTTAATGCACAACTAGAAGACACAGATGATGAATGCAAATGAAGCAATATTGTGCTAAAGACTCAACTACGCAGTGTTTAGAAAACATGAGCACCACTGCACTAAAACTCCCAAGAATACATTGTTTTGAGGCATTCAGGATCAGAATTTTGACATAGCAACTGCAGAATCTGTCTGTTTCTCTGATATTTATGAACCGGGAAAAGAATAGCAGATACTTTGCCTGAGCACAAATATCCTTGCATGCTCTAAGTTGTACCTATCAGGTAGTTATCTGAACACAGCCTACCTGTTGGAAACTACAGCCTTTTTTTATATATAAAAGATGATTAGAACTAGCTGTGTGTTCAATTTTTCCATCAACCATGTATAGTAAAGGTTTTTTAGCAATGTCATTTAACAAAACAAGTCAAAGGATATAAAACTAGGTAACATGGACATCCCATCCCAACACATTGGTACAGAACTACAGATACTTGTCGATTGTTTCATAAATCCTAGTTTCTTACTTTCTTTTTCCATGAAAATAAAATACCTCAAGGTATTGGTAATAAATTCCAGTGTACTAACACAAAATTAACATATGCTCTACTGAAGTAAACTAAATGCATCAATTAAAGCAATGTCTTCTATCTTCAGCTATTGGTTTATTGCCATCAATCATCATTGCCATTAATTTAATTTACAGAACTTAAGGGCACGGTCCATTTTCTCCACAAGGAAATTCCAGTGACCAATACTCTAGAAACAACTGAGATCCTACTATAACTTCCTTGGAGGACTGGCTGTGACTTGTGAGCATGAGATCCAAATCTTGTGGGTCTAAATTAATTATTCGATTCAACGGATGTCAATAATGCACATACTTAGTACTACTACTAGTCTACTATGTGTCTGTTTAACTATAGCAACGTAAGAATCTGGTCAACCGACAGCACAAATTGCACTCTATTTCTTTAGTCATCAGTACAGTACATTAGCAAGCTAAAGACTACTTCGACCCTTTCAAAATTAATGATATGGAGAAAACCAGCACAAGATCAGGCGCGGCAGATGCGTTGGGGCATAAAAGAAAAGGAGCAGATGGAGGGAAGGAAAGGGATGGGGGTTCTTACTCGAACCGTATGCCGGAGGAGTAGCGGGTGACGTTGTCATGGACCCAGGCGGCGGCGGCCTTCGTGGAGGCAGCGAGGGGGCGGAGGAGCTCGTTGGGGACCCCGACGGTGACCGCGACCCCGGTTCCCTCGAGCGCAGCGAGCGCGTCGGAGGAGGCGGCGGAGAGGCGGACGCGTGGGACGGAGTTGGGGAGGAGGATGCCGCGCACGACCTGCGTCGCCGGGAGCGGGTGGGAGGCCGAGAATCCCCAGTTCACGCCCACCGCGGCGGCCGGCGGCAGCGCCGAGGCGGGAAGGAGGAGGAGGACGACGACGAGCAGAACGCCAGGTGCCAGCGGCGGCGGCGGAGGGTGGCGGTGACTGGGCCCCATTGCCTCGTGTTTCGTGTGCTGTGTGCACTGCAGGGCAGTAGCCAGCAGGGCTTGTCACTTGTGTAGTTGTGTGCATTTGGATATTTGTTGACCTCTACGGTTCTGACCGTGCAAAACCAAAAACATTGTGCTTCTTGGCTCTTGCTGGACGAATGTGATATTGTGCTAATGGATCCTTGTTACTTGCGAGTTGCCATGTAACAAACCTATAATGCCAAATCTAAAAAACATGCTCCTACATGTTTTCTTGTAGAACCGTATAACATCACTAAGAACGAAAATCAATCACTAGTACATAACTGTAAACCATATGGCATCACTAATCTTTAATCTTTATTCTTTAAAGTCCTTCAATTCCTAATAAGTTAGAATAATCTTGAGTAAAAACCCAACCTTGGTTACATCCCATTTAAGTGGGCTAGAATTTCTATTGCCTCAATAGCGACTCAATTTCCTCTGATATTAATACACTATAGGCAGGGTTGAATATTTGCATCATCCTTGAGATATGCTAATATTCTCCATATCGTTTTGATTTTATCAGATGTATGTCTCCGAAGAAAGTCACTAATATATAACGAAAATCAATCAATAGTACAGAACGAAAATCACGTAAGGAGTAGATGTTATCGGTTGAACCAATATCACGATAAAATTGCCGAATTCATACAAACACCATGCAACAATATAAACTGACCCACCAGATCGATCATTCACAAGATACAAGCCTCAAGTTTTATCACGTGAATTAACACTGGTTAGGCAAACAAATCAAAGTAGCTTTTACTGTATGCTTGATATATCTATACTAGCCCAAAAGACATACCATATGTGATTAGCGCATGCCAATCGGTTGGACACACCACCAAATAACCAAATATTTATGTCAAACCACATAAAAACCAGCGGCATGGACCAAAAGGATTCAACGGCAGCAAAGCCTGCAAAGAGAAATACGAGCCCGCAACGAATGAGGCAACAGCGAGTCAGCGAGGATATTTTGCACGTATAGCAGTGATGAACACAAGAGACGAATCAAAGACGATGTATAGCAACGGAATTATGTTTCGATCCGGGGGAAAAAATTAGATGCTGCTCGAGCAAAGTAAAGCTTCTCCAGCGTTTGCTCAACCCCAAAACGCAAACACCCCAGATAACACCTATAAGTGAATTCAACTGGGGGCAGCCACCAAAACCTAATGAACTCTTTTTCGAATAGGACAACTCAAGATTTTGGCTGGTGCTATACAACAAAACTCAACCAAATCAAATAGTGGAGCCTTAATCCACACTGACACCGGAATTTGTAATGTCGATGTCACCCATTCCTGTATCTTCCTCTTCTTCACTCTCATTGTCACCATCAACCTCCGCATTTTGCTCATTAAGGGTCTCTATATGCTCATTGAATAGCTTATCCTCTCTCTCACTCACCTGTTTATAAAATGCAAATTAGAAAATGACAAGCAGGTATCGTTAAAAGTTTTTTTAAAAAAATAAATGCAAGCTCAAGATTACAAAAGTGAAAAGTCTAAATGTATTAGCATCAATTCAGAAAACTTACAGCTCTTGGTGCTTCCTTAACTATCAACTTTCCCTTGTGTTTCTCAATCTCTGCTGTGCAAGCTTTAATTGCATCTGTGAGAACTGAAATGCCTTGGTCCTGTTCAAAACATAACATAGAAATCAGTTATCATTTCCTAGAGAGTTTAAGCATGATAATCCCTAAACCATAGTAGAGGTTTTGGAATTTTAAATTTCAAAGTACAACTCATGAATTCAAATAGGTGGGGGTTAGGAAACTACAAAGATGTCATACAGCTTTAAGATTAAAGAAACTAACAAGTTACATGCTCTTACAAGTTCACCATGCAAAAAAAACAACAACCTTCTGTGAAAATAACCCATGTAACCTGTCCTAGAGGATAGTACGACATTCCAGATTGCACAACCTATTAGCACAAGTCACAATAAACAGCACCTGACTCACGAAAGAGGTCTACTAATCCAAAATGTCCTAAGAATGGAAAAAACATAGATTTCTGGAACAAAAGTTTATGGCATGCAGTTCTGGGGGTCATGAATAATCTCAGAACAAGCAGTCATGAACTACACAGTGAAAGCTTATTGACCCATAATAGTTCAGCACATAACATGATTCAAGTCATTTCCACATCACTGAATAGATGGGGATCAATGTGAAACATGTGTCATTAACAATGTGTTCCCATATACAGAAAAAATGATAAAAGTAACAACAACAATTTATCACAATTCAGAGAGGAGGATGTTTCATCTGATAGCTCAACATTTGGTGTGATTCTTAAATCTAAGACTCTGTAGAATTACAAACTATGTTCTAAATGTGAACTAGTCCATCTTAAGTCAAGCACAACAATAAAAGCCAAAGCCTACAGGCTACAAGAATAAACAAAATAAGCTGAAGAAAACACAAACCTTGTCAAGAGTTTGTGTGGTCAGAACATAAAGCGGAGGAGCAACTAGCTTAATTTTCACAGGACAATTATCGTTACCAGCTGCTTCAGCCTTCCTCATGGCTTGCTGCAAATTCAAACAGAATCAGCCACAGAAAAATGTTACAATAACTCCTAAAGGAAGACAAGAGGCAAAGAGAACCTTAATGTGAAGCACCCCATCAAATTGGAAACATTTCATCTCAATATCAGCACGGATCTTAAGTGGTTGTGGTGTCATCCTCCTCCTTATATTCTTAACCAAGGCATCCTTAACCTCAGGGGTGACAGCAGGCACCACCTTAGTCACCTGCCAGTAAATTTAAGTATATTGTTATCACAATTCACAAATACTTGTAAAGGTAATCATGCCAACATTAGTTTTAGAATGCATTTCAATCACGTCAGTTGAAATATCATTGCAAAAGTAGTTAGAACTCATGTCAGTGTGCCAAAATTTTCTCATTGCGTATATTGTACCAATAGTAACCTATGAATCAGTTGCTACCTGCTCCCTTCCTACTTGAGTATTCAATGATTAATTATATCCAAAAGTTCATTTTGGTAAAATCTGGCATCGCCTAAACACCCAACTCACCAAATATATAGAGAGCTCTGTTTCGACAAGGGCAAGCTACTAATTGTAGTATATAATATCATTCATGGGAAAGCACGAAACAAACACTTAGTAAGCACGGAAATGAGCAGACAAGTAGTGAAGATGATTTGGTAGTTTGAGAAGAAAACGAAAGCAACCTCCTGGCCATCGGGGCCAGTCTCTTTCTCCTCATAGGTGAGCGCATCAAGGATGGCATCGGGGTCGGCGACGATGAGCTTGAAAGCTTCGAAGGCGTGCCCGTACTTGCGGTAAAGCGGCCACCCGATGCGCTGGTACAGCGGCTCGAGGTCGACCCCGAGAGTCTCGGCGACGTGACGCATGATCGAGTGGACGAGTTTCGACTTGTTGTACCTGTCCTCACAGGAGTGTGCCTCCTCCTCAGAGACACGGCGCTTGGAGAGGTCGATATAGCCCTTGTCGCGGTCCACACGGAGCACGATGGCGGGCTCCTGGCGGCCGACCTTGATGAGGGAGGAGATGGAGCGGATGCGACGCCGGGAGAGCTCCGAGAAGAGGATCATGCCCTCGATATTGTTGTACTCGAGGAGGGAGACGTAAGCGCCCATGTCGGCGATGTGCTTCACCTGTATCATCACCGCGGCGTCCACCTCCGGGAACCGCGGCTCGTACATCCGGCACTCGAGATTCGGCATCGTCGCGCGCTGCCGGAGACGGAGACGGAGACGGAGGCGTTGGATCTAGGGTTTCGTTGGGTTTTGGGGTGAGGAAGGGAGGAGGCGGCGGCGGCGGGGGGCGATTCTCTTGTTGCGCTCTCGACTTCGGGAGGAAAACGGATGAATAGATCGGACGGTCACGTGGTCATCTCATCTCGTCGATCTCGAGACCGTTTACCTTATTACGCCTTTTGCTGTTGTTCGCGTAAAACTTTAATACGTAAGAGCATGTTGTTTGCGTAATTTTACAATACGTATTCTACGTGCCCGGGAGCTCGAGCGGCTCGCGCGTGGGCCTCTCCTATTGCTGGGATCCCCTTCCCACGCCGCCGCCTCTCTTCTTGGAGGGGAGGAAAGAAGCGAAGCCAGAGAGAGGGCTAGCGACGGCGAGGCGCTGGCTGGCTCCCTCTCCGGCTCTCCGCGTTCTCATTGCCCTTCCATCTCTGTAGAACCCTCCGCGTGGTGACCTGCCCGCTGCTAGAGCTACCATCCCAGTGGGAGGAGGGGTAGTCTGTAGTGTAAGATGGCTTCGCCGGAGCCATCCGCGGCGGCTGCCGGGGCAGGCGGCGATTCGGCGAGCCAGACGACCGCAGTGGAGCCGATCCGAATGCCGACGCCGGAGGAGATCAAAGGGCAGGACATCTGGAACAACTGCGCGGTCCGAAGCGTCGTCAGTGGCGTCATGGGTAAACAGTCTGGCCTCCTGGCCCCCCGCCTCCATCTCTTATTTTCGGGGAATTTGTTGCAGGCAGGGTTTTGCTTTGCCTGTTGAAATGACCACGAACAATACCATACTTCTTTTCGAATTTTCATATCATAGATCTCGGTTGGTTGTTGATGTCAGTTTGTTCTAATGAGTTAGAAGCAAGAGAATGTTGGTTCTGCAATAGATAAAATTTGTGTATGATAATACCTTGTTTCAGTTATCCTCTCTCTCTCTCTGTGGTGTGTTATACTTAGAAATGTTAGATACCCATTGTTGGCAATCGGGCTCAAGAGGTGATACCATAGATAAAAAAAGGGAAATTTGGATCCATGCCATTACAATTTTGCGACTTTAAAGAAATGCCGTTACAATTCACGTATTTAGATTCACGCCACTACAAATTTAGAGAACTCCAAATTATATCATTTCTAAATTTAGAGAATTCTGAAATATGCCATTACAATTTTAGAGAAATCTGAAATATGCCATTAGATTTTGTGAGAGCTGCAATTTCGAAATGGCATATATCCAAATAGATGAATTGTAGTGGCAAAGTTCCAAAGCACGGTAATTGTAATGGCATATATCTAAAAAACCCATAAAAAAACCCTATGATCCCTCTGGATGAACTTTGTCAAATACTGAGACAATTTAGAAACATATGTTTCAAGTGAATTGTCTTCAGAGATTTGGGGAGCAAATTTTCTTGTAGCAATTTGTCATGTGAACAAAAATTATAGTTTTGCATGAAGGTTGAAGGTTTATAAGGTGCTTGATCGAAGATTTAGGTATGTTGCAAAGGATTTATTAGTGTATTAAACCATTTAACTATGCATTTGCATCATTTTTTATTGATGTATTGCTAGAAGGATAGTGCAACAAATGCAAGTTTATTTGATTCATCCATTTCAAGCTTTAATATTTGTTTGCACACAAAAAATTACAATGAATTATAATGGTTTGTTGATTCCTAGCATTTTTATTGTGTAGTGTAGTATGTTGTGGTAGGTGACTACCTGCTGTCGTCAACCGTCTTTTGTGGGAATGCTGATATTGCACTTGAGCAATGTATAACTTTTCAACAGCTTCTTGTTCTTCCCATTTAATCTACATGACAATTGGGAAAGGCTTGTAATGTAGGCAATCTACTCTCTTTTTTGCGGTGTGTTCATATTTTTTATGCACAACATGTGTGTTGTCAAAATTGGTTACAGTAAAGAAATGATTAAGTGCATACTGCTGTTTAGCTATTGTCCATCAAAATATCAGTATTTGCTATTAGTTTGTAAGTTTGTTGTTGATACTCCCAAAATAAGATCATTCAGTATTAAGTGATACTATAGCCTTGCTAGAAGTGTATAATGCTTTGTTTTATTTACCCACTGGTAATATGATATCAACTCTGCATTCATTTGATTCAATAGGGGGTGGTCTTGGTGTGCTTATGGGGCTATTCTTTGGAGCTTTGGACAACCCAATTACAACAGAGGAGATGACAGCAAGACAACAAATAGTATACACAGCAAAACAGATGGGTAGGCGAAGTTTAAGTAATGCTAAAACCTTTGCAGTCATGGGCCTGATTTTCTCTGCCGCTGAATGTGTCATAGAGAAGGTAGTTGTAGTCTGATTTGTTTCAATATAAATATTCCTATAAATTCTCTAGTGATTTTGACTCGACTCGTCGCGTTCTGGCAGGCTCGTGCAAAGCATGACACAACCAATACAGCTGTAGCTGGCTGTGTTACGGGAGGGGCTTTAGCGGTAAAAGGTAAATTATTTTTCAACATATTAGCCCATAAAAACTATGTAGAACTTTAATTTTCAAGGAAAAACAAGTGAAGTGAATCCCAGGGTGCAATCACTAGAGTTGTTTTAGGTTAGGTTGAAATGTATCCACAGTTTTAACATCTTGGTTGTTTTCTTTCTCGTAGCTGGCTGACCATATTCTCTGAATTCATATTTCCTACAGCAAGTTCCATTTTTAATCAAGTTGGATATACTTCTATCTTCTCACCTGTTTCCAATCTCATGTACCTGGCTTTAGCTTTTGGCTCGTGATTTTTCATCCCTGTGTAGCTACAGTGCATGTGTACCATCAATTGTTTGATACTCTTGGTTTGTCTAAGCTCGTAAGTTACAAATGAGGGGAGTGACATTATAAATGGATGACAACTACTAATTGCTTCAGTAGTACCAAGTTCCTATATATTGTTTCTGCTTCAGCTCTATTTGAGAATTAACCCTAAAGGAAATTGTGCTTTGTAGGTGGTCCTAAAGCTACATGTGCTGGATGTGTGGGTTTTGCTGCATTCTCAGTAGTGATCGAGAAGTTCTTTGATCGTCATACTTGAATCAGTGATGGAAATATTTCATCGCCCTACCTGCGATTAATTTCGAGTGAATCTTTTTGTAGCAAGCATGAGCAGGATTCAGCGTCCAGAAAACTTTGTTATTTTACTACATTCACTCATTCACATGTCTTCTGAGATCTTGTAAACCAAGATTTTGATATTTTATGAGTGTTACCCAACATTATAGGTATAACTAGGGTAGCAGCGAGGTCTACCTAATCCAACCTTTCATACAACCGTTTTGAGTTATGCAATATGTTGTAACATTCTCACTATTTGATTATTTTTTTAAGTATCTATTGGCTGAAAATGTAGTCCCGTTTTTTCCCTGCTCCGTTGTTTATAACCGAATGCCAAGGTGGCGTGGCATTTGAGACTGTGCTCTGTTGTTCAGGGATATATATATATATATATATATTTCGAGTTTCAGAACCTGATCCAGTGTTGGGGTGTTCGACATCGATCTTGTGTGGTTTTAGTTCGACCATTTGCTAACAATAATTGTGGTTGCAGTTTGCTTTGTACACTGTTTGACCTGTATATCCTGCAGCTGGTCTTCATCACTTCACGCATTTATTCCTTTTTTTTTGTTGCTGAAACAAGTAAATGCCATTCTTTCGGTCCACGGACATGGCGATGCCAGTCTTGGAAGCGACGGCGCTCAGGATCCCAGCTTGCTCGCCGCTCTGGTCGGACACTTCCCTTCTCTCTTCCTCTGTTTCTACTGTTCCAGTAACGATGTAGATATGCTTAAGCCTTTACAAAGATGCAGATCTTTATCTTAATTTTCGGAGATTAATTGGTGAGCAGAGAGAGTACAAGTGTCCTTACCTGATACCGGCCAAGAGTTCGGCGAGCTCGACAGAAGCTTGCCGAAGATTCCGGCGCCGCCATTGCCATCTCTCTTCACTTCCTCGCCACCCGAAGGAGCAACCACATTCCTCCTCGCCCACCGAATCCTCCGTCTCAACCAGCAGCTGCAACTGTCGGTCACGTGTACTCTTATTATATATATGTTATTTTTGAAACCGATCAATAGAACTATTTAAGTCAATGACAATTAGCTTAAATAGCAAAAATGCAAATTTACTTCTATCTAATAAACATTAAAATATTGATCAAAACTAATTAAAATAGTATATGCGGACCCTTAAATAAATTGTAGTTCTATTTTGAGAACACTACCAATGTATAAAATGAAACAATTGTTTAATTATTTGAAACAGTATAACATAGTGAAACATTATGCATGCATGATCGAAACCTGCCTTTTTTTTCTTCGATTCTCATTTCCCCCCTCGTAAAGGTCCCCTGATTAATCCTCCCAACTTTTTCTCGCAAGAATACACGGCCGGCGGGTCGGAGCCAGTTGTTGCCGTGCGTTGGATTTAAACAACAGACACGTGTCAACAATCTAACCATGGTATCCACCATTTTTTTCCTAGCTAGCTTCAACGAGCTACTCACCGTGCAGATACCAGGGTGGCAAAATGGGCGGCCTGACACTAGCTTGAATTAGCATGGCTCAATTAGGCATGACATCGATATGTACTATATTTTATTCGTGCTGCGCCGTGCTGCGCCGTGCTGCGCCGTGCTGACACTATGGGCCGAGCTCATGGTCCAAGCACGACACTAAGTCTAGTCTGTAGTGTCATGCCGGCACTATGGTACTATCGGTCCAATGAGTTAGTGCCAGCACAGACACTACATATACAAAATTTCAGAACATATAAGAAATTTTATAGTAGAATTCACAATCTTAAGCCATGTAACAATCTAACAATTTTAAAATTCAAATTTCAAAATTTACAATAGAATTCACAAAATTAAAATTTACAGATGCAAAGCAGCAGGGATCAGATACCTAACACGGTATCGTGTCGTCATCGTGCCGACCGAAAAAATCATGCCGGGTCGGGACGACACTAGTACTAACCCCATAGTACCGGACCGTGCTAGTGTCATGTTTTTTAGGGCCGGGCCTAGTACTGTTTACCGGGCCCGACCCTTTTGGCTACCTATAGCAGATACAGCGACATGCCAACATGTATATTCACAAAGATCAGGGTCTGATCAGTGATATGATCCTCATCTCTCAGGCTAAAACCGATTCCGCGGCGTCGATGTCGTGAGAAATCATCACGTCAAACCCGTGAAACTTTTTTAAACACCATCAAATCCCGCTCACCGTACCCCCAGCATTAATTAGATTAAACCTTACCAACCAGCAGGCAGCTAATTAACTCGACGCCCTGCTAAGCTGTTGATTTGCCGGAAGGAAGCAGTTGCAGAAGCTTGCAGGCTCAGCTTATTATACTTAACCATTGTCATAAACTAATCCACCCCCTTGCTGCCCCCCTCTACAAGAACCATTTGTGCGTGATTGTTACTAGCTCATGCCTCCGTCGCATGCCTTCGTCTTCCTGACATGTTTTTACCGTGCCTTGTTCGTCAGAGATCTCTATATGTGCCGCTACTCCGATCCTCTGCAGTGCTCTCGTCAGTCATATCACAGCTGCTGCTGCTGCTGCTGTTCTGTTCTTCAGCTCGCCGTCGTAGTAGGAGATCAGGGTGAAGTACACACACACACACGCAGAGAGAGGGAGAGAGAGAGAGAGATGGGAAGGCCGCCGTGCTGCGACAAGGAGAATGTGAAGAAGGGACCATGGACACCGGAGGAGGACGCCAAGCTGCTCGCCTACACCTCCACCCATGGCACCGGCAACTGGACCTCCGTTCCTCAGAGAGCAGGTCGTGCTAGTGCTATAGCTGCCGATGACGGGAGCTAGCTAGCTAGCAGTTAGAGACGCACGCACGCATGCATTTGCTCACATCAGATCACATCGTTTTGTCCTGTAAATTCGCGTGGATATGATGGGGATTGGTGCATGCAGGGCTGAAGAGGTGCGGGAAGAGCTGCAGGCTGAGGTACACCAACTACCTGAGGCCCAACCTGAAGCACGAGAACTTCACGCAGGAGGAGGAGGAGCTCATCGTCACACTCCACGCTATGCTGGGGAGCAGGTATTAATTCATGCAGTCTCGTCATTATCTCATCATTATATTTCAGTCCTTACGTCGTCAGCAACGTGGTTGCACCCCACCGCTCGACCTGTCGTTGCCCTAATTAAGACCCTTCTCGCTGCCGTTTAATTTAGAAAGTAAATTTTACGGTACACCGAAAATAATATTAACAGCTATACAATTGATACGAAATGAAAATGTTTTCATATACTTCAAATTAATTTGAAACATTAAATTTAATTAGAATTAAAAGTAAACTAAAATTAAAATACTTTGTACCGACAAATAATTTGAAAGTATATGCAAAAATTAGAAAAATTAGCACATAAAATTGGTAAGTTTACGTAGAAAAATCAAGGGTTATTTATTACTCCCTAAATGTTAGACTTATTACTTTTTGTATCAAGACCAAGGAAAATTTTTTAATAGTACTACTATTACATGCATGAAACTACATGACTATTAAATTTCTCATATATTCATTCTAATGTATTAAATAGTACTACTATTATATGTATGAAACCACATGGCTAGCGCTATAAACGAAACTTATTTAATACTTGAGTCTAAACAAACTATAAATAGGACTAAGATTTTTGGAAAAAATTAAAAATGTAATAGGTAAGTACTTTTTAGGAGGTAATAAATCACTATCTTTAATCCTAGTCATTAGATCAAAATAAATAGACGGTCCACATTATTTTCGGTGTACCGTAAAATTTACCTTATAAAATTATATAACCTGTGTCTGGATAGAGGGAGTATTAAACATCTGTAAATTATGTCAAAACTAACATTAAAAACGTATCTGAGAACACATAATTTACTCATCTCTCTCATTTGGACTTGGCATTGCTGATGGAATCAACCATATTGGTGTGAACGCAAATGGCATGACAACGTAATTAATCGAGAGCCCTGATCGAGCGCGCGATAACAAACTAATTCTGCAGTGAAACACATAATGCATGCATGCATGCACGCACGCATGCAGCATTGATACTATCACGGCTACTTGATCTACACTTCTAAGTTCTAAACATAGTGCCAGATTGTTATCATATTAACCGGCAACTGGAATTGGAGTTAGTGATATATATATATACCATCGCGTGATTTCATGATCATTGAGTTGCTTGTGATTGGCAGGTGGTCACTGATCGCGAACCAGCTGCCGGGGAGGACGGACAACGACGTGAAGAACTACTGGAACACCAAGCTGAGCAAGAAGCTCCGGCAGCGCGGCATCGACCCCCTCACTCACCGCCCCATCGCCGACCTCATGCAGAGCATCGGCACGCTCGCCATCCGTCCCCCGCCCGCCGCCGCCTCCTACTTCCCCGCCAGCCAAGCCGCGGGCGCGGCACCGCCGCCGTCCCTCCCGGCCTTCCACGACACCCAGTACTTCTCTGGCCTACAGCAGCAGCAGCAGCAGGTCGTCATCACTCACGTCGACGCGGACGCGCCCGCGTCGCCGGACCAGCATCACCATCTCAACTGGAGCGACTTCCTCACCGACGTCGACGCTGCGGCGCCTCTCGGTGGTGGGCACGTTGACGTGTCGCAGGTATCTGCGCTCGGTCAATGCCAGGAGGGATTAGCCGCGACGACCGGTGTTAGCGGAGAGCGCACGTTCGGTGATGGCAAAGGTGCCTCTAGCGTCGGCGGCACGGACGATAGTGCGGGGGCTGCATCGGCGTTCATCGACGCGATCCTCGACTGCGACAAGGAGATGGGGGTGGACCAGCTCATCGCCGAGATGCTCGCCGACCCAGCCTACTACGTTGGATCCTCCTCCTCGTCGGACATGGGGTGGGATTGTTGATAAATTAGCCATCGATTATGTGTCGGATGTGTCCTGAATAAATCAAAAGAAGATAAAAGAACTTCACCTCTCCGAGTCGAACTAGAACTATTCCCAGTCTCGCCTCCTATATATTTCGATGACTCACAACTCGGCCGCCTGTCCCATCCACCGATCCTTGTTCCTTTCCGTCGCCATGGCCGCGCCAACCCTTTACGCCGGTGGAATCCTTCTTCGCTGCGTTCTTGTACGCCAGGGTTCACAATTTAGACGAAAATTCCGAAATTCCGTAGCTTTCGCTGGGCACCGAAAAAAAAGCTGTACCAGGCAAAAATTTTCAGTTAAATTTAACTATTGGGCCCAAAATGGGCCCAAACTGTATTAAATGAGCCATGGGTTTGGTTTCCTCAGCAGCCCATATTAGAAATCAACCCTAAATTGCCTAAAACAATTGAAAACCCTCCCGATCTGGAGACTCCCACGCAGATGAAAAAAGCTATCATCGACGGCGCTTATTTCCTCGTTCCTCCTAGTGCCACACTGCCGCCCCTATGCCTCCTCCGTCCGCCGTCGCCGCCGGGCCAAACCGCCAGAGTCCACTGTGCAACCATCCAGTCCATGATCGGTCATCAGTGATCCCTTGATCTTCACCGCACTACTCTAGGTAACTCATTTCTGTCCAAATAGCACTGTTTTGCATGTCACGTAGATCAATGGATGAATTCATAGGTGAGTGGTGGACTGGTAGGTGGATGGTTGTTATCGATGTGTGCTACAATATAATATATGTATACTGGGATGATGCGCCTAATTGATCATTGATTCACAATGACATGTTTTGTTCATGTATTACTTTAATCTTCATTTGTTTTGTTATCTTTTCAATTTCCATATAGTTTAACGTTGATATGTATTACTTTCACGGTCATTTCACTCATTCGTTTTAAAATATAGATAAAATTTTGATATCTGAAGCTGATAATTTGCAATACAAATTTTCATATTAAATATTTGAAAGTGTACATTGTATTTGTATTTGTTTGTTGTATTGATAGTGAGCAAAGTTTATCATGGAGAATGATGCAACTACTATAGATGGTGATGGTGGCTTCTCAAATAGAACCAATGATATTGTAATCAGTAAAACGAGTGAGTTTATGCACTCTAGTGGACATGTTAAAGAATATCGTCTATATGTGGAAAAGACAATTATGGAGGAGACATACGGGGATGTTAGAAGGACTAACATTCATCAAGATGAAGATGGTCAAATTGAGTGGACATACCTAGATGAATAATTTTCTCTCAATGATTCTCTTAAATTTACATGTCCAATATCATCGGCTCTATTTAAGAAGCCACCATCACCGTCTATAGTAGTTGCATCATTCTCCATGATAAACTTTGCTCACTATCAATACAACAAACAAATGCAAATACAATGTACACTTTCAAAGATTTAATATGAAAATTTGTATTGCAAATTATCAGCTTCAGATATCAAAATTTTATCTATATTTTAAAACAAATGAGTGAAATGACCATAAAAGTAATATAGATCAACGTTAAACTATATGGAAATTGAAAAGATAACAAAACAAATGAAAATTAAAGTAATAGATGAACAAAATGTGTCATTGTGAACTAATGATCAATTAAGCGCATCATCCCAGTGTACATATATTATATTGCAGCACACATCGATAACAACCATCCACCTACCAGTCCACCACTCACCTATGAATTCATCCATTGATCCATGTGACATGCAAAACAGTACTATTTGGACAGAAATGAGTTAGCTAGGGCCGTGTGGTGAAGATCGAGGGATCACTGATGACCGATCATGCACTGGATGGTTGCACGGTCTTTCAACTGCAAATTGGGGTCTTTTCCTATGTTTTATCTTGGGCTTCCCATTGGTCACTCTAAACCCTCCAAGTCCGATTACCAAAAACTGATTCACAAAGTTGAGAGAAGGTTGTCGACTTGGAAATGTGGGCATTTATCCTACGGGGGTAGGATGATTCTGATCAACTTGTGTTTGAGCAGTGTCCCCCTCTATTCCATGGGGGGTTTTCATCTTCCTGAATCTGTTCACCATCACTTAGATCAGATTAGAAGTCGTTTCTTTTGGGATGGTCTTGGTGGGAAAAAGTATCATATGGTGAGCTGGATACCAGGGTGATGAATGATGCTTTACTTGGCAAATGGATCTATAATCTTGTGAATGATAAAAAAGGTTTGTGTTATGAGGTCCTCAGGAATAAGTATGGCCTTAGAGGTAGTATTTTTGATCTCTCTAGAGAGAGTGGGTCTCATTTTTGGAAGAATGTTTTGAAGTTGAGAGATCGAATCTAGACAAATTGTGCCTTTAAAATTGGGAATGGCAGGAGTATCCTCTTTTGGGAAGATAGTTGGATCTGTGACCTTCCTCTTAAAATAAGTTTCCCCCATTTATACAACATTTGTCTGAATCCTAGGGAAACAGTGTACAGTGTTTGCAACAATGGTTGGCTCGTCCATTTTAGACGTTCCATGTCTGTCTTGGAGAATGGTGATTGGATGCAGTTGAGGGAGATGTGTGATTCTATCACCCTTAATGACAATGCAGATAGTGCTTCCCGGGAGCTGGATAAATCAGGCTATACTGCTAGGTCTTTCTATGACTGGTCAGTTTTTGGGGGAGTGGTTGATGGGGATTCGAGGTATATTTGGGATTGTGCTGCGCCTTTGAAGGTGAAAATTTTCTTGTGGTTAGCCTTAAAAGGGAAAATCCAAGTTGGGGAACAATTAGCTAAAAGGGGTTGGCCGGGTGATCCAATGTGTAAATTATGCAAGCAGTTTGAATCGGTGGATCATATGTTGTTTCATTGTGCGGTTTCAAAGTTTTTGTGGTGTTGTATCAGAGATTTAACACTGGGTGGCTTTGCTGCTGGTTGTTGGGCGATTTGGCTTATGAGAAATAACTTTGTTTTTAACGATTATTTGTCTGCAAATGTGCTCTCTCTGTCTTATTCAATGTTGTGTTTATTATATCAGTGGAGGATCTTAGCTCCGACGAAAAATCTGGGTGTGCATTCAAGAACCGTCGACTTGCTCCGTGCTCTTCTCGGAAGGATGTCAAGAGCTTCCACATCAAGAAATCTGGCTAACTATCTTCTGAATCTCCTGGGGCGCTTAATTTCTACTAGTCTGCTCAGTTCCGTTCCTTTTTGGGTTCAGTTTGCTTGGTCTTTTGGGTTTAGGCTAATGCGTTTCTAGGTTCTGGTTCATCATGGTGGTGTATTTTGCTTGTAATATGTTGTGGCTTGTTGGTGATGTTTCAGGTATTGGTTTGTTGCTTTAGTATCAACCTCAAACCTGTTTGGTTCCACCTTGGATGGGTGGGTGTTGAGTTTGTATGCTCTCTTGTCAAGCTAGTATCCTCAGCAGAACAATGGTAACCCTATCTTTGGCTTTCAAATAAAGCCATACGTAACTCTCGTTATGCCTTTTCTCAAAAAAATGGAAACCAAACACATGGCCCATTTAATACAGTTTTTCCGGTGCCCAGCGAAAGCTACGAAATTTTGGAAATTTCGGCGAAATTTCGCCGAAATTGTGAACCCTGCTGGTGACGGGCAGGTGCATGTGACGTCGACGATGCTATCCACCTTCGATCTCGCCAAGGATGTCGGCACGATGAGGAATCACGAGTCGGAGTGAGCCTGCGGCCTCGTCAACTGCATACTCCGTGGATAGATGTTGTCTGTCATGCATGACATTGTCAGGTGCAGATCCGCTATGGATAGGCTTTCTCATATACCGGAGACCGATCTACACGTTTCCTTGGAGCTCCACGCGAAGGTGAAGCAAACATTGTTGGCGCCAAAGAAGAAGGTCGCCGTAGACGGCAGCAACCACATCACTTAGGCGAAGATCTCAGAGCCGTCGTTGCCCAAGAAGAGAGTTTCAGATGCTGTCAGCGATCATGTCAAGACGGTTGATATGGGCGCATCAACAACAAAGCCAAAGATGTCACCACATCTACCAAAAGATGTGTCGACCGGGCCGCCGCGAGAGTAAGGCGTCATGTATTTACGGCAAGAAGATGGCTACTTCGAAGCGGAAGCTCCATGAAGGGTGCGAAAAGGCTGAGGAGGTGAAGAGACAGCGCAAGATCCATATGGTTGTGAGTCCCTAGAGATGTAAAGGAAAGACAGAAGAAGATGCATCCAATCATGAGGGCGCAGAGCCGAAGAGAGTCGTTATGTCGTCGCTTAACAGGATGTATTTACTTTCCTTTATGTCAATGGCAATCTATGTTCGAGCTTCTTCTGTTTGAACTAGGCGGCTCAATCTGTCCCTTGTCGACAGCAAACTCTACGTATGTTTACCTCGGCCGGTGAAATCAATGAATCAATCAATCTCTTGGTACTTTTAAGTTATTTATTTGATTCGCTCATAATCTCTTAGTAAAACAGATTAAGGAATTTACTCGGTGCTCACAATCTCACCAGAACGGTTCTATTTTATGTTTTGTAATTGTGCGAGACTAAATTTCTGTCTGCTTTCACGAAGATCATATCCCGACCGTTTGTATCAAGAGTTTGCTAAAACAAGTCATTTTGCATTTTATTATGTATTTTGAACAACTATACCTCTCAAGGCCTCAAGTAGTACTATTTATTTCTTATTTTTCGTGTTATGTTTACTCCTGCACTATATTTGGCAAACATGTAAAGTACACACTAATTAATTGCTTCTTAGTATATGAAATAATGTCCAAAACGACTTGTTTTTGTGTACCGGAGGGAGTATGTCATTTTACAATGTTATGAACCTATGATAGATTATTACTATATTTATACGATTTTATAAGTTACATATATATATTGAATTTATTGAATTTATGACGTAATAACTAGTACCACCCAAAAAATTTATCCTAGCTACGCCACCGATCACTCCCGTTGGTACTCAAATATCTACATGTCACGCTGTTGCACTAGTACAAATGCCTAGTATATATACCTGAGCAAAAAATATCACATCGTAAGCTTCAAAACTATTGCGCTACAAATTACTGGAAGTTATGGAATTTAATATAGATGCATTCGTAATCGTGAATGGCTTAGGGTTTATTTCAACAAATATGCATGGGAAAATTCTAAGTGTACCCTTTTGATTGAGGTCAATCGGGAATATTGAAGTAAGTAAAAACATTTTGATTAAGTTTTTCGGGCGAACGTGACATTTTTCAATGAAGCAATTTTTTCTTTATCAAAACTTTCAGTCTGTGTCACGACCAATCCTGTTTCCGTAATAATATTTCCAACATTCATCATCATCGTTATTTATCTTTTCACGTGCTATCACATCGTTTTGCCCATAGAGTGAGACTACCCCTTCTAATATCTCCGTAATTACAACTCGACAATTAACATGCTCTTTTATCGAAACAATTTATCTCTCTTATTAGAGTTGATTACTCACCTTCTCTCTATGAAGCTTTTTGATTTCTCGAACACACACATATTTGTTATCAACCACTAAGACTGATCGTACACCACGAATGCATGCTCGCATACTGTAGTAACGCTTCCTATCTCACAAACATACTTCTTCTCAAAATCAACCAAACAATACGCGAGGAAAAGTCATCAATGAATGCGCCCATGGCCATGAGCATGACTATTCGAACAAATTTGATTTTAGCTGAAAGTGTGCGCTTTACCCTTATGATACAATTCACTCCTACGCCGGTAGTAGAGGAGGATTCGTGACAAGGTCTTTTTTAAATAGGCCTAAGATACAGTATCGCCAGTGAGATGGTTCCATGAACAAGGAGCAGGAGTCCTCGACTCCCCTTTAATCAAGAATCCCACATGTGCTCAACCATAGTCACATTTCTTTCACAAAACACCCTTTAGGGCCGCCCCTTGGGCAAATTCTCACATAAGAGTCACATCGGCGATTCCACGTCCCCTAGCAACTACAGACTATACTAAACGTACTCATTAACGAACTAGGGGCAGAGCCATGATACCCTAAAGATTACATGATTTGTGGTGCAATATGCATTCCCCAAGTAATCGATCCTTATGCATCATATGAGATCGGGCCACCAAGACGGCGATCCCACATAACGAGTTTTTATCCAATAATCCATTTTTTCCTTTTTGTTTGCAATGTTTTGGTACTTTGTACCGTTTCAAAAATATTTTTTTCCAAAACCTAATTTTCATCCCACACTCATTCATTCAACATGTCAGACATGATATATGAACATTTTCAAGTATGTAATACAATTTTAAAGACAAGTATTGATTTCAGACAAGCTATCACAATACTAGGATAGAGTTGTAGAAATCATCAAGATTGTCAAGGCATATAAACACAACATCACAAAGGAAGACTAGGTGCAATAACTTTTAGGTTTTATTCAACTTAATCGCACATGCAGTGTCATTAATAAAAGTGTATGTGTGTGTCCCCTAAGCATATATGCATATAGAAAAAAATATTTTAACAATATGGAACCAATATGTTCTAGGCTTCCCTTAGTCCAAAAAGTACTCAAGATCAAAACCGACGTCTTCAAGCGAGTCATCTTGATTTTTCTTCCAAAGCGACACTTCACAAGAAACAATACAATAAATAAAACATATAATAAAAATTATATTATTATTTATAATAGTTCCAAAATAAACTTGGATTTTTAAAAAAAATAGATTCTTGAACGGAGTAATCGGAGTTGAAACGGAATTTCTATGATTATTTGAGTTTTTCTGATTCTTCTGGAAAAGCAAACAGTACTGTTCATGGGCTGCAAGTGTTCGGCCTGCAGACCATGTGTCGCCATGTGGTTGGCACGGGTCGCAGCCATGGCGGCTGGCGGGTGGGACCCCGTTTGCAGCGTCAAAGATCGGACCAGGAGCAAGCAATGGCTGCAGCGACCTGAACCGCGGGACCCAGATGACAGTGAGACGAAACAGAGGATAACAGCGGCGGCTGGAGGTTGAAGAAGACGTTCTACGGCTTAAACTTCTCCACTTTGGATCTCTGCCGATGTAACTCCGATGAATACAAAACTTTAACAGTAGTTTAATGAGATTATGATGAACATGTCCTACGGTAGGATTTAAAAATAGAGCCACAATTTCACCAGAATAAAAAGGGGAAAGTACGGCAGGTGGTCGGCTCACAGGACTACGGCGAAGCTCCGGAGATTAACGGAGATGTTTTTCACGGGATTATAGGAATTTATAGTCACCTAGTGTTCACGGATTAACTTGTAAGTACTCTTAGTGGTCCAGCGACGAAGAAACTGATTGGTGGGAAGAGAATGCTCGTCGCCGGCGGGCTCTGATGGTCGATGGTTCTAAAAAAACTCGGGACATGATATTCTAACTACTGGTGTGCTACCACAAGAAGTAATTTGGGAATGGAGATAACTTGCACGGATAAGAAGCTGGGCGGCGCACAGCGGGTAAAAAGGGGGATTCCGAGTCGGAGTCGGAGTCGGAGTCGGAGTCGGAGTCGGAGTCGAAGTGGAACTTCCGCCTATATATTTCGATGACTCGTCGCCCTGTCCCGTGAATTCACCGATCCTTGTTCTTTTCCATCGCCATGGCCGCGCAGACCCGCCTACGCCGGTGGAAACCTTTCTTCGCTGCGTTTTCGTCTGTGGACGCCGCCATTGAGGCCGCCAACCCGGGCCTCTCCCGCGACGAGGTCCGGCACGCGAGGGGCCGCATCGTGGACATGCTCTGCAACGCCAGGGACGAGGAGGAAGCCGAAGAGCTCTGCCTGCTGCTCGACGATGTGATGGCCGAGTCGCTCGTGACGCTACGGCAGGAGCATGTGACGTCGACGATGCTGTCCACCAGTGATCTCGCCAAGGACGTCGGCGCGTTGAAGAATCACGAGTCGGAGCGAGTCCGCGGCCTCGTCAACTGCATACTCCGCGGGTGGAAGCTGTCCGTCATGCGTGACATTAGTAGGTACAGATCCGCCATGGATAAGCTTTCTCACATACCGGAGACCCATCCGCATGTCTCCTCAGAGCTCGACGCGAACGTGAAGCAAACACCGTTGATACCAAAGGAGAAGGCTGCCGTCAAGGACAACGACCGCACTACTCGGGCGTCGTTGCCCAAGAAGAAGGGAGTTCCTAGCGCAGGAACGAAGAAGATGAAGTCAATCTTGGAGATGCGGACAAGAGCAGGACGTGCCAGCTCCACGGCGGAGAAAAACGCCATTATGTCATTTCTTCATAGGATGTAGATCCGGCCAGTAAACTCTATGTATGTTTGCCTCGACCGGTGAAATCAATTAATCTCTTGGTACTCTTAAGTTCTCTGTAGTTTTATTTGATTCAGTCATAATCGAAAATCGTTGGTGTTCTTTTCTTGGTTCAAACTATGCCGATCGAAGGATTTTCGGATTTCTTGCGCCGTTTCTGAATTATTATTCGGTTTGTCAGCTGCTAGTTGGGAATCCCTGTTCGATTGTTGCATCATTGCCGTTAATAGGGCTTTCTGAACAACTCTGCACAAAAAGAAAATTATTTGCAAATTTCTGCTCCTTATCTCGACAGGCTACAGCTCGCAGAGAATGCATTTCGGCTTATCTACTGCGTGCATAGGAGTAACGGCCAGATTCTATCCCTATCGATAGTTGATAAGTTCGTTCTAGTTATATATTTTTTTTTTCAAAAAAAAAAAAGAACTTGCCGTTGAGCTGATGTAGCGTTCTCCTGCCCTGCGGCTTGCATCCACGAGGATGAAGGACGGCACGGTGGTGAGTAATTTTAAACAGGTTGAAGTGACTTGCAGGGTGATCAGCATTCTTGTTCTGCTACTTCTAGGAACGAAAAGGATATGCATGTACTATCGTCCCTGGTAATCTGGTATTACTAGCGCACGTGAGCGAGTTTACGCTACCCATTAGAGGCCAAGACTATCACTCCCATTGGTACTCAAGTATCTGCATGTCACGCCGTTGCACTAGCACAATTGCCTAGTATACCTGAGCCAAAAAAAAAACATCATAAGCCTCAAAACTCTTCTAGCTTGCACTACAAGTGAGACAATTACATTTAGTACGTATGGCACTCCCCCGTGTATTGCAATTACATTTCTTTCACTTCTAATAGCAATGAGACAATTAATGGCACACACAACTTTAGTGAGCAAACAAGAAAAACAGATCGCTCGTGTATTGGCTTCCCACAGAAAAACAAATTAAGGAATTTACTCGGTGCACACAATCTCACCAGAATGGTTCTATTTTCTGGATTCTAATTGTGCGAGATTAAATTTCTGCCAGCTTTCATGAAAATCCCAACTGTTACTTTTCGCGGATGACGAATTGGCGAGACATTGCTGATAACATTGTGCTTAACCAGACGAGCCACTAACCTTCGTTGCTACTCCGTGATACACTTTTCTAGAACAGTCAATTGGATTGCCGCGCCCTTCTATACACATGACCAATTCAATCCCACGATGTCACAGATAATGCAACCCAAAGATCATTTGATGTCCCGGAGATATACATCCGATGTGTCTCAATCTGTTCATCTGTACATAATGGTGTTGGGCTCGAATAGTGGCCATTGCTTATTCTCTCAATGACAGAGAATACAATTTCTCTTTGTATAGGTTCATGGCCATTCAAAAGATTCCCCATGCTCAAAACTTTCCTCCATGACTGGTTAGCAGTTGGAGGAGGAAACAGATTTGATACAGCATCTCTCTCGTGCATCCCCACCTTCTCCTTAGCAGTGAACTCCTACATAGGAGATTAAAAAGAAATCAGGAAGATGTCCTCAGAAAATGTCAGTAAACATGTCCAGAATAAATTAAAAGAAGATAAATGGCACTGCTTTTAACAAAAATAACTCCATCCCACATAATGCGGTTGAACAATGGTAAAAATGGACAGATATAAGCATCTCACTATTACACAAAAATGAAAGTTTGAGATCTGATCAATTTAGTTCCATCAACTTCATTTTTGTAAATTCTTACAGGAGTAGCACATGTCAGCTGTAAAACCTTAAATCACAAGAAGTAGAAGGCAGAAAACAATTGTTTGTCTTGGCTAACAAATCTGATTTTTTCCATTAAAGTGCTGATGCATATGGAGAAACCACCTCCTGTTTGACCAGAGTCCTAAACCTACTAGAACATGACAAACCCCAATCCTATTGCTACTCAAACAAGAACTGTTGTCCAGCTAGCAAAAACAGTTAGAGATCTTCTATAATTTTCATAGGACTCTCGGCCTTGGGCTTATCCTAAGCCTTCTTCAGCTGTTACAAATTGAAACCAACTCTGACTCTAATGAGATGAGAGTGCATGATTAATTAGATAACAGTAAACAGCGTTAAAGAGTATAACTTACCTTCTCATAGCAAACATTTTCCAAGCTAGTCCCCATTTTCGGTAGATAGTAGTTAAAGTAGTCAGAAAAAATTGCTACAGACAGCCGTGGAGCATCTGTAAGTTTTCGGTGGACTGAAGCAGCAAGAATCAGTAACTTCTCAATGTGCTCAAAAACTTGACAAATCCGCTTCAAGTCACCAGAAAAATCACTGATGTCAGATTTACCTGTCAAAATAAAAGCATCAGTATTTCAGGTGGCCACAATGCTCAAAATTTTAATTACCAGAGGCCACGCCGACGACAATTCTCTATATCAGTGTAACAAATGTTTATTTACATTGGTAATTGGTCATATACACATATGGTTTGTCTAGATAGAGAAAACATGAACAGAATAACCCACACATCAGAACAAATCTCTCCTATGTAAAACTAGTAAACCATTTATTTTAAAAAAAAATGGCACAATGTGTTATGTGCATATTAGATTGAATTAGTTAGATTAGATAATAAATAACAGATTAGATTGATAATTAGTAGATTAGATTGATAATTAGCATATTAGATTATATTAGGATTATAAATACTGCATAAGGGTCATGGAATAAATCAAGCAGAAGGAATTAATTAGTTCCTTCCTTGCTCCTACCAATTTGGTATCAGAGCCTAGGTTCTGAGGATCTGATCATGATGATATGATGACGACGACCGCCCCATGCCATCGCAAAGTTGAAGTAGGCTGTCGCGGTCATCTCGGCACAGTTGGGCTTGGCTCCGGTGGCCTCCACGTTGTTGAGTTTCCCCCACGGCGTAACAGGTTTCCCCACCACGCCGTCACCGTCGCCAGTTGCGGTGGCAAAAGCACAAGGGGGAGGAAGGAATTGGATCTGGTGGCTCGGTACGGAGGGTGGTGAGGCTAGAGGGAAGGGAGACACCGCCACTAGCCAAACCCTAGCTGAGCTCCCTCTACCGCCACCGTAGGACGTGGGTGCCTCGAGGCAGCCTCAGCCCTCAGAAGAGGTGCTTGGTGATGCACGGGAAGAAGAAGACGCTCATCTTCCTCGAGATGTAGATCAGCCACACACGCTCAACTTTCTCGATGGCATGAATGGTGGGCTCATCGAGGCACTCGCCGAAGCACATGAGCACAAGGAGGTCGAACATGGTGTACCGGAACGCCTCCATGACATCGGGTGCGTCGGCGCCAGACTCCCGCAGCTTCTCCATGAGCACGCGGCGCACCCAGACACGACGACGTGAACTAGTCAACGCGCGACTGATGCAACATCCACGACACGAGTTTGCGATGGAGGAGGCGCCACATGGAGCCATAGTTCGCACGGGTGATGATGTTGTCGCTAACACCGAGTGTGTTTGTGGTGGCCTACGGCCGGTCTGCCAACTTCACGCCAGCGCCGATGAACGCCGCGTGCGCCAGGTTTCGGTCGGCCACGAAGATGGAGAGTTTCGACCTGACCCAGAGCGTCACCACGGAGTTGTACTTCTTGAACAGTTGTAGGAGGAGGGGATCCACGTCGGATGTTGAGTGTCGCAGCCATAGCAGGTTGCCAAACAACCCACGGCGTCTCCTGGAGGAGGGGCCCAACAGCTTCCAGCCTTCTGACCCCGTCCTCATCATGGTTGTGGACAGCGGTCTCAAGGATGACCTGGTGTTCGGCGACCCCAACAGGTCGTGCTTTGTGCTGTGGGAGGAGAAACTGAGGCCGGTGTGCGTAATGTATGACCCACAACTGCTGTGGGCGCGACGCGTGGTTCACATGTGGGGTGTGCCGACTGCGGCCTTCTCACAACAATTTTGTGTGGGAATGATGAGCCTGTGCAACAGCTGCACCATCTATGTGGGTAATCTCCCTGGTGACATCCGCGAGAGGGAAGTGGATGATCTCTTCTATAAGTTACAGGTGGAATTAGCTCATGGTGGAAGAGGACCTTCTTTTGATTGGTCAAGCAGCTATAGCAGTGTTGGATGCCATGGTGCCTCTAGGTGTACTGATTACTGTGTTATGGTTACTGGATTACCTTCATCAACATCATGGCAATATGTCAAGGATCATATAAGGCGTGCTGGTGATGTCTATTTCTCTGATGTTTACTGTGAGGTTGGAGACGACGATGGCACCGACCCAGGGGAGGATGAGTACTACGTGGGCGGCAGTGACGAGGATCAGCTCGAGGACATTTTCTTATCCGTATTTTCAACTCGAGAATGAGTTGATTTCCGAGTGAGGGAGAGATTGTTATGTGCAGATTAGATTGAATTAGTTAGATTAGTTAATAAATAGCAGATTAGATTGATAATTAGTATATTAGATTGATAATTAGCAGATTAGATTGTATTAGGATTATAAATACCCCATAAGGGTCATGGAATAAATGGGACTCTACAGACTAGTTCAACCACAGTTGAATGGTAAATATGCACCTTGGAGAGACTTCAATGTTGAAGCCATTGTAGCATACAACTGGTCCATTTTAGACTTCATTAATTTAAAGCCACCATATGTGGTTCTGTTCAGTATGTCAGCTGATGATTTGAAGGCAGTGCAGACCATTTGCTCAAGGAGTTGCTGAGGTCTTAGCGTTTCAAGGTAATGAAGTACCTGCATACCACAGACATGCAAAAGCTCAGTGGGCAACTTAGATACACAATATTAGCAGAAACATATAACTGAATATACACTTTCTGGTAAACCCCATGCTCAACCCTAGATAGGTACATCACCATTGACCATCCTACATGGCTACATGATGAAGAAATCACTTGCACATAGGTTAAAAAGAGCAAACCACCTTTTCTCCTTCTCGAATAGGATCAAGCAGAGATCTCTGTTCAGAGACAGGTAAAGCAGGAGCATCATTCCATATTTTACGCCACACATTTCCATGTTCAGACATACGCTGAGAAAGCTTTCCTTTGGGTGGCCAACCTGAATAACCATCAGCATTGCCCTCACTCACCCAGTCACCCGGTGAGTGCCACCGAATAAAATCTTCAAACACAGCATCTGGGTTTGCAGCTTTAAAAGCAGACATATCTGCGCATGGAGAACTTACTAATTAGTAACATATGAAGAAATTTTACAATAAGATGAGTCAAAGAGAAATAGGAAGAAGTCCTCCCAATAAACCCGGCCTGTTGTTCATACAGGATAGGGAATAAAACAAATTTAATATAGAAGTAATAAGTACTGAATTAATGGATAAACTATGGAAATCTCGTTAAAAACTCACCAGAAGATAATACATCCCGTTCCAATTGACCAGATAGTCCCTGGGAGAATGACATGGTTTAATTGGGCTAACTCATAAGTATGACATAGTTCACCTCAGATCAGAGCTAAGAAGATGACAACAGACAGATATAATAAAATTTGTATATGCATATATCACCCAGTTCCATTTGCATAAGCTTACAATAGTAAGTTTCACAAGAGACCTACCAAACAAAAGCATGCAGACATTTAACACATTTTAACTTCACATTCAAGAACTTACAACAACATTGCCAAAAGCTTCAGCAGCATGGACCCTTTCTTCATGCATATCTTCAGTCATCAGAAGTGCATCCTAAGAAACTGATGGGAAAATAAGCTACCTGTGTGCAAACCATAACAAATCTGAATAAGAAATAGGCCAAGCAGAACCTGGGTATATGGTGCATGCATTTCCTCAAATGTATTCAGAAGCATCATCAAGGGGACAACACCTGCTGACCCTTTCCGAGTCTTGTTCTGTGCCTGTACTTAATAAAAAAGTTAGCATCACACCCTTTTAAATGTTGAATATACATACTAAATTGATTGTATATTACCGCACTATTTGAAGTCACATCTTCATGTGCTTGGTCAGTACCCTTCTCGCGACTTAATGATTTCTTTCTCTCAATGCATATTGCAAGCTTGCAAGGAGAGGATAAGAAAATAAAACACAAAATTATGTATTTGTGCTGGCCTATTGGAAATAGGATACACAGAAAAGACAGGACAAGTGTAGCAGGGAGCAAAGTTACAAGATGCAGGGGTCAACCATTGAAACTTGAAACACAAATATGATACACTTTGTAAGAGCATGGTTTTCTCAGGCAATACACTACAAATATCACTGTTCATAAAATGACTAGATTTGTACAATTGAGCCTTTGGGAGGGACATGTGAGCACTAGATGATTAATGCTAGTAAGTAGTAAGTAGAATGGGATGCTAGTAAGATGGCTGGGTGGGAGATGGGCGAATTACCATACACCAACTTGTAGAAACATGGGGAAAATGAATAGAAAGTCTATGTTTCCCAATACAAGTCAACAGTAGGTCTATGAGTCTATCTACCTTGCTAGGCAAGGTACCAACAAAATGAATAATGCATGTATATACCATAAACACCAACCGTGGTTTCGCCTAATATCAATGAAGAACACAATAAAATAGCATTTGCTGACATGCTGTAAACATACTGAATGGGAAAAAACAAAGGATAACAGTGCAAGTACCATATGTAACTTTTGGTGTATCAGACAAGTGGAAAGGTCAATGCTAGAAGTGCTATTCATCCTTGGCAATCGCTCTGATTCCTCCCAGCACCAACGAATTTCACGCACAAAATCAATCCACAGGATTGCTATTGCTGAAATAATAAAGAAGTCTGTTATTAATACTCACTAAATTAAAATAGAGGCATTATAAGAAAGCTCAGCACAGAACACAAACCACGTATATTGCAGTTGCCAAACCACAATGCATGCAAGCAGAATTGGGCAAAGAGTGAATCTGAAGGTGCTCCTTTCATGGCGCGCCCATGCTTACTTTCTGCTTCCACATAATTTGAGTTCCCAGCCTCTGACAAACAGAAACCATAAGAGTTATGAGTTTTCTAAGGTTTATTTATCAAAATAAATTAGAAGAAAGGCAGTGAAATGAATATTCATGGTGTCATTATAAGCAATGATTATGGTCTGTTTCTCAGTAAGGTTGTTTCACTTTATCGACAACCCACATTATCTGCAACCCCCAAAAGGCAACATTGGCATAAAGAAACTAGGCTATAATTGAAGCTACAAGAGTGGAACTGAGTGGTTGTCACTTCAAGGCTCAAGCAAGCAAAACTACAAAAAAAACATATAAGTAGACATGAAGTAAAAAAAAGGTGAAGCATGCTCCTTCTCCTGCCGAACCATGATTACTCCAACAGAACACCATGAGTTCAGGCTGTCATCAATATTCTGTGGAGGCTAGGTGATCATTGTCATTCTCAAAACCCACTGATTTTTCCCACTTACCAAACATGAGTATGTCATGTTCCTTTGGTAAGGCACATCTATGTAACTGTAGAAGAGCTGTGCCAATCACTTAAGTGCTACCATGCAGCATTATGGATTTCTTAATGATACATAAATACATTAGGTTAACAAGGAACTTGCCAATTATGCTCACTGTATAATGATTCATTAACTGAATTTGTTAATTAGATGGAAGGAGATTGGACGAATACCCTCACTGAAAAGATCTTTCATAACACGATCAACAACGGATGGTGGAGGTACAGTAACGGTAGATTTCGAACTGTCCTGGCCTGAAGTATCTGCTGTCTAACATGACATATTAAAATCATAAACAAAATGACAAATAATAGTTAATATCACTCCAACGGAGCTTAGCATGCATGAAGCTCTTAACCTGCAACAAAATCTTCTAAGAACTGTGCCTCTGTTGATAATTCAAATGCTTTTACCAGAAGTTGAAGCTGGGATGCAAACCCCACAAACTTTCCAATAGAGTCATCAACCCTGGCACAGAGAATAAATGTAAACAAAAATAATGCATCCAGTAGAGGTAAAAAAGGTCAATACATGCCACATGTAGAAAGACTTGTGAAATATGCATGAGACATTTGCTATCAATGATAACTGATGTAACAAGTATGAAGGTGATGATATGATGCATATATCACAATGAATTTACAGGACATCTTACATGTATGGAGATACAACTGGGTGAAGAAGCCAACTATTAGCATCAAATGATGAAGCATTTTCCACCTCAGCCATCTCGAGGGTCTCTTCAAAAACTCTCTCCCCCCAAATGGCAGTCAACTCAAAACCTAAAATAAGTGAGTCATTAAGTGATTTTTCTTAATATATGTTAATTAATAATCTCTTCTGGGAAAGTACCAAAATAGGAGGCATACAAATTATAAATACTAAATACAAGTAGCAAAACACACTTCCTCACATATCAACCAACTATTCACAGAAAAAGAAACTAGAGATATTATGCTTTAATAGTTCGTGTCTTCATGGAAATCAAGCTTTTCATAGCAGTATCACTACGTCCTTGTTAGGATTCTTCTAGTATAAAGGAAAATGTGAAGTAGATTTATTCAATGTTCCATAAGTGAGTTACAAAGCAGCTAGTATAAAAAAGGGCTGCAGTTACCTTTAACAGGATCCTCAGCAGAGTACCATTCTGCCCAAGAGCAATCATCGTCCCATTGTTTTTTAGGGCGGCTTGCAACTTCACTTTCTGCTATTGACTCAGTATCCCCAGATATTGAAGTCTCCTCATTATCATAATCATATTCAGAAGTCCTATAGGTAAGCTTCATGGAGAAGTTGACCTTTACCTTTGTAGGAAAATCAGTAGATGATAGGACCTCCAAACAGAAATAAAGGTTACACATGTAAGAAGGTAGCAAAACAATCGAAATAACTTTTGTGGCATTGAAAAGTCAGACAACATTGCTGAATAAAAGGAAGTGTTACATTTGTATTATTAAAATGTAATAGAATAATTGTTGGATGGTGGTTACCCCCCCCCCCCTGTATGTCATCATATGCAAATAGTCTGTAAAAAAGTTAATATAATACTTATGGTGAATAAAATTGAGGTAAATATTTTCAGATATGAAAAAATCCAAGTGCATCATATGGTTCAGTACCAAGTTCAAACGACATGTGTCTCAATTTTGAGTTTCAAATGATAAGTTGGTAACAAACGTAAACAATGGTGGGAAAAAATGGCATTACTCATTTCCAAGATACTCCCTCCATTTGATTTTATAAGGATTATTTTGACTAGGCACACTGGCACAGGGACTAAGGAGGCCACAGAACAAGAGAATGGTAAAAATGACTTCATATCCCAGTATTAGTGTATTGGGTACAAGACAAAAATAGTTAGTGTGAGTACTTGTAATGCAGAAGAGAGGAGGATAAATGAGGGTTAAAGAGATAATAGGAAACTGAATTCCATGCACACATTATATGTTCAAGCAATATTACAAAATTTACATGCACTATATCTTGAAAGAGAGGAATGCTATCAATCATGGTACACAAGTTTTATGACTTCATCTGCAGTCCTATAAAGTTTATGGAAAAAGAAACAGCAGCAACAAGTTTTAAGGAAACTCACAAATTTTGATAGAAATAGTTCGTGTAGCCCCTCCAGATGCATGAGTTGTATCGGAACTTGGCTACCAATTCGATCAGCTTCAAATCTTCTAGTAAATACAGTTCCCAAATTTTGGATTCCTATATATGCTTTTCGTGAAGGGTCATGCACTGGTACAAAGGCTGGCCAATTGCTAAGATTGTAATTCATGTCAGTAACATTAAAAGATGATAGAAGTTACATTAGCACATAAAGAAATAATAGCCTGTCAACTAAGACTGCATATGCCATTACTGGATCAGAAGTAACAATGCAACATGATTACATGAGTGATTCAATATTCCCTCATATAGACTAAATTCACGTTTTTCATCTGCAAGAAGACTGAATTCACTTGTTTCTACAAGAAGACTGAATATATTATTATTATATAAAAATATGTATAGTGCATTGTATTGTACAGCAATGTTGCCAATGTATCTTCCAGTTTCAGAATATAATAAACATTTCTACCTGAATGAGTCATGAAGTACAAAGACATTTCAAAGAGATATTTTAGATGAAATATGTATGCATCAAAGAGGAGTGGAACTGACAACACAAATATAATTTAGCCATTTGCTCCATAAACACAAAAGGTAAGCCATGGATATCTAATTCAATGAACAACTCAGTGTTAACTCATCAGTCAAAACTTACTCACCCGCCACAATTAGACAAAGCAATTGCTACTGAACTCAAAAGCTTAGTTGATTCAGGATCATCAAGAACCACACCACTGGCACTCAAGGGAGCAATTATCTGCGATCACATAAAAGCATAATGAGTTTATTTGCTCTTGCGTAAACTAGCTTATGCATGTTCACTGGACTCCATGATGCATTAGAGGTTAACTCAAACTTTATAAAAGTTAGTGGCTGTTTTATGTACTATAATTCAACTATTTCCATTGAAACATTCAGTGCATTTGCTTTATCGTGAAAAAAGGATAAATGTCCGAGCAAGAAAATTTACAAAGTTATTCAGTATGATAAATCATTCATGAAAATTATAGTGCAATACATTAGTATATTAATATACCCATAACCATAAATAGCATCGGATGAGTATGCTCATGTGTACGTGACAAGGCTAATCAGAGTAACTTTTTGTGTTACAGTTACAACCATTAGAAGCTGGGACAAGTTGTAGAAACCAGACAATAAAGGGAATCAAAATATACCAGAAACTCATTTACTCCAAAAGATAGTTGCATGCTATGTGTATCATCATCCCAGTATGAATGTTTCCCTACATGAGGTGTTGATGACTGTGAGGAAAAAGTTATTAGACAAAAAAAATAGAGATGAATAACAGTGTATGCACCTGTTGAATATGTTACCAAATTATTTTTCTCACCTTTTGCAGATTTCATGAAATGATACTCCATACAGTAGACTCTTTTCCCATGTTTCAATTCACGTTTTACCACATACAAGTTTTCGAAGGAAGGCACACTTTCTGCACCTTTTTGCTACAAGGACATATGTAATTAAAAACAAATAACTATCATACAGTGCATCTGTGCATGAAATCAGGTGCCAGAGTGCAATACCATCAAGATCTTTGGGCCATCAGCAAGCCATTGACGGCAAATAGCCTCTATCTCAGATATAAACCTAGAAGCAAAAAAAGGTGCAGTTATACTTAGTTGGCCTTTTTAAGCTAATTTTAAATATCCCAGATAACAAGAATGAAGCTGTAAAGTATAAGTGGTTCACTGTACTACCTCTCCCATGAGGAAGCAATGGTGAAATCATCAAACCGCTCTAGCTGCAAAGATGAACATGACATGATAAATAAACACATATTTGACCATTAATAAAGGTTCAACAGAAACAGAATGTTGACTTACAACATCTACAAAGCTACACAATGCAGACCTTAAGTGAAAAGAATAAAGAAACAGCACATATGAGGAAGCAAAAACACTGACCACCAATTGCACACAATCAATCTAAACAAATAATTAGGCCAAGATTAGCTAAAAAAGCACAGAAGGTAGACCTACAGTTACCGAGTGCTAGTTGTCATCCCCACTAGCAACTGTTATACAATTCAGCATGGTAAATTTAACTTGTGATCTATACATTCCACTTACCTTTCCCTACTCCTTGAAATTTCCAGAAGGAAACGTCCAAATGCACACTCCTGCAGAAGTGCATTCAGGCAGTTCAGACACCGACCACAGTCCACGGCAACATACCGTGATCTGACGGGCCAACGCGTCGAAATTTACCCTCATTATTACAACCTTACGCAACCAACATGACGTTCTAATTCGCCGAAGTTTATGGACAAACTTGAACAATCCATGTCGCCAGATACCAGCATAGCAACAACGCCACACTACTGATCTCGGCTTGCCTCGCTCGCACGCAACCGCAGCTAGCG
This sequence comes from Zizania palustris, assembly GCA_019279435.1. NCBI lineage: Eukaryota > Viridiplantae > Streptophyta > Magnoliopsida > Poales > Poaceae > Zizania > Zizania palustris. Next base: position 58,204,717 of record JAAALK010000286.1, read on the forward strand.
CACGGAAACAGCAGGACTAAATGACACCGGAGAGAGCAGTGCGTACCTCCTCTTCGGCCTCCTCCTCCTCCGCCTCCTCATCCTCGTCCTCCCCGATCCGCCGGTGCTTCGCGTACTTGGAGGAGGTGGAGGTGGACGTCATGGCGGCGGCGTCGATCCGCTCCGCCGGCGAGGTGAGGGCGTCCGGAGAGGGCGGCGTCGCGAGGAAGCCCCCCGTCCTCCTCCCTCGTCGGATCCGTCCGAATGGCCGATGCCGCGTCGACCGAAGAGTTCTCGTAGGCCGGTTGTGCTGGTGCTGATGCCACACCGTACACCGGTCGCACGACTACCTCCATCTCGGTCGTGTAGGCGGTGCACGAAGACCCGGTCTAGAGACCGCGTCGGTGCACCGGGCGTTTGGAAATTGGAAATACGAGCACCACAGAGCACTGGGCTTTTTCTTTGCGCGGTGATCCGGAGCCCATGTTGATAGCCTTGTGAGGTATTGGTCTATTGGGCTTTTTTACTTAAGTAGTGATGTTGGAGTAAGATTTACTATTTTGGAACTCTAAAAATGTGCACTTTATTATAATAATATTTTTTGAGATTGACATTTAGTATCATCTGAGTCAATAAAAGTGGATCTAAATATTATTATAACGAAGTCACTTCCTTAAAGTGCTAAAATAGTAAATAACGAAGTTATTTCTTTAAAGTGTTAAAATAGTAAATCTCTAGTTGTTGGAAAGGAAGATCCAACCTATTAAGAGCGTTCCAAATCCGAAATAATCTAACTTGAGCTGAAAAAAGTTAGCATCTCACCGTTTTATGTATTTTTTAAGGAGATATATATGTTACGATTTTAAATGTTCGGAGCCCACAAAGATCCTATCGCACACTGGTCGGAGCGTCCAAGCGCGGCGATGCTTCGCCACTCCGTCGTCGGCGAGAGATCTCCACTCTCCACATGGCGAGAGATCTTTGCCAACCACCGCGCGTTGGCCGGCCGGGCGAATCCGCATGTGGTCCTCGCAGGCGGAGGCGCCCGTACGGATTAAGTGGCAGAGCGTGCACTACTTTAAGCGGTACACCGTATTGAGTTCAAGAGATGCACAAGGGGTAAAAAAATGCTAATAACAATTATTATTTTTTGTACCGGGTTTCTGGGAACCCCTGTCATCACTGTAGCTCTGCCCCTGGTCGGATCGGGAAGCAAGTTAGTTAGTTAGTTCGTTAATGGGATCATCTATCGATCGCCATCCATGCATGCATCAGGGTTAACCCGAGGCGGAGGAGGACTCCGCCAGCTCGAGCGAGCGAGAGAGCCGGATCGGTGCTTGGCGCCGCCCACATGCGGCCCTCCCCCCTCGCACCGCACATGGTCATGGAGCACCGCCCTGGCGCGTGGCTGCCTACTATGTGTCTTCCTCTCCTCTCAACGTGGATGTTACTCTCCCTCTCCTGTTAAGATTTTAGATATCAACTGAAAGCTAGAGAATTATATTGTTCTCAGTATATGCAATTATGCACCAGGGTAATCCGCAGATGTGACCATCCAGGATGAGAAGCGAGACAGAACTCCAATTGCCCGAACCGTTGTTTCATAAAAGATCCTGCTTTTCTAGCATTGGTCTTGTAGTTTTGTAGGTCTCCTGGTGACAAATTTGGCCTACAGGATTAGATATCCTAAAGGGGAGTAGCAGCCCACAACTCCACAAGGACAAAAAGGAACCGACCCCATGAAGCACATACTCTCAGTTCACTAGCCAACCCCGCAAAGACCGGGATTACCCAGACTCATTAATGTATACTTAGAGCTTCGGATCCTGAAATTCATACTGAAGTTGGAGTTGAACACTTGAAGCTGACTATATCATAGCCCATCACCCCACCCTGGTTCATTTTTTTGGAGTCCTTTCAATGAGATTCACTCCTCAGAAAAAATGTTTAGCTTTGCTCTAGCTCCACAGGACAAAAAAAACTGGAGCTGGTGCCAAATGCACCCTTAATAGCTACAGTTAATTTCATAATCTTTAATTCTTTAAATAGTTTATATTTTTTTTATAAATTTGTAAAACTCAATACCAACAAAATAAACAAATGAACTAATATTCGTAAGCTACGAAACACCGGTTTTTTATAGTTTTTACTAGCTATACATGAATTATGTTTGCTTCTCTACATGACATACTATCGTGCTCCTCGGCAAGGATGACCGGGTGCAGACGTGCCATCATTCGGTCACCTCATTCTCACATTCGTTCACTGGTATATACTATGTTAAATCAACTTTTATTTATTTTTTGAATTTCTAATAAATTTATCTTCAGTTTCTTTGATTTACATTAATTACTTTTCAAATCTTCTTCTATTATATATATATATATATATATTATGATAGAAGAAGATTATATATAAACCAAATGGCCGACACGGCGGCCGAATTCCACCGGACAGGCGACCGGCTCGACGACCGGGCAGAAGATGAATGGCCGAGCGGCGAACTGCTGCCTCTGATGGTTCGGTTTGCATTGGGTCGCCTGTTTCGCCGGAGGCCAGCACAGCGGAATGGCAGAAATGTCTCTGGTCATATCCAGCCACGAGGCGTCCCGATCTGCTTGTCTCGCATAGTCACGGTGGTCAAATCGGTTCGTTTTCATATGCAGATACGCGTCAAATCGAAAGCGGCGGCACCGATCCCCATAGGCCAACTTAAACAGCAGCTAGCATAGCATGGCCACCTACAATCCTGCTACAAAGCTCACATTGGCTCAGGTGACCAGTAATCAGGTTCGTTGCATCAGCATGCAACACGTTGCTTTGCGGCAGCATTAGGGTGGCTAGCTAATCCAATGACAAGAACTAGTGTTTATTTTCTGCTACTTCAACAGTATCGGGGAATGGAATCTCGATCACACAGGGTGCTCAGCTATAGGCTCCCATAAGCAGCAAGCAACATGGACAACAACGAGACATCCAGGATCTCGTTCTGTTCTGTTCTTCTCGTCTCCAGTGGCACATCAGCCACCATCAATGGCAACTCGGCGAGCAACGTGACACTTGTACTGGCTGGTTCCATCATCCATCCATCCATCCATCCATTCATCCATGCACTACTACTGCAGAGAAGGATACTTGGATCCTGAAATGTCGTGTAGTTTACGGTGTTTGCACGTACGTTGGGTTTGTGCCGAATGCTGGGCTTTTCTATTGGTGAAATCGGGAGGATGGAACGGAATAAAGTTGGTTCTATCCGATATCCGGCGTGTCTCTGGTAGGACCTCGACGGACAAAGGCGTGGCGGCAGCACAGATTCAGAGAAGCTTTCCTTTCTCGTGATGCCATAAAGCATCGAGAGGTGAAGGGGATTTTACCATGCGATTCTTCATGACCTCACTGCACATTTACAGATTTACTTGACGTCGTTGTTTCACTGAGGTAAGGGTAAGATCTCAAGATCTGCAAAATGCTAGTCTGAACTGGGGAAGAATATATCCTTCCATCATAACTTCATGACTGCTGCCGAGTTGCTTATGTAGTGCAGATGCAATGGAAGATATGACTCTACTCCATGGAATCAGAAGAAAAAAACGTGTGTGAGTGTGTGACCATTGCTCACAGTTCACACTTAGGACCATAAATTCCAGCTTACAGCGTGTATGCAGTATGCATGGTCCATGCGTAGAAAGATGGCCATTTGCAAGGCATCCTTAATTCATTTTCTGTGCCTGACAATTGCAGCAAGATCACATGAACACACCAAACCCCTCCATAAATTAATCACAGGACACCAGCCCCACCCTCTGTCCATGATGCATCTGCATGTTCAACTGCTCTCTCTCTCTCTCTCTCTATCTCTATCTCTCCCTGTCAAAGGACCAGAGCCTCACTCGCGAGCACGCTGCGGCTACAAAGGACGGCACCATTTTTTTTTTGCCAACCTCTCCTCCTACTCTCCTAGTCTGCTGGCTCCACTCTTCTCCCCATTTGAGATGAGTTGGAACCAAGAACACTAGCTATGTAGAGGAAACATCATAAAAGAATCTCAGAACAAATCCATTCAGCGCTGAGATTCCGCCACAAACCCAACAACGAATTACGAAACAGCAATTTTTAAGCTGTTTCTCTTGATACTCGTTCTACTTTATTTCCCTTATAGTTAACACTCTTCTCAGTTCTTTCTACTGGTATGCCAGTAACAGATCAAGAGCCAAGAAATCCAGGAAAAATTACATCTTGTTTCGTCCATTGGGTTTAGTCTGCGGAGCAGAAGTTACAGACTCAAGAAACACTTAGTAATATCTTGTTCTACTCCATTTGCATCATTCTGCTTTCAATCTCCTTCCAGAAGTGAAGATTTAGCAGCGGGAGAAGCCAAGTTGTCTGACGATGGCCGCGGCGCTGGAGTGCTGGTCGGGGCGGCCGAGCACCGACGAGGAGATGGTCGAGCAGGTTCTCATGAAGCCCCACGCCCGCTCAGACGATTCTCTCCCCACCTGTGCGGACTCAACCTGCGCCGGCGAGCCAATGTCGACGCAGGCGGCGCCGAAGAAGTGGCAACGGCTGGGGCGCAATTTCGCCGGCGCCATCGCGGCATTCAAGAACTCGCTGAACCTGGACAACCGCGGCCTTCCGCGCGACCCGTTGCCGCGCGCCGGCGGTGAGAAGCCGCCTCTCCTCATCCGTGGCCTCCAACAGCTCTACTCTCGCGGCGCGGGCACCCAGCAGCTGCCGGATAAGCTCGTTGCTGACCTCCGCCGCCACTTCGACGCTCTCCCCAACAGGTCTGTATCTCAAAGTTTGTACCTTTTTTATGTTCATCCAGTTTTTTTTTGGGTGAGCCCTAATAATGAACAAATTTTTTGGGTGTGGATGTCGAACTGCTGCCTTTTTTGGTGTTAAAATTTTTGCTGGAACCGAAATATATGTCAACGTCGTTATTTAGCCATCAAAGCAGAAACTTAAAACTACCTTTTTCTTTCTAACTTCCTAAGGATTGGAAATTAGCAGATTCTAGTGACTACCAGTTGTACGTTTTTTTACCGTTCTGTGAACTTTGAAGTGGTAATTGCTAAATCAAGCACATAATATGATGTGCAAACCGGTGTCATAATACATCTCTGAATGGTCGAATGGTTTGCTGATAAACAAAAAAAAATCTTCATTTGCAGTTATGCACAAGCTGGATTTGACATGAAAGATGTGCTCTTGCATGCCCGCCTTGTAGAGCAGGCTGCTGGTGAGGATCAGCCTGCAGTGAGTATCGAGGAAGTTCCTGGCAACAATGGAAGAGGAGGTGCTACTGAAGGCACTGTTTTTCAGCTCACCTTTGCCTGCAATGCTCCACTTTCATGGCAGTCAATGTCAGGCTCACTTGATAGCCCTTCATTTTGCTGCAAGAGGATTCAGATCTTTGAGAAGAGAGGATTGACACTTGGTGTCGTAATTATACTTGTGCAGTCTGGGAATGAGGCTCTCTTCAAGAACCGGGTCGATGCTGCATTGAAATCAGCCATAAAGAAGCAGCGGAAAAACAGCGGCGGTGTCAAGCTCCCATTTGGGCTCTGTGGTTGTCAAGAAGAAGGATCAAGAAACTTCGATGAGGAATCTATGTTTGATCCAGATGATGGTCAGGTTCTTGACAATGAGCCAACTCGCAGACCACAGCTTCCCACTCCCCTACCACAATCATCAGTGTTTGTCTCCATAGATGAGTGGCAGACCATTCGATCCGGTGGTGAGGAGCTTGGCCGCTGGATGCTGAGCTCTGAGGAGATTGAATTTATTGAGTGGGTTGGTCCAAATTCATTCAAGGGGATTTACAGAGGAAGAAAGATTTGGGTCAACAAAATGAGGGGCTGTGACATGGGAAGTGCATATGATGTTGAGATCCGCCAAGACTTGTTGCAGTTGATGAGCTGTGGCCAGAGGAACATCCTCCAATTCCATGGGATTTGTTTCAGTGAGAGCCATGGGCTCTGCATTGTGACAAGGATGATGGAAGGAGGATCGGTTCATGATATCATTATGCAGAGAAGCAAGAGATTATCACTCCGAGACACCCTTAGGATCGCTCTTGATGTCGCTGAGGGTTTGGCCTTTATGAACAGCTATGGCATTGCCTATCGCGACCTTAACTCTCGGAGGATCCTGCTAGACAGGCAAGGAAATGCCTGCCTTGGGGACATGGGCATCGTTACTCCTTGTAATAATGCTGGTGAGGTCACTGAGTATGAAACGTCCGGCTATCGATGGCTAGCTCCAGAGGTTAGTTTTCTTGACTTGATTTACTGTAAACGCATTGCGTCTAGAAGTGCAGTTTCTGAAAGCGAGTTGTTTAGTTCAGCATGCTTGATGTCCTGGAGGTAGCTAGCTATTTGCTTTAATCGGTAGAAGTTACAACTACACATAGACATCAACCCGATCGAAGTGTATTAATGAAGGAGGCAACACTTATTTTTCTTCTCATCCTGTAGAACATAAAATTCCAGGACTGACTGAAAACCATGCTCTTGTATTGCTTGATCTTTCCAAGTTGGGGGATTGTAATAAACTTGACAAACCATGCTCTTGTTCATTTTACATCAGTCAATTGCAAAACAGACAAGACAACTATAAAATAACCCATAAAACTGAAACTACCTCAAGATATGTTATACTGAAACTGTCCTTGCTTCCATGCTGCACAGGTCATTGCTGGGGATCCTGAAACTGTGTCCGAGACCTGGATGAGCAACGTCTACAGCTACGGAATGGTGCTCTGGGAGATGGTCACAGGGGAGGAGGCATACTCCACATACTCACCGGTGCAAGCAGCGGTGGGAATCGCCGCCTGCGGTCTGAGGCCGGAGATACCAAGAGACTGCCCTCATTTCCTCAGGTCACTGATGACCAGGTGCTGGGAGAACAACCCTCTGAAGCGCCCTCAGTTTTCAGAGATAATTTCAGTGCTGCGAAGGCAGAATATCAGATAGTTTTCTTCTTCTTTTCCTATGCTACATATGTGCTTTTGTCTTGGCTGTTTGCCCAATCATGCAGCAAACTGCATCTGAGAGAATATAATATATGTGCAAAGGCTTGTTATATTGCTCAAAATACCTGGTTATCTTGAGTTGGTCCATGTAAGTGACATGAAAATCAAAGTGCATGTCCATGAGACTTTAATACAAGGATCTGGGGGATAAGTACAGCAGTTTTGCCATATCCTCTACAACTAACTGTACTGCCCATATTAAAAGCCCCCCCAAAGCAGTGCAATGCTTTGTACATCTGGATGCAGATTGCTAATCTTGCTATAAACAATGTTGGATCTGCTGGGGCTGGTCTTAGGGACAGGTCAAGATCTTGTGAGGCTCTTTGCTTGACCTGCTAATGATTTTTTGATTGGCAACTTGGGTCCAAGGCCTGTCACTTCCACATCTGCTCCTGCATGGCTTGATGACTTTGTTTGTAACCCATGTGCTTCCGTAGCCATCATTAGTGTCTCGTTTTCCAGGAGCAGTTGCTAGCTAGACTTTGTCAACCTCTCCAGTTTCTGTATCCTCCATTTGGGGGGTCCAAAGCCCTAACTTCGTAGGTGAATGATCTTTATGGTTGTCGTAGGCACCACTGTGGGCTCAACAGCCAGCTGAATGCAGGAGGAGCATATCTGTCTTCTTCGTGTGTTCGCAAGATGCCAAGATTACATACAGTAATTGCAGAGCACATCACATATTCACGTCCACTGATCCACTAGGAATGTGCGCGAACGATCACGAAAAAAAATCTGAAAATTGACGTGGTTTGCAATATTATCCAAACATTTCATAACATCTCACCCGAGATGATAACTGAAAGATCATTTTTTTCCTATTCACATATAAGTATATTGGCTGTTTTTATCTAATATGTGATCTTTAGACTGGATTATTATATACACATGTTATGGTAAAAAAATTAAATATTACTTATCTATTAAAGTTTTCTTTGATTCAAAAACAAGATAAGATTGTCCAATCTTGTGTTCTCGATGAGATTGTTTAATCTTGTGTTTGATTCCGGAGCCTCCCGTGTGATGGGATGAACTCATTCACCTTTTTTGAAACGAGCTTGTCGTAAATATTAATAAAATGACTTTATTCTATCTAATTCCGAATTCTATCTAACTCCGAAGCAAACAACTAGAAAACAGCATGCTATCCCAGCCTCCAAACCAAACGTCACCGAAGAAGATGAGCAGAGAATCGTCCGCGACCGAGATAGCCGTTGTTGTTCTCTCGCGACAGCATCTACAGGCCGGCGACCGTTCGCCGCCGAGATTGCGTCGGCGCGCAGCGGGGGCGGTCCCTTTCGCGCGGAGCGCTCTCTGGACTGAAACCGCGCCGTCGATTGCTGGATGGACGGCTCTGGTCCTGCTCCAGGCCAGGCCAGGCCGAGTGCCCGACACGGCTCGCAGGAGACGCGCTTTGCTCACATGGAGCTGACACTGTTCGGTTGCTCCGTGAACGGGCAACTGGATCGGCCTGCGTAGAGGAGCATCCAATGAGCCTTATTTTTTAACCTTGTATCCACAGTCCCCATAGACCGTTTATACCGTACCTATATATCCAAATATGTTTCTGAAAACTTCGTGGCAGACAGCAGATACCTGTACGAACTGGTGAAAAATTTATACTACTGGACATAAATGAATGAGAGTTGAACCTAGCAAGATCCCTTTAACTTTTCTGTCGACAAGGTTACAACGGGGTTACGGGGATGAGCCCGTTGAGCCGTCGAGAGAGCCAAAGGTACGGCAGTCGGCAGAAAACCAAGGGTAGTTGCAGCGATAATAAAAGGCTCAACCGTAACGCATCCAGCATGATTCGGATGCATGTCCTTCCACCGTCCGCACATTTTTTTAAAAGAAAAAATTCAACATGTATCCTCACTTTAGATTAAAATTCAGAATTTAACTTTGCTTACATGTCATTAAGATTAGGCCTGCCATTGGGAGGATATGGGTATATCCATGTTTACCCATATTCATATCCATATTAAACCTTACCCAATCTTACCCTCCCCAATTCTCCATTACCCAAAATTCCCCATATCCATTGGTTAATGGGTAAAACATAGTATTATAAATAAAACATAATTGGTTTATTTATCCATACCCTCCCCTCCCCAATTCTAATTGGATAATATTGGGTTTGGATAATGGATAAGGATACCCAATGGTAGGCCTAATTAAGATGCTAAGGGTAAATACTGAAAATGCATATAAAGAGAGGATATGATGAATTCCCCCTTTTAAAATGCTTGATAAATTAGTGATAAAAGTAAAAAAAACTAAAATGACATTTATTAATAAAAATTAATATTATAAAATATTACCTCAACATAAGTTATTATATTATTTCCTATATTAATGATCCAGATACAAATCTAGAAAATATCAGAATAACTTAATTTAGAAATAGAGGAAGTAATATATAAAAAATACATAAAAAATATTGAAGAAACAAAGATTTAAAATTTTCGAATAAAGATAGGTAATAATAAGATGAATATCGTACTTTCCCCGGATCGTCACGCACTTCTCGCTGAGAGGACGCATTTACATCCTTCTTGTTGGCAGTTTGGCGCCCATGCGGCCATGCCTCCCCTCGGGTTGGCCGCAGCGGTGACCAGCAAATCAATGCGCTGTAAAAAAAAAATTGGCAGGCCGGTGCCGCACCGTACTTACAAAGACGGCACAGTACCTATCGGTACAGACCGGAGATCTGAAGCAAGCAACGTACCAGTAGTAATCAATCGCAACATGTAGACATTTGATAGCTAAAGTCCTGGAAGGTCCACACGCCGAGAGTGGGACGGAAACAGTGAGACACGACGCAACGTCGCGAACCGTAAGAGAAGTAACACCATCGATCATCTTATCTTAGTTCTACAGCTGACTCAAAGATTGACATCCAGCTCAAACGGCGTTGTTGATTGGTGAAAATCTTTGCACGAGAACAATGGCAAGCGGGATGAAAAGCTCGGAAGCGCGCTAGTCACCCGTACAAAAAGAATTCTGCGAGGATAACAAACATGGGAGATCATGAACTTGGTTTGTCGGCTTTTTCTCCTTATTTGTGAAGATCATTGGATGTAAAACCCTGAGGGGGCTACTCAGAAATGGGGTACGCACTCTCAAAATCTTGCTGCTCCTTGCGACAGAAGTCGAATTCATTAGTGTAGTAATACATGCAGCCTGCATAGGTGTCCATCTCCTTGGGGCACTTCTGGTGAAGCTCTTTCAACCTGAGTATGCAAATGTTGTCAGAAAAAAATTTAAAGAAAACGAGCAAGTAGAGAAGGAAGATGAACAGCCGGTTTAACTACAAATTAAATTTCATGAAACTCAACTAAATGTGCTGCAAAACTTCATTCAGTTTGAAAATGAGAAAATTAGAAATCTCCGTTTTTGCCACACATACACACGCCCTGTTATGGTAATAGAGATAAATCAAAGTAGTTGACACTAGGATCTTAAAATCAACTGCCCATGTCAGCTTTACAATATATTGCATGCTGTCAGTGACTCAGTGATCAGTGTAGGACAGTCAGGACGCAAATAATATTCTGAAAGAAAATCTGTACAAGTGTACATGTCGCATGACTTCACTAACTAATCCTTTTCCATTTGCACTGAACAAATACAAAAAAAATTAATGTGCCTGCAAAGGGTAGCAAACAAGCACCAGTTGAAGCAAAATAAATTGCCAGCTTGTATAATTATCAAGTTACTCGGCCTCACTGTGGCAAGCCTGAAAATTTGTGCAATGCACGTAATCATAAAACCACATTTCCTCCATGTATCCTCACTAGTTCACTACTGCATTAATATAATTACAAAAAAAAAACAAGAAAGTAGCATGGTATAAAGGATTATTTAATCCCAGAGTAGCATTGCAACAAGAGAGAGTAATCAGGAATGGATGTTCAGAGACATAGCAGGGAAAAACCAGAGCCATAACCTTCAGTTACTGATCATGCAAGCGAGCCTTCAACAGCTCATTTAGAGTTTAGCCGTTTCTAAAAGGTTGTATATTAGATTTTCATTTGCAACAAGCTTTATGCTATGAAGTTTGTACTGCTCTATTAAACTCATATTAGTGATTAGCAGACTGCAGTGAATGGCTATTCCTAGAATGCGACAATGTGCTACCTATTTGTTTGATGGGAAAATTGGATCTATGCCTCTGACCAGCCAGCCGCCACCATGCCGGCCTTCCTGTTCCTCTCCACCTCTCCTTCAATTCACTCCTCACCGTCACCGCTGCCGTCTCCTCGCCTCACTGCTGCCTCTACTTTGATGTCCTCCCTGCCCTCGTGCTCGTGCACCACTTCCCCACTGCCGTTGGGGCACTCGATTCCTACACCCTTTGCTCTGCACTCCACCACACCACAACTATGGAAGTGGACCCCCTCCATGCCCTCACTACTAGGTCTGACAGGTTTGGTGTGTCCTGTGTGCTAGCCACATCCTAAGGCGGGTCCGACAGGTTCTTGGACACCCACAAGTTGTTTGACAAAAGCCCTGTCAAGAACGTCTTTGGGAACGCTATTCTTGCTGGGTACGGGAATGCGAGTAAGTGGGTGCCGGTCCTAGAGTTTGCAAGCAAGTTCTAGGAGCTCAGGCTGCAGGTGGATGGCTACACAATGACGGCCGTGGTGAGAACTTACTGAGACTTGGCAGATGCTGATTCCGGCAGCCAGGCGACGGACACACCATCAGAAGGGTGAGAGCAATGGAGTTGAGCATGTTCTTGACCAGTGCACTTGTGGACATGTATGCCAAGTGCGGACTTGTTAGCCATGCGAGGAGAGGAAGAAGAAGGCTGGTAGGAGCAGGAGAGGAGCTAAATAATTCCTTCTGCTTGGTTTATTCCATAACCCTTATGGGGTATTTATAATCCTAATAGAATCTAATCTACTATCTTTATCTCTATCTTTTAAAACAGAAATAATCCTACCTAATCTTATATCTAACTAATTCAATCTTATCTCTAACTAATCTGCACATAACAATCTCTCCCTCCCTTGGAAATCAGCTCGTCCTCGAGCTGAAAATCCGGATAAGAAAATTTTAACTTCCATGACATCATCCTCCCCAGAGTCGAGCACCGTGACACCCTCTTTGTGAAGCCGGATCATAAAAACCATGGCCGACATTGTTGAACCCGAGGATCGACTGCCGATAGCTGCCGCGGCAGCTGCGCAGCTCCCGCCTATGACCGGAAGCCCTACGTGCCCCACCCTCCCCATGATGTGTATACGAAACGGTTGCACGTAACAAATAACTCCCTAAACAGTTTGGATCTTCTGTGGCAAAACAAGATTTTCTGTGGCAGGAATTCTTGTGCCCCAATCTGTGGTTGTTGAGGAACTTTTGCGTCTGTTGAAGAAGGCGGGCGGCACATGCCCTTCGGCGGATCTGGGTTTCAGAGCAAAATCGCCATGGCAACGCCGTCCCAGACCATAGCCACCACCCACAAGCGCGTCCTCCTCTCGACCCACTAGAGCGCGGTGCTCGTCCCCTCTGTCCTCCGCCTCTCGGCCTACGCCAACTGGAAACCGCGCGCGCATGCCTCTCTATCTCGGTCGCCGCTGCGCTCGCTGCGTCGACCGCGGGCCCGTCCACGCTCACCGACAGGGTCGTCCTGGGGAAGACAACCATCGTCGTGGTTGAGAAGCTCAGCGCCGCGAGGACCGAGGAGCTATGTGTCTTGCTCTACGATGAGATCATCGTGCGGTCAGGGAACAAGGTGGGGCACGGTGTTTGAGGCCTCCAGTGGGAGGCTGTGCGTCGTGGGTCGCGCTGTTGTTGGGATCAACAATGTCGATCTCGGTGCCGCAACCGAGCATGGCGTACTTGTCATCATCCTCCCCCTCCCGATCTTCCTCGTCGTTACCCATGTAGTCCCCATACTCCTCGGGTCGACGCCCTCGTCGTCAGTGGGCGGGGGAAACGACTAGGGTGTTGAATCTGCCGCAGTGCCGTCGGTGGAGTCGTAGAAGGAGTGGGCGTCGATTCCTCCCTTCCTTCTAGCCGCACCCCCCTCCGTACCGAGCCACCAAGTCCAACTCCCTCCTCCCCCTTGCGCTTCTACCACCACAGCTGGCGAGGGTGACGGCGCAGTGAGGAAGCTTGTCATGCCGTAAGGGACCCTCGACAGCGTGGAGGCCACCGGAGCCAAACCCAGCTGCGCCGAGACGCCGCCGACGACCTGCTGCAAATCTGCAAGGGCTTGCATCAATTCCGCGGATGGGATGATCGTCGTCATCATGTTTGGATCCGCGGAACCTAGGTTCTAAACTTCTAATACCAAATTGGTAGGAGCAGGAGAGGAACTAAATATTTCCTCCATAACCCTTATGAGGTATTTATAATCCTAATACAATCTAATCTACTATCTTTATCTCTGTCTTTTAAAACAGAAATAATCCTAACTAATCTTATCTTAATCTAACTAATTCAATCTTATCTCTAACTAATCTGCACATAACAAAGGCTGGTACAGCGGCGACCATGACTTAGATGGCCGAGGAAGATGAAGCTACGAATGAGGGCAAAACACAAATACGGAGGACTACAGGTGGGCCCGGTGTGGAAAAAATATTTACAAAATGGCATTGTTTGAAGTATACATAAATTGTAATGGCATGAGAACAAATAGGTGAAAAGTAATGACAGATCCTCAAACTCACAAAAATCACGGTGACCCATATCCAATTTTCCCTTGTTTGATTGCTTACATATATCACTTGTAAACAATCTATTTAAGTTCACTATATCAATTTATGGATCAACAATCTTGCCTCTGCTGCATGCACTAAATGATCATCTGCAATTGATCATTAGGCAAATAAAACCTAAATCAAAGCAGTAACAATAAATGCCATATTACTGACGAATATCAAAAGAAGTATTGTGCTAACTGCTTAGATGAAATAAATCAAGAACAGTGTAGTTTGAGCTATCCATTTATCATGATGGATGGTTCTTAGCCTACAGTGGAGAAGATGGTTTGTGGTGCTCAGCCTGCACTGGTTAGTGATCATTCATTTGTGCACATCTTGTTCTGGTCAGTGATCACTTGTACAATAATAAAACTGGAAAGGTAACAAAGTAACAGCAAGTCTCACTTGGTAAAGGAACAATGAACTCACTGTAAAACAAATATCAACTTGAGCAATGTGCATTCATATACTTATATTTAACATTCTAAATGCATGCATGATATGATATCTTAGAGTTCTGTAAGTTCGCACCATGAACTACTCTAGTGGGTATTACTACGAAAACAGGACATACAAACATTACTACAATAATGTACAAATCCAAACTTCCCATGACAACTGAATATGTGAGAATCACATCCTAACATAGAACAACTCAATACAATAAGACATATAAACTGAACAGACAAAAAATAAATAGTATTGCCATAATTATAGATTTCCTATGTAGTACTAAAAGGGAAAATTGTCAGCACATAATAACCTGTATTGGCTGCATATAAGAATAAATTCTCTTGTCGAATGAAATTAGCCTAGAAACATATTACATATATAACAAGTTACTTTGATTCTACTGCTGAATCTATGAGCAAAGCCAGCCAGCCACTGAGTGTGATAAGCCAATAGTAACAGCAAACACTTTATCCCCATTGCTCCATAATCTGACCAGAAGGCTAAAATTACCATGTATGAGTTTACAAGTTCAAACATCTGTTAGCAATAGTGAGTCACTGCAAAGCTAACTATCCATATCAACTCTCCATATTCCTCAAAAGTCAAAACAGTATCGGCTACAAAATTGCTGTTTATTCCAGCTCTCAACAATCAACATCAGTAAGAATGCATGGCAATGAAGAACGAAGCCTGCACTCACTATAAACTGTGATCAATCGTTGGCCATGGCACACGTTAGTGACAGTTATCACATTTCCATTGGCGACTAGCTAGTGCATCTACCATTGCAAACCCCCTCCTAGAAAAATGCAAACCGGCATTACATGTTTATAAATTATAAGCACCAGGCGACTATTCGCTGCCACACTACAACAGTCGCTGAAGCAGAAACTTTGACTAACATACTCTGGCGCCCATTAATTTTATCTAACGGAACAAGAAAAATCGAGATTGCAGCACAAAGTAAACATCACAGCCCCAGAGCATTCCTACTCAAGTTGAAAAACTGGACGCACACGGCACACCATGAACAGCGCGCGATCGAAGCAACGTTTCCCGAATCGGGAGTCCAAGCAGGCGGGAGGGGATCGGACAAAGGCGCGGGCAGTGAGGAGGAAGAGGGGGAGGCGAGAGCAGGCGGTAATAGAGATGGGCGACTCACAGGCTGAGGACGCAGCGCGTGACCTGGCGGCCCTTCTCGAGGCATTTCTCCGGGTTGGGGTCCTTCTTCTTGCAGTTGAGGAAGGCCACGTTCTCCGGCCGGCACCGCACAGCGATGTGCTTAGACGCAGCCATCAGCACCGATGAGGTAGGGATCGGCTCCCCTGAGGAGTCCACCGGCGCGCTGCTCGCCGACATCGCTACTGCGGGCGCGGGTGCCTCGACGGGCTTCTGGAAGCTTCTCGCCTTGGCGATCTGGGAGGTCGAGGGAAGGGGGAATAGATGGAGGGGGTAGCGGGGAGCCGGAGCCGGGAGGTGGGGGACGGGGAGGACCGAGGACGGAGGGGTGGAGCTGGAGCAGGTGCCTCAGTGCCTGCGTGTGATGGGCCATGGGCTTTGGATAGTGCGGATTGAGCAGGGCTGTGTTGGGCCTTAAATGGGCCCAATCTGGTGCCCTGGTGGTCTTATCTGTGTTTTCTGGGCTTATCAACGCCCTTATTGGTATTTGTTTTGGGAGATTTTTTTTTGAAGTAATACATTTTTTAAAACAAATTTTAAATTTGGTATACGTTTTTTAAAATTTGTAAAACTAGCCTTTTTCAAAAGTTTAACTGCCGATCTAGAGCCGATCGACATAGATCAGGTGGTGTGTATGCCTTATCGATGGTTCATCTATCGATCTAGGCCAAACTGCCCTATATCATCGGCCAAGCGAGTTGAGTGAGTTAATTGAAAAGTATTATGTGATGTTATACCGCCGATTTATATCGGTTTGGCTTAGATCGGGAGAGAAACCACCTTAAACCTTGAAATGCTGATCTAGGGTCGATTGGCCTAGATCAGTAGTTGAACTATTAATAGAAGACTAGTTTTATAATTGTTCACTATGTACCAAATTGAAAATTTGTTTTAAAAATATATTATTTTTCTAAAAAAATCGTTTTGGGATATCTCAATTTACCATTGTGTTTGGTTTACGGGAGAGTATAAATAAGACCATATGCAAGAGAACAATTTTTCAAATATACTAGATATATATAGAAAAATTAGTTAATCTTAAACAAATATGAAGGCGTTTGGTTGTGTTTATTTTAAGTGTTATATGTTTACGATGTAAACTAATTATGTTAGATTTTGTTTGATTTGAATGTATTGGTATTAGATATCATGTAATCAGATTACAACCTAGTAATCAGCCTATTACACTTAACACTCTAACCAGTCTGGTATCAAATTACGTTACGAAAATACATTATACTTATCAATCAAACACTATAATGTAAATAGAACACATTACACTTGTTAACCAAACAAGTCTAATAATTTGATAAATTGTTATCACCTGATACCGTAATTAATTCCATTACCATTTACGTTACCTCGAACAAATCAAACATCGCCTATAAATTTAAACTGATCTCATACAGCTTATATCAAATAAAAATAGTTAATCGTTAACAAACGCATGAGATGAATTATCGAATCCATCCCATCCCTCTTACCAAACGGGTCGCCGTGGCCAAGCGGCAAACACGAGTACGCGACCCCGTCCGGCCAGACTTTCACACCAGCGCGACCGTCCATCCCAGAAAACAACGGCCATGATTCTCGAAACCCCTCCGCCAGCTCAGCCAAACCTGCCAGCTGGCTTGCCTTGCTGCAACCTGCAAAACCCCGTTCCTCCGCCCGAAACTGTATATATAGACTCCATTCCACATTTCCACCGCCGGCTTACCGTCCAAGCCAAAGCCAGGCAACCGCACACGCCGTCCACAAAGGTCGAGGTGGAGGCGCCGCGGCGCGAATCCCTAGTCGCCGTTCCAATCGCCCGCACCGGAAAGCCCCTGCACCTCGGCTTGATCCGTGTCGGTCTGATTCTTCGATCCATCTGCTCCGATCGCCATTCCTGAGGGGTTTTGACGGTGTGTGTGGGGGTGGGGCTTTACGCCTTTACCGTTTGATTCGGTGGCGTCTCTCGATTCAGGGGTCTCGTCGAACTGTATGTTTCCGACCAAGAGAGAGGACGGCGCTGAGGGCAGCGGCGGCGCGGCGGCGAAGAAGGCGCGGGTAGGGGGATCGGCATCAGAGGCGGAAGCGGGGACGATGGCGTTCGGGGATATGGGCGGCGCTAGCGGCAATGAGAAAGAGGTGGCGGAGATCGACGAGGACCTGCACAGCAGGCAGCTCGCCGTTTACGGGAGGGAGGCGATGCGGCGGCTCTTTGCGTCCAATGTCCTCGTCTCCGGCCTGAACGGGCTCGGGGCTGAGATCGGTATGTTCCTCCTTCGGTTTCTGATTTATATATTGAATGCTCGTTTCGTACTTTGTTAGCATAATGTTACCGCTGAGTTACAATTGCTGTCTATTTTGATGCGCTTTCTATTGTTCTCTGGATTATTTCACAGTATCCCAATATATTCTGCAATGCACTGCGCCCTGTGGATTGCGTAGGCATGTAACATTGACCTATTGCATTGAGGTATAGAATTTGGATGTCAACTGTGTGGTGCACACTAGACACAACAGACTAACTGATGGCCTTAAATTACCTATATGCACCACCATAATCTTCAGATAGGTTTTTGCCATTGAGTTTCATATGGAACTTAGAGAAATGTGGATGGTCTGGTCACTTTTTCTGCATTTTATTTTGTAGAATTTGGGATGTTTTAATGCTTAGACCTTCAAAGGGGATTGCTATTTTATTGAGTACAGGTTTGGATTGGTACCAAAATGTGCCCTACCAATTATTTGGCAACGTGAATAGTTCTTATAAGTTGTTTGGATTGAAGCCAGTGTTTTCCAACACACATGTGGCGAGGCACCTCTACTCTACCAAAATTTTGGTAGGGCAAGACGTGGCACTACCAAAGTTTGGTAGGGTAGCAATCCAAAATGGCCCTGATTATCTCTTGTGTATGTTCTTTGTTTTCTAGGATGTATGTACATTGAAAATTGTGATGTATGTACATTGAAAATTGTATGTGTTACTGATTAGAAAATGGCAGGAATACCACTACTGACATCAGATTTTTTTGCTGGTATGCAAACGGGCAAACCCTGCTAAATGCTGGGCTGCTGGTTTCTTTGGTGAAACGACCTGATGTGTTAGTCCTTCCAAGATTGAGTTACTTTTTTACATGTCCATTGGCTAGATTTTGGTGTTAGAAAAAAAATGGCTAATCCTATCCAAAAATGTACTATGCAGCACTAGCAGCAAGACAGGAAATGTTTTGATTTCAACAACCTTGTATTCTTTTCCATATGGGGTACACCCTTGATTTCATCACCGAAGATAATGGAAACAAAAAACTTTGTACCTTGATATATTTGGTTCATTGTTGTCACGGCGTCGCCTAGGCGACGCCTAGGCGCCGACTAGGCGTCCAGGCGGTGGCCGCCGGACGCCTAGCTGAAACGCCTCGCCTGGATCTGTCCAGGCGCCCGCCTGGACTGTCTAGGCGTCGCCCATGGCGCCTAGGCGGTCGCCGGGAGACTCTGGGCGGGCGCCTAGGGTCTGTGAGTATATTTTCTAAGCCCGTGCTCTGCTTTCAGTCTTCCCTTGCGCCGCCGCCCGTGCCCAGCCCCTTTCTGCTTTCGGTCTTCCCTTGCGCCGCCGCCCACCGGCTGCCGGAGCTGCTCCCGTGCCTTGCGCCGCCGCCCACCGGCTGCCGGAGCTGCTCCCGTGCCTTGCGCCGCCGGCCGTCGGAAAACAAGTATCGTTTGCGCCGCCGGCCGCCAGATCTCCGCAACTGCGCTGCTTCCCCTTGCGCAGTTGCGCCGCCCGGCCACTGGCCGCCCGGCCACCGGCCGCCCGGCCGCCTCCCCTGTGCTCCCCGGGCCCTGACTCAACCGCCACGCAAAAACCCTAGCTCGCCAGTCTAAGCGTCAGTGGCCTGACTCAACAGTGCTCCCTCCCCTGTGCTCCCCGGCTCCCCTGTGCTCCCTGGCTGTGCTCCCCGGCTGTGCTCCCTCCCCTGTGCTCCCCGGCTGTGCTCCCTTAGTACTGCAGTAGTGCAGCAGGCAGCAAGGCAAGCAGTACTGCAGTATTTTTTCAGCCTAGCAGGCAGCAAGCCAACAAAGGCAAGGGGGCAGCACAATGGCAGATGGTGAAGGTAGTGGTGCCCTACAGGGGGAGGTTGCATATGATCCATCAAAGGATCCGAAGCGAAAGGCTAAGTCGAAGGATCCTGGATGGAAGTATGGATTTTGGCCGGACTTGACAAACAAAGATTTGGTGCAATGTTCTTTATGTGGGAAGCAAATGCATTCAGGTATCAAAAGGTTGAAGCAACACCTTGCCGCTGGTTTTGGTGATGTGCAAACATGTAGCAAAACAACCACGGCAATAATGAGAGAGATGCAAGAGTACATGAAGAAAACTACAAGATCAAGTCGGATAATTTTAGATGATGATGAGGAAGATGATGAGGTTCAGGAGGTTGAGGTCAATCAAAATCAAGCTGCTGCATCATCAAAGGCGTCTGTCGCGTCTTCTAGTATCCCAAGTTCAGGGACAGCGGCAAAAAGGAAGGCGGCTGCTCTTAGTTTCACACCGGTGCCTAAGGTGACAAAGTCAGTTGCTTCAATATTAAAGAAGACTCCAGAAGAGGTGGTTGAGGAAAGGCATTCAAAGCAACCTGCCCAAACATCCATAGAGCAATGCATGAGAACCAAGGAAGAAAAAGAGAGGGTGGATAGGCATGTTGCAAACTTCTTTTATCAATGTGGCATACCATTCAATGCTGCTAATTCGAGGAGCTATGAGATCATGATGGAGTCCGTTGGACAATATGGGCATGGGTACAAGCCTCCTAGTTACCATGAGCTAAGGGTGCCATTACTTGCCAAGGCAAAAAAAGAGGTTTTAGCTATAAGAGAGGGGCTAGAGGTTGCATGGAGAAAATATGGCTGCACAATCATGTCTGATGGATGGACTGATAAGAGGAGGAGACACTTGATAAATTTCCTTGTCAATTGTCCTGAAGGGACCTTTTTCTTAGAGTCTGTAGATGCATCCTCCCAGGTGGCAACTGGACAAGTCCTGGCAGATGCATCCCAACCTTTGCTTATTGCTTTGAGGATTGCTGATGGGGATGAGAAGCCTGCCATGCCAGAGATTGCTGCAGCTATGTATCTAGCAAGAAAAAAGATAAGCACCGCTCTTGAAAGCAAGCCTAGGGTTCTAAAGAAGGTACTGGACATCATGGGGCTGCACTATTTTTGAATCCAAATAAATTTTTTGACATCTCCAAAGAAGATGACAATGAGGCTTCTAGACTCCGAGTTGCCTTCAATGATGTCCTTGAGACTCTGATGTTTGATGATGATGTCTTGCTTGTACAAAT
This sequence comes from Zizania palustris, assembly GCA_019279435.1. Taxonomy (NCBI): domain Eukaryota; kingdom Viridiplantae; phylum Streptophyta; class Magnoliopsida; order Poales; family Poaceae; genus Zizania; species Zizania palustris. The sequence continues at coordinate 58,225,407 of JAAALK010000286.1, forward strand.
AAGTAATCAAGCGGATGACTATGAGAACACAAGGGGGATCTTTGCAAAGCCATTGGCAGTGAAGCAACAAAAAACCAAAAACCCTCGTAAGACCTACAATCCTATACTATTCTTACTATATTCTGTGTTCTAGACTTCTAGCTCTAACATATTGTACAACTACTGTAGTTGATTGGTGGGGTGCTTTTGGTGGACTAAGTAGAGAGCTACAAACTTTTGCAAGACGCATCATTGGTCTTTGTTGTTCAGCTTCTGGTTGTGAGCGCAATTGGAGCATATTTGAATTTGTAAGCGACTACAAATCATGTCTACTTGAGTACTTGTCTTTCATTCATAGATTGCTATATTAGTAAGTACTAAGTAGTAACTATTAATTACTTTGTAGATCCATACAAAGAAAAGGAATCGCTTGGAGCACAAAAGACTGAATGACTTGGTTTATATTCAATACAACATGAAGATTGCGGAAAGATTTAGAAAGATGCGGGTTGAAGGAACAAATTTCAACCCATTGATCTTAGAAGAGTTCCAATGGGACAATGAATGGGTTCACTTGATGGGAAATGATGAAGTCCATCCTGGAGATGATCTCTTTTGGTCTCATGTTGATGAAGCCATTGGTGCAAGTGAATCACTTCGGGCACCTAGGATAACTAGGACGTATGCTCGTACTCGTCGAAGTGTACCAGCTTCTACCTCAATTATTGAAGAAGAAGAACAAGTATCTGGAGGAGAGGAAGATGATGAAGATCACTATGTGGCCGATGACCTTGATATTGAAGATGATTTTGGCCAACCACCATCTAGTCCTCAAGATTGTGCTCCACGGAATGCCAATGAGAGTGGCCACGATGATATAGTGTTTGATGTTGATTAGAAGTTTAGAACCATTAGGAGAGTTTCATTGCTTGTTTGAACTTTGAAGTTTGAACCTTTACTTTGTTTGCTTGCTATGGACTTGTGTGAATTGTGTGAAACTTTATTTTGCATGTGTGGTTGTGTGCTATGAACTATGAAGTATGAACTAAGGAGTATGCCTAGGCGAATTTAATTGTGCTATGAAGTATGAACTATGTGTGGTTGTGTGCTGAAATGCTGAATTTAATTGGTCGCCTAGGCGACGCCTAGGCGCCCGCCTAGGCGCCTAGGCGTCCAGTCGACCCCCTGGCGACTGGACTCGCCGGGGCGCCGTGACAACCATGATTTGGTTTGATGTTGGCAATACTTGCTTCCTCCATTGTTAACTATTTGTTAGCCTTATTGGGATTTTTCCCCAATCTTTGCCCTCGTGAAACTGGAACTGACATCTATTACATTTTCTCATTGCTACCATGATTATAAAGTTGTGGTTAGGAGATATGTACCAAATTGATGGATTATAATTTCTCCTTGTGAAGGCTGTTAATGGGTGGTTATATTCTTCTTTCCTATGTGTGTTGACATGATAATGCTTCAGTGTTTTCTCATTATTGGTATGATATTAGCATCACTTTATTACTATACACATCTTTATGTTTTGTGTGATCTTGTAACTGATATTTTTTCCATACAGCGAAGAATCTTGCTTTGGCAGGTGTTAAGTCTATCACCCTACATGACATGAAAAATGTGGAAATGTGGGACCTATCAGGCAATTTCTTTCTATCTGAGGATGATATAGGGAAGAATAGGGCTGTTGCTTGCATTGCAAAGCTGCAAGAACTCAACAATGCTGTTCTTATATCTGTTCAAACAGAAGAACTGACCAATGAACACCTTTCAAAGTTCCAGGTCTGTTGATTGTTTGCTATGTCAAAATTTGTTACTTCCAATTTTTGTTGTTGTTTTCATAAATCTCCAGATACAGACAATATCAGTGATAGGAAACAACCTTTTATCTTGAACTCTGCATGTAGTGATCTGGAAAGTTATTATTTGTTTGTACATGGCCAATTTGATCTCTGGTATGCATGGTAATAGGTAAACTCATTCTGGCCTTTTCGCATGATCTTTTATTTGCCCAACTCCTGTTCTACATCTGTAGGCTACTGTAATCTTTTCTCTTGCATAATATGTGGTATGGATGATGTGCAGATAATTTATATCAGTAGGAGACTAACATGATCTGTTCAAGCGACCTGAATTATGAACTTATTGGTCACAAACCTTATAATGTTTGTTATTCATAGTATTGCTGGTCCTTGCTGTCTGATTTTGGTTAAACATCCTGTGTTTACTGGCTATTATATGATATACATACTGAACACACTTGTACTTTTGATTTGCATTTTGCAGGCTGTTGTATTCACTGACATAGGTTTAGATAAAGCATTTGAATTTGATGATTATTGTCGTAACCACCAGCCTTCCATTTCTTTTATCAAAACAGAAGTTTGTGGCCTTTTTGGTAGTGTTTTCTGTGACTTTGGGCCTAAGTTCACTGTTCTTGATGTTGATGGGGAAGAACCACATACTGGTATAATTGCATCCATCTACAATGGCAATCCTGCAATGGTATCCTGTGTCGATGATGAGCGACTTGAATTCCAAGATGGTGATCTTGTTGTTTTCTCAGAGGTCCAAGGGATGACAGAACTGAATGATGGCAAGCCAAGGAAGATAACAAATGCAAGGCCATTTTCGTTTTGCATCCAGGAGGATACAAGTAACTTTGGCATTTATATGAAAGGTGGAATTGTTACACAGGTGAAAGAACCAGTCATCTTAGAGTTCAAGAGTCTGAGAGATTGTATAAGAGAGCCAGGGAATTTCCTTTTGAGTGATTTCTCAAAATTTGACCGTCCTCCTCTTCTTCACTTTGCATTTCTAGCTTTGGATAAGTTTAGAAAAGAATTTGGGCGCTTCCCTGTTGCTGGTTGTGACCAGGATGCTAAAAAGTTTCTAGAGTTTACTGTTTCTGTTAATGAAGCCGCTACTGATTACAAGATGAAGAAGCTTGATGAGAAGTTGCTACAAACTTTTGCAAGTAGTTCTAGAGCTGTTCTGAACCCAATGGCTTCGATGTTTGGTGGTATTGTTGGTCAAGAAGTTGTGAAGGCATGCTCTGGAAAATTTCATCCTCAATACCAGGTGCATGTTTTGAATTGTAAAATAATTTATGGCTAAAGTAAACCTTTTTCTGATATAACTTTCTGTTTTGGCAGTTCTTCTATTTTGATTCAGTGGAATCTCTGCCAACCTATCCATTGGACTCTAAAGATTTGAAGCCATTGAATAGCCGCCATGATGCTCAGATATCTGTTTTTGGCTCAAAGCTTCAGAAGAAGCTGAGAGACGCCAATGTTTTTGTTGTGGGATCTGGCGCTCTTGGGTGTGAATTCTTGAAGAACCTTGCATTAATGGGAGTATCTTGTGGTCTTAAAGGAAAGTTAACTATAACAGATGATGGTATCATTGAGAAAAGCAACTTGAGCCGTCAATTCCTGTTTCATGATTGGAATATTGGACAGGCTAAATCTACAGTAGCTGCTGCAGCAGCTAGTGCTATCAACTCCAGCCTGCATATTAATGCTCTTCAGAATCGTGCCTGTCCGGAGACTGAGCATATATTCCATGATGCATTCTGGGAGGGCCTTGATGTCGTTGTCAATGCACTTGATAATGTTAATGCTAGGATGTACATGGACATGAGATGCTTGTACTTCCAGAAACCACTTTTGGAATCTGGAATGCTGGGTCCAAAATGTAATACACAAATGGTAATTCCTCACCTTACTGAAAATTATGGAGCATCACGAGACCCTCCTGAGAAGCAGGCACCAATGTGCACAGTCAATTCTTTCCCACACAATATTGACCATTGCCTGACATGGGCTCGTTCAGAGTTTGATGGCTTGCTAGGGAAAACTCCAAATGAAGTGAACTCTTTTATGTCCAATCCAGCTCAATATGCTGCTGCTATGAGAAAGGCAGGTGATGCTCAAGCAAGGGAATTGCTCGAACGTGTTTGTGAATGCCTTGACAAGCGCTGTGACAAATTTGAAGATTGCATTACCTGGGCAAGATTGAAGTATGATTTATATCTCATATACACTTGTTTTTAGCAAATCCAATCATTCATTTTTTTCACTTTCCATGCTAGCTATTTTGGGTTGATTTTGCTCTAAATACATCATCCAACAAATATCACTCAATTGAAACACTTTGTAATGTAACAACCTTTCTTTTTTTGGGACAGATTTGAAGAGTACTTCTCTAATCGTGTAAAGCAGCTAACATTCATATTTCCTGAAGAGGCTGTCACTAGCACAACTGCTCTTTTCTGGTCTGCCCCAAAACGGTTCCCACGCCCACTGCAGTTTTCAGTTGTTGATTCATCTCATGTTCACTTCATACTGGCTGCTTCCATATTAAGAGCGGTGTCTTTTGGGATCTCCATACCCGACTGGGCAAAGAACACAACTAATTTGGTTGATGCAGTCAGTAAGGTCATAGTGCCTGAATATGAACCAAAGAGAGGGATTAAAATTGAGACAGATGAAAAGGCGTCTAACATCTCCAGTGCCTCTGTTGATGATTCTGCTCTTATTGAAGATCTTTTAACAAAGCTGGAAGCATGTGCCAAGAAACTACCTTTAGGATTCCAGATGAAGCCTATTCAGTTTGAGAAGGTTAGCCTTTTGATTAACTTCCTTTTGAGGTGTTAAGACACTCTTTTTCATTGCCCTGGCTAGTATGAAGTTCCTTACTTGCAAATAATTTCCACACCAGATAAAAACCATGCATTTTCTGCATAACTGTGTATATGAACTTGATAAGGACAAATATCAATAGAGATTCTATCATGCAGTTACATTGCCTTTTACTTTGGACTGAAGTCACTGAACTACAGAATTTAGTTGCCACCTCTTTCCTTGGTAGTAGTATCCATTCTTCACTTCTGCCCATCCCTATGGAAAATATCTAGTCTTCATTTCTTTCAGGTAACAATAGTTATTTGTCTGCTCCTCTACCACTTACCCTTCCATATCAGTTTCCGTTCCATTTGTGTTCTTCTGTTTGATTTACTTCTACCCCAATAAAGATTCGGATACAGTGATTTTCTACCTAAAAGGGTTGTAGTTGTGTGTGATGTGTACTATTGAATCTCAATACCTTGCTTCCTTATCTCTGGTGTGAAGCATGAATTGGACTTTTCCGGTTGCCATGTGCCATGAAACTATAATTTATAGGCTGTGTGATAAAGAGAACCCTCTGCCATATAGGTAAATTACTTGTATGGCTGATCTTGTTTGGTGTAATAATTGTGCTTATATATCACACATGTTTTGCAGGATGACGACGCAAATTTCCACATGGACTTGATTGTTGGGCTTGCAAATATGCGTGCAAGGAACTATGGTATTCAAGAGGTTGACAAACTGAAGGCAAAAATCATTGCAGGAAAAATCATTCCAGCAATCGCAACTTTGGCAGCTATGGCCACAGGACTTGTGTGCCTTGAGCTTTACAAGGTTCTGGCCGGTGGGCACCCAGTTGAAGACTATCGCAACTCATTTGCTAACCTAGCAATACCAATGTTTTCCATTGCTGAACCTCTTCCACCCAAAGTGATCAAGCATCAAGATATGAAATGGACCGTATGGGATCGGTGGTCTATCGAGGGCAACATCACTGTCACACAACTCCTAAAGTGGTTGAGTGACAAGGGCCTCCGTGCTTACAGTGTCTCGTGCGGCACATCATTGCTTTACAATACTATGTTTGTGAGGCACAAGGATCGATTGAACAAGAAGATCGTTGATGTGGCCAAGGAGGTGGCTAAGGTGGACGTTCCAGCGTACAGAAGGCATCTGGATGTTGCCGTTGCTTGTGAGGATGACGACGGGAACGACGTCGACATTCCTCTCATCTCCATTTACTTCCGGTAAATACGATCGTTCCTGTAAAAAGAGGTGACGAGAATGCAGGGATCCGTGTGAAAGGAGATTGAACATTCGTCAAGTTTGTTAGTCAGTTTAGTCTGTTCGCTCGTTATATGCATTAGTAGCCTAGTGATGAGTGATCGCAGCTGGATTTGGTTGCTTCTGGCGCATCTCCTTACCGTTTTATGCGGGTGATTTCCCTTTTTGTTGTTGCATGCCGAATATTTGCAGGTATGCAATGCGGCCCCATCTCTTGGATGTTTTGTTGAATGAATGCACAATTTCTACAATTGGTTTGAGGTGCCACTCGAGACCTTCATCTTACTATCTTATCTGCAATCATCTACAGGCAGCATGCTAGCTTCATCACTGAAAGCACTGTTAATTTCCTTGAATGTGTTAGGTGCCGCGCTTGATTAGTTGACGTTTAACTGAGTTTAGCTTTGTCTATTAGTGCTCGGTTCGATTTTAATCTGTTTGGTAAGCACAGTTGCATTTGTTGGGGGATGGCCAGGGCCAATCCCCAACACATGGCATATGATCTGCTTGGCTGATTGCGTCCGGCGCAAGCGTTGCGGGAGCAGAGATGTGCACGCGCGGTGCCACCGACGGTTTCCTTGCGGCTCACTCGATCACTCTGTCCAATGCAAGGCATCATCATAGTGTTGTACACAATCGCATGCGCTGATGTGCATGTACAATTTTAATGGCTCGTGTCTTCCACTCCAGGTCACTCCATTGTTTCTCTACGCCTTCGTTGCGCTCTCTGCTGTGCCTGTGCTAGTCTACAAGACTAGTTGCTTCGGGACTGTACAGGTATATATACATGGATCTCAGTCCCACAGCTGACTCGACTAGACAAGGCGTCTGTGTTCGATGCCCCAACCAACAATCCAACATGCACCTCACATATTCACCGCTCACAACTACTACATTCTGGATCGTCTAACATTTTCTCAATCGTCAAGAACTATTGATCACACAGGAAAAAAGACTCGATCGATCATATGGAATACAAATGTTATTCATGGCCAATGTTAACAAGGCGTTCCAAGTTCGTGCGCAGCAGCTCCCTTCTAGCTAGCTCTCGATCTAAAAACACGACGGCCAATTACCGGCAGAAGCGTGAAACGAACGAGTGAACGACGACTTGTAAGTTGACCACCCTGCACGAGAAGAACAGGTCATTATTGCAGTATCTCTCTTTTCAATTTGACCCGGTCTTGTGGTACAGTGGTACTCACGCTATTCGGAGTACATTATTTCTATGGCTCGGATCAGTAGACTTGGCAACGGTCCAGAATGTGACCCCTCGAATTTAATTACTAGATAGGTGATCATTAGCTTACTGTGATGTCCTATCTAATTATGTATAATTGCCATCAATTGGCTGCAAATGAACGCCATATGTACGTGCTGTCATGTGTGAGCTATCTCTCTACGTGCATTATTTCTGTCCCAAGCAAGTAAATACTGACTGTACTGCAAGTAGTGTGCTTACTGGTTAGCGGTTGTTAATCGCGGTCTAACGGCTGAGGCGTCCGCTTCGTTCGTTTCCGGGAATTAATATGGTGATAGTGGCGTCTCGTTCCCTTCTTTCACGTGATGTCTCACGGACCAAACGTACCTACGGCCGGCAAGAGCTCTCAGCCAAACAGACAGATCTGATCGTTTCCTCCAGCGGTTTCAGATAATCAGATGTGGTTTTTGCTTCGTTGACAGCAGTAACATTTAAGCACTTAGCCCGTCCAGTCTTGTAGGTGATTATCTTTTTTATCTAGAAAATTATTCTAACAGGTTTTGCCAAATCAATTATCATATACGTACTGTTTTAATCTACGTCTAATTGAAAAAGATAATTTAAATTTAATATGTGTATTAATATATCAGATTATCGATACATTTATAATATTATTCAAGTTCGATGCATGCACTTGTACAGTTACTAGTGACCAACGCACCATTCCATACATACAAAAAAAACTAGTATTAGAAAATATTTCTTATTCTTAGTGTCAAAGATTTATACATTTATTAAAACTAAAAACTTATAATACTTTTCTGAAATACTCGTATTTGCGAACCGATTAGACCAACGAACTAACTTTTTTTCAAACAAAAACAAATAAACAAAAAGCTTCCTACCAGGCTACTCCTAGTTGTGTGGTCGCCTTCGGGCTGCCTCCTTTTCACTCCCCTCCACCGTCTCCGGCTGCATCTTTCGCCGTCTCCACCGCGCCCTTGTCCCAACTCCCAGCAACCACCCACGCGCTTCCCCTCTCGCATCCCGGCCACCTCCCGTGATCGCCCTCTCAAATTTCCACCGCTTGGATTCCCTCCCGTCCATGCTGCCGCGCCATTTCTCTTCTTTTCTTGACTCCTCCTGCCTGCGGTTGAAGTAATGGAGCGGCCGCCGCCTCCGAGCCCGAGGATTCTTCTTGTGTTCTTGGTTGCTGTTTCTTGGCCGCTCTGCAGCGCAGGTCCGGTTTTCTCTTCTCAGGATTCGGATCTTTTCAGGGTTGCTGGGTGTGCGTTTGGGCGTACGGTGGTTTACCTGGTTTGCTTCAGGGACTGGAGGCTTCGGAGCTGGAGCAGAGGAGTTGAGCAGCAATGGGGCTTCTTCTGGTCCTGGGTGGGTGCTAGTTTCTATCTTCTTTGCTAGTTTCTAACTTGAAACAAACGGGAAGGTTCCGATTTTGCCACCAGCAATTTGTAATTCTTGAAAGTGAATTGGGAGTATATAGATGCTTTCGTCGTTGCTTTATTGCCATCCATGGCTGGCAGATGGCACAAGTTATCAGTTTGGTACGCACCATCGTGCATGTAGTCCTGAGCTGAACTGGTGTTTTTATGCACAAGAAGCAACAGTGTTCTCCTCATTCTGCTCCTATTCATAGCACGTGTCATGAACAAATCTACTGGTTCTGCTTCTCTTTGCATGTATGATCCAGAAATTTCATTAGCTAGCATACATGAATCTCGCATAGTTTATTCCTTGCGCCTGTGTTCATTTCGGAAAGACATAGAGACAGACTAGAGTCCCTAAGCTGTAGAATGATGTTGCATCTTACTAATTTCCCCACTTAAACTATACAAGTTCTGGAAAGAGAAACAGCAGTACACTGAATCATCTAATCCAGAAAAAGATTAGACTTTTTAACTGCCATCCATGAAAAAGGGCACTTGTTTAGCTTTTGCTGATATGGTATCACTGTTCTTTGTATAGGAACTTCAGAAGGTTTCTGCAGATTGGTGGAGTAAACCAAGGTGCACCAAGTTCTTTACCACATGAAAAAGCTCCCCCAGGTAATGGAAAGTCTCATGGAAGACACACAGCATCAGGACCAGTGTCTGCTCCATCACCCTCGCCATTCGCATCCCCACCGGGAAGCTCTCCGTCACCATCACCATCTTCGAAAACATCTCCTTCACGCCATGATCCATCCACATCCCCTCCACATCTGGTCAGGCCCAGGCCTGCAACTCCGCGAGCTGAGCATGATCGTCCAGTTGAAACTCCGGATCAGTCTGGCAGCAAACGTTCCTGGACAGCTTACGGCTTGGTCGCAGCAGGGATTGCTGCTTTCGCTGCCATATCAGCAGCTGGCGTGTTCTACTGCCGAGCTAAAAAGATGGGGACAGTGAGGCCATGGGTGACCGGACTCAGTGGACAGTTGCAAAAGGCTTTTGTAACAGGTGTGCATTATTCCTACCTGTGTATGTATATGAATGTAGCGGCGATCTTCCTTGTTCATCATGCTGTAATTATATTTTATAGGTGTACCTGCACTTAAACGATCAGAGCTGGAAACAGCGTGTGAGGATTTCAGCAACATAATTGGTTCGACATCTAGCTGCGTGCTGTACAAGGGGACTTTATCAAGTGGAGTTGAAATTGCAGTAGCGTCAAGCTTGGTAACATCTCCAAACGATTGGTCAAAAGGATGCGAATCACAGTACAGGAAAAAGGTTCTGAGCTTTTATCTTTTTTTTTTTGTATTTCCTGTAGAAATGTGTCTTGCTTATAGCTGATTGTAATGTTTGTGGTTTCAGATCACGTGTCTGTCCAAAGTAAGCCACAAGAATTTTATGAACTTGCTCGGCTACTGTGAGGATGAGCAACCTTTTACCAGAGTGATGGTGTTTGAATATGCTCCAAATGGGACGCTTTTTGAGTATCTGCATGGTAATTATATTCTTATCATGATTCTATTAGTATTGCACATATAGAAAAACTCTCCATCAACATGTCCATAAATCGTCGGTACATTTTTATTTGAACATTGGTCAACATTTGTGTAAGCCATCAGCAACCCCTCCGAATTACTACTCTTTCCATCCCATAATATTGCAACCTAGGATCAGATTTAACATTTTATAGAACAACGAATCTCTATAAAATGTCACATCCGATCTTAGATTGCAATATTTTGGGATGGGGGAGTACATCATAACATGTCTGGGTGAGCAGATAAGAACTGTTTAAGCCATCCCTTGTTAGTTCATAAGATATGATATGTGCACATCAGCTGCATATGCTACAGCCATTAGGCTATTGCTAAGGAGATTCATCATTCATTTAACCATGTTACCTTCCACTGTAAACCAATGTATCGAAATTTGACAGTATCGTCCTGGATGTGTCGCAGTTAGAGAAGTTGAGAAGCTGGATTGGATGACACGGCTCAGGATATCCATGGGAGTTGCCTACTGTCTTGAGCATATGCATCAGCTGAAACCACCTGTAGTGCCAAGGAATTTTGACTCGACAACCATATACCTTACCGAAGATTTTGCTGCAAAGGTGTCGGATCTTGAATTTTGGGATGGTGCAAAGGAACCTCAACCAACCAACAGTGATTCTAGCTCCTCATCGGACCTGGAGAACACGGTGCGCAAGTATGGTATAGTGTTGCTGGAAATCTTGACCGGGAGGGTTCCCAGTTATGAAGAGGATGGGCCACTGCCACTGGAACAGTGGGCGTCTCGCTACTTCAATGGCGAGATGCGCCTCGTCGAGCTGATTGATCCCAGCATCGGTTCCTTCTCTGAAGAAGCTGCGCATGCGCTATGCAAAGTCGTGAGGTCCTGCATTGATCCAGATCCTAAGAGGAGGCCACATATGGCAGAGGTTGCAGCTCGGATGAGGGAAATCACGACGTTGGGGCCTGACAGAGCAACTCCAAAGGTGTCGCCGCTGTGGTGGGCTGAGCTTGAGATCATGTCCTCCGAGAGCTGAACCACTAACTCCATGAGAAAATTCTTTGGTTTGTCGGTTGCCGCTAATCTTGTTTGTGGAATTGGTGGAGGTCAGGCAGAACCGTAGAAGATGTTTGAACGTTCGCTTGCTGTGTATAGCTGCAGATAGTGAGTGATATTTTACATGGAAAGAGTGCAAAAGAGTGGTTAACTTTCAATAGACTGAACTGTCAACATTTCAGCTGATTGAGCAATGGACGACTGGTTTTACCACTCTGACATGTTCTGCAATTATATTATTTCAATGTAACACAATGATACATTGAAGAATACAAACTTCCAGCTAAATGTAAAGATACGATCAAGACATTTAAGATGTGTTAAGATGTGTTACATTGAAAAACATAAGCACATGCTGCCTGGTGTGGCAAGATGTGTTAACAACACAGTTGTGCACTCTGACCAGGGTTTATATTACAGCTCAGTTTTATAAAACTGCTAAGGATTGGTTTATGAAAACCAAACGGTTGTGGTTGGTTTCATGTGGAGTTGACCGAAAGTCATTGATTTTTACCGGGTTTTGTTCGGTTTTACTGGTTTTCATCTGCAAGGCCATCCTCAAATCCTGGTCCAATCAATTCACGTGGATAGGCTGGGATTTTAAACTTGCCAATGTTCTATTTTTAAGAATTTCAGATGAGATGGTGTATCATGTATGGACTAAACTGATTGGATCCAACAACGATTGCTGATTGATGCCTGACTGCCTCCTGCTCCTGCAGCCGTGTGGAGTTGGGACCCAAATAATTCTCTCTACCCTAGCGGCAACCTTGATTAGCCAACTACCGAAGTGCGTGACCTGTTGGCTAACTGATAAAAAGCTAGGAGTTTGATCAATAATCCCAGGAAACACTGAAGATTTGCGTGCAGTTCAGGGAAGAATTATTGGAGAAAGCTATCTCTAGATCATGGTTTTTAGGAACACGGATTATCCTTGAGCGTGTAGTGGGCTCCGGAGATCACCAAACTTTTTTGATCGGTTAAAACCATAAACCTATCACGGATTATCCCGAGATAGGTTTATGCTTTGCTCGATTAGATTCAGAGAAGTGTTACCTCGATTCGATACAGGGAAGTGTTACGCGACGACGCGACGTCACCGTCACCACCTGCCTCCAGCCACCTGAGAAGCCCAGCCTTCACTGCGCCGCAGCCAGTCGGATTCGCTCATGCGGCGCGCGCTCCATTCCGCCGCCTCCCCAATCCCCCGTAGCTCTTCGCCGCCTCGCCGTGGCCGCCACCTTGCCTCTTCGGGGCGGGACTGCAAGAGGATGGAGATGGCGAGGAGCACCACGTCGGCGTGGCACTCGCAGAGGTGTTGCGGCCTTGCGGATCCTAGAAGAAGGAGGCGGCATCCAAGGCGCGGATGATGCCGCCGCGCTGAGGCCGCTGCCGGCAGGACGAGGAGGCCGACCGGGGTTGGTAGAGCAACGGCGCCGTGGGGTGGCGGCGGCGGGTAGAACCGTTGAAGACTGAACTCTGAACACATGTTTGCTTTGCAGTGTGCACAAATCCAAAAGAGTGATACTTTACAGGTAAAAGGGAGATTAACTTTCAGTGGACTGAATTGCAGACATTCTTGCTGTACATAAGGGCATGTACAACGCTGTTTAATGCGGCGTGTCTTATACCGTGTCTAGGGAGGTAATTGTAAAATTTCCGAAGACTCGATCCTTGGCGAAGCCACCGTTCCTCGCGCATGGCTCGAGGCAAAGAGACGACGTCGTCGCTCCGTTGTACGACGCCGGTCGTCTCTTCGGCATCCGGTGCTCCCGTCCATCCATTTTGCCATGAATCGGAAAATCCCAGGTGCTCCTAGAGTACAATATGTTGTGAATGGAAAGCAATACACCACAGGATATTACCTTGCAGATGGAATATATCCGGACTGGGCTACGATTGTGAAATCGATATCAAGTCCTCAAAATGATAAAGATAAGTGTTTTGCAAGTCGTCAAGAGAGTGTAAGGAAGGATGTAGAGTGTGCATTTGGCGTATTGCAGTCCAGATTTAATATCGTTCGGCGACCAGCACGCCTATGGAAAAGGAAAGATGTAGTAAATATAATGCAAGCATGTGTTATCTTACACAACATGATAGTTGAAGATGAAAAGGAAATGGCTATGATCCCTTTGGATTTGAATGAGAATCCTGGAGCATCTATCGCTTTACCACCAGAAGTGAGCAATCAAGCTAATCCGTGTTTTGCAGATGTACTTCGACGAAATGCAGAGATTAGGGACCGCTCAAAGCACATCGAGCTCAAAAATGATTTAGTTGAACATATTTGGCAACGATATGGTGGACATTAGATCAATCATATATGTAGGTTTCATATTACAAAAATTATCAGCTATGTGATACATTTATGTTGAAACCTCTATGTGATACATCTAATTATTAGTTTTAATTATTATTTGTGTCTGAATGCATTTTCACTATCCTCTTATGCATTTTCTAAGATGTAGTGTATGCGCAATACATGTGCACAATGGATCAGTCACCATTTAATACGATGAATTTGAAACATTAATTAAGATGTAAGACTTTAGATACATCCCTTTGTACTGAACTGTGTCTTAGGTATGTTTTATACTTGGAGGACCGTATCATGGTATCTACATTGTACATGCCCTAAGTGCAAACAGTGCGAGTGATACTTTACTATGATTAACTTTCAGTACACTGAATGAATTGTAAACATTTAAGCTGATTGAGCAATGGTTCATGTCGTGTTGCATTCATATTCTTGCAATCTGACGCAGTCATGTATATGAAAAAAAAACAGTTTCCAGCTAAAAGTGAAAAATATAATAATCAAGACATGCAAATTTCATATTGTGGGACTCTCCACAAAGAGAAGTGCAAGTGCCCCTAAAAAAGTAAGCATATGCTGCTTGGTGACTCACCACTGCATGACCTGAGCAGCTGAGCTGGTCGCACGCAGTAGCCACTACTCTCTACGCAAACACACGAATAGAACAAATTCTGCTGCAAAATAAATAAATAAAGGAGAAGAGCATGTTGCGTTGGCTACGTCAATGCATCATGGAAAAGCTTAAGCATGAACTGTCGTGCCTCCAAATACAGACCAAAAGGCACTACAAAGTAGGGAGAAAAAGAGAAGTATGTCCCCGGTCTAATTAAAGGACACCGTTGATTTCTCTTTAGTTCGATCTCTTCTGGAGCGATTTGTTATCTTGATGTACATATCAAATGCTTTTGCCATTCACACACGCTATCTTAATTTACAACATGTTCCATCTCCTGTGGATCTCTCTCCTCGCGGCGCCTCCAAACTAATACGAGTATGCACGGTATACTTACACGCGTAATCATGTGTGTGTGTGTGTACCTTCTCGTGATCATGCCTCACTGATCCGCAGGGCTTCTGGTTTCCATCTCTCGAAGGAGCATTCGTTTCATCATTCTGCCAAGCAAAAAATCTGCAGCTGAATCGACGACGAAGATGATGGCGCAGAGGTGGCAAGAAGTGCATGATTTACTAGCTTCGGGGCTCGGCTTTTGTAGCGGCCTTGCTGTACAGATCCAGGGTGTCACCGTGCGTCGGGTCCAGGCACAGGGCAGCCTCGCAGTCTCGCAGGGCGCTCGTGCTGTCGCCCATGGAGTCGAAGAACGCCGCACGTAGATGGAGCAGCTGGAGGTCTGTCTTGAAAGCTATTGCTTGCGAGAGCTCCCCGATCGCCTCATCTTCTTTGTTTTCGTCCATCAGAACTGGGAACACAAACAGTTTGTTACTTTCTTTTGTGCTCCAATATATATACTGGTCAACTTGCACATTCTTAAAGCAAATGGTTGAACAGAAAGTAATATCCAAACTGAAGAAGAGAAGGTAGGCATGTACTGTATCATGGTCTGGAGCTTTCACTGTATAAATGGTATAAATGCTAAAATTCAGCCATGTGTGGGGTTGGAAGATAAATACATGTAGAATTCAAGATTGTAAGATGAGTTTCCCTGAAAATTCTTCAGACTTGCACTACAACATCCAAAATGCAAATTGCACTGAGCTTCTGAAATATAATGAACATCTATTGTCTCTATACATTTCAAAACACAAAACACTGAGTAACTATCATACGGATCTAAGCTGACTGTAAGCCTTACAGTAAGTCCAGCATTTCGGTGTTGAAAGTTAAACTGTGCAATCAGTCTATGCAAATATGTTAGGTACACTTACCAGCTGCTCTGTATCTGTAAGGGTAGGTCCTGGTAGGATCCAAAAATGTTGCCATATTGAGATCACTTTTTGCTTCTTCTCTCTCACCATATTCCGACCGTTTTTCATATGCTGATGCACTGTTTTTAGCTACCTTAATGAGTTGAGACATCTCCCCGTAAGCAGCTTTTTTCCTATTTTTCAGGTAATGGACACGGGCCAGACCCTGATGAGCCCGTGTATGCTTTATATTCAATGCTATATTGTAACACTCAGCTGCCTCATCCAGCAGATCACAATCCACATATATGCTCCCCATATTGTTATATGCCTGAAGAGTGTAAATTATTAGAACACGTAACCAGCTGAAAATCATGCAAATGAGAAGGGAGTATTCATTGTAGAAAAGTGAATAATTCTTACTTGCCCCTTTCGAAGGTTGTCAGATGCACAACTATTAGCCTGTTCTAGGAGTTGAACAACAGATAGTGCAGATTCTGTGTCAAGGTTAGCATCTCCTAGAGCATAAGCCTGCAGAAAAAAGGCTTCAAATGATCTTTGGATTTTAATCGACTGCTCAGCCTTGGCCAGTGCTTCCTCACGGTGTCCCGTATCGTATAAAATCCATCCTTCGTAAACAAGCCTCTCATGCTCGTGAGCCGAACTATTCCGTGCAAATCTCAAACTACGCATAGCAGCTTTCTGACAATTTAGTCTACAATGAACAGGAGAAAAAATAAAAATATTAAGCCCATAAACAAAATAAACTACAAATCCATTTCATTTTTGTCCACTTCTTATTGTTTTCAAATAGTACACTATCCAATCCCCACCTTTTCGAAGTTATTCCAATAATGAACTATGTATTCATGGAGTCCATAATTACTTACAGGCCTAGACCGTAACTTATTTTCGTTTTTGTTAATTTTATTCTGAGATGAATAAAGGTTGCACTCATAAGCAGTAGTCAAGCTAAACTTGATCCATGATGCGATCAAGGAAGCACATTAAGAATTGCTCGATCAAATCTGCTTTGTATATCCAACATAATGGTAAAAATTTGTAGTTCAGCAGGTGGGATTGGTCTGTTCCAAATTTTTAGAGATGGAATTTGCTATCAAATGAGAAGAGAGATAAGGCACATACCTTAACAGGAGCAGCGATTGTCGGAAGCGCAGGCTGCTGTTCCCGGGTTCCCTGGTGAGCATCTGCTGCACGACAGCGAGAGAGCCAATGTCGTCCACCTCTGACCACCTGTCGTAGAGCTGCATCCAGCAATCCGCCATATCCCACTGCTGCACATGCGCTCGGAGGATCTCGATCAGCTGTTCCCCGTGCATTTTCCCATGAAACATCATGTAGCTTGGATCCAGTGTCAATATGGCCCTGACATCACGGACTGCAGACTCGTAGTCCTCAAGTGCAAGGTAGAACCATGCCCGAAGCTCAAGGCAGTCAGTGACCATCTTGAATGCAAGGACCTTGCTGATCTCTTCGACTGCAGATTCAAGCTTGTCCTCCTCTAACAACGCAACGGCACGGTACTTGTATGGGTAAGACAGCGTCGGGTCGAGCTCGGTTGCTATCCGGAGATCAGCCATCTTCTCCTTCCCAACGCAGTACAGGGAACGTTCTTGATACATCCACCCGGCGGGCTCGTAATCCCCCATGATGCTGTTCATCATCTTGTATGCTGAGTACTTGTGGCCGCGCTTGTACTTGGCGCGTGCCACACCGGCGAGCGAGTACATGTGGCCCTCGGCGATGGCGTCCTCAAACCACCCCTGCGCGTCCTTGAACTCGCCCCGCTCCAGCATCACGCAGCCGAGCTGGTGCAATGCCAGCTGCTTCTGCCATGGCAGCTCCGCGCATTCGCATAGCCTCTCCAACAGCATCACCGTGGTGTTCGACCTAATGTCCTCCTCCATGGCAACGTACGAGAGGAAATAGTACAGCGCGAACGACGCGTTCCCGGCGATGTCCAGGCGCTCCCTGCCCTCTGGGCTGCAGAGCAGTCGCGCGACATCGGGGTTGGAGAGAGACTTGGGGAGCTCCCGTAGGAAGGCCTGGAGGCAGGTGGCGACGAGGAGGTGGGCGGCTTCCTCGAGGCCAAGGTCGATGAGGGAGAGGGCGTCGTCGACGCCGCTCACCATATTGGCGAGCTTGTTGTCGCAAGCGTCCTTGAGACCGTCGCAGCAGAACTTGTTCGAGAAGGCGAGGACCTCGAGGATAGTGTCGGGCGGGAAGTCGTCGAGGCGGCCATGTCGGCTGTAGGCGGCGACGGCGCGCATGCCGCGAGGCGTGATGCCGTCGCGGCTGAAGTCAATGCGGTCGCGCTGCGCCTCAGCGAACCCGCCGTAGAGGAGCGTGCTGAGCGGCTTGGAGAGCGCCGCTATGCACGACCGCTCGCACGCCACCTCCTCCTCGCCGATGATGAACCACAAGTCATTGGTCTCCTCATCGCCGTCTTCATCGCCCATCTGGTCGGCGCTTGATGTGCTGCGACTGAAGCGGGGCGTAGGAGGGGTGGGAGGAGGAGGAGGAGGGCGGCGGCACGGGCAGACGGGATCAACGCCCGGAGACTCACCGGCGAAGACCGCGGCGCGAGGACACTCGAGGAGCGGAGTGGTCGTGGTGCAGGGCGCGAGCGGCGGGGGCGTCGGGTCGAACTCGTCCTCCCGGCGCTCGAACCTGAGCCAGGCGGCGAGGACGACGCGGCGGTGCGGATCGGTGGCGTGGACGCGCGCGGCCCGCAGCGTCCGACGCAGCAGCCGGGCGTCCCCTAGAGCGTGGAACAGCGCGAGCTGCTCCAGGAACACGTCGCAGAGGTCCTCGTCCTCCCCCTCGGCCGACGACATCCGTCGGAACGACGCTGCGAGCTCCTCGACGTGGTCGACGGGGCGCAGGCACGCATCCAGCGCCGGCTCGAGCGCCGCCGCCACCGGGAGCCCGAAGGGCAGAGGCGAGTCGGGCACGAACGACCCCGACGTGGATGGTGCATGCGGGTAGCAGAGAGACCCGGACTGCACGGACAAGCTCCGCGGCGGGGGTGGCGGCGGCTGTTTTCCCCCGCTGCCTCCCCCTCCATCCCCCGTGCCGGACGTGGACGCCCCCGCCCCAGCGGCGGTGAAGGCGTAGATTTGTGCAGCCTTGCATCCCTCGATCAGCTTCAGGCTCCTTATCGTCGTCAGGAAGTTGTTCGCCATAATGGCGCCTCCTCCCCTTCCGCTCCCCCTCCCGCGCTATCACGCGACGATCATATCACAGCCGCGCGCGGTGTAATTCTGGCGGAACCGCGCGTCGGCCTCGTCTCCGAGCTCCCGCGCGGCCGCGCCTTCCCGCCTTGCGTGCGCGTGCGCGTGGGCGCTGCGTGCCTGCGTCTCGCTTGCGGTTAATGCCGTTGGCTCGGGTCGTGGGCGCGGCGGGAGAGGGGGGCCGGGCACGGAGGGGAGACAGGAGAGCTGGAGAGGGGAGCGGAGGAAGGGGAGGGGCGCGCAAGTCGGGTGGTTTTTCCGGGTCCGCAGCTGCCACCGTCCGCTGCACGATAAAAATCGGATTTTTTTTAGCTTTGAATTTTCTTTTCCTTCTGCTTTTCTCCAGCCAATGAAGAATAGAAAACGCCGGTCCTGTGACAAGACCAAATTGTGGAAAATAAGCACCGAGAAAAGAGTGTAAAGGAGGAGACCAGACCAGAGGGGATGTCGCTGTACGCTGCGATCCCATTGCCGTGGTTTGGTTAAGTTCATGAGTTCACGATCTGGAACGCGAACCGCCAGCGGTGGGGACCGTGGACTGATGGGCGTACGTGTGGAGCAATTATGGGGGTGTGATTGGTGGCGAGTGAGTGATTGATCGCGAGGAACAGCCCAAGAAAGCAGACATATTTGATAGAGACGGTCGAGGGAGAGGGAGAGGGAGAGAGCGAGAGTGAGAGCTCTGGATTTAGCGATGCTGCGATGGCCGGGCTATGTAGGTGAGCCTCTCAGGCTCTCAGCCTCTGCACGACGGGGCCCACGCGACGCGAAGCTACTCCTGTTCTTCCACGTCACCGGCCACCGCGGCGGTGGAAGGGACTGCATGGCGGTGCGCCGGCAGCGCCAACGGGCAACGGTGCGTGAGCGTTTGGAGACGCCGCGCCGTCGTCTGGTTGACGCGGAGGATTCGGTGCGTTGTACCGCCGTCATGGGCGTCATACGCGGCGTGGCACCGCTTCCTCGATCGGCTGAAGTATACGAACTGCATGGCTTGTCTCTCTCGTTTGTTCGTAGGAGGGTACGTGACTGTTGGCGTGCACTGCACCACAGCCAAGCCTCGCTTCGTGCGTGGTCAAAAAGTAGGCCGCTTGCGTTGCACAGGAGACCGGCGGCAGATCGCGACACGGCGTTACGGCCTACGGGGTACAATATGCTCGGCCCTGCAGGCCGGTACATGTTAATTTGGCTTAGACTGAACTCCTGTTTGTTCCATCTTATATATTTGTTTATCTTATTATTAAGAATTATACTAAGGCAATTTATAATATTTTTAAGATAAATAATTTGTAAGTTGTTTAATATATATATTTTATTGGTACAAATTATTATGTTTAGATAAAAACTGTAATATCGTCGAAATAAAGTGGGGATGGTTAATGTCCGAGTAATATGTATTTTAGTCTTCGTAGAGTAATAAAAAAGTAATATATATTTTAATCTCTATAAAAACATAATATATATTTTAATCTTCGTAGAGTAGTAGAGTAATAAACTGAAAAAATATATTCTATTGATTGATTGAATTGCTATAATCTACGGAACATAGTAACGTAATAAGCTAATTTAATAAAATAACTGTTTGTTTTTTACTTTTAAATAATATACTAGATTATTACAACGGTAAGCTAAAACCAAGCCCTTCATCTTATCCCGATCACAAACCTGCCAACGATTTACTTTGGGTCCAAGTGGGTGGGTCACCTTAAGTAGTTTACTTACGGATAAAAACTTATATTAGAGTTCAATAGGTTTCTAATTTCATGCCGACGCATATAATATTGGATCATATTTTATACCGATGAGTAAAATAAATCCAAATGCAAATGTTGATAGTAACTTGTAGAGGATATGTTTTGGGTACTTTCCGAGTGCACTTATAATGACTGAATGAAATGAGAGGTTGCAAGACAGCATTAAAGGCAACCCACAAGTGGTTGGATTATCCAACTGTTAGAGGCAATCAGAAGTTTGAAGGCTCCCGAGCACTCGAAAGAATAACCCGATTGTCGGTATTTAGATGATCACAGTCAATAGTCAGACCGTCTCATTAATGACAATAAAGCTTAGGCCTATAACCGTCCAATCAATATGACAGATAACACAAGAGTTTATAATCCATGTTCTAACCGTTTTCAATAAAGCTTAGGTCTATAACCGTCCAATCAACATGACAGATAACGCATGAGTTTATAACCCACGTTCTTTTTCATAAATGACGATTAATAGGGTGTATAAAAGACTGAATTGTAACATATGATCCCTCAAATATATAAAGGGCTCCATGGAGTCTCTTACAAACATTTTCTGCACGCTTTTATAAATCTCCGTATGTTTAAGTTCATTTTAGCCCTTAAGTCTATATTACACATAACAGTAGCATTATTATCTTATGAAAGGTTCGAATATGTCTAAAAATATTTGTGTCTCTTATTTTGAGATAACGATTGATATTCATCCATAAATTTTTTCTTACACGTAACCATATCACTCGTGTGAGTTTGTACAGAGGACACTACTCATACCATTTCACCCATTTATTTTTTGGCCATGAGTATATAACTCAATTCTAACATAGTCATCCGTCCATCCTTATCTCTTTCAAAATCTACCAACCGTTAGATTCTCACCAGTTTATTTTCACCGTAATTTTCTTATTTTTATAAGTACCTGCGCCTCCCTTTCGTATTCCCTACTGCCATCCCTTTCACACAGCCGCCTCGGCACTATTTATACAGCGCGAGCCCAACGCAGTTCTTCTACAGTCTCCACAGGCTACCCGTCTCTCTCCTCTCCTGACGCAGTTCGAATTTCAAATTTCTCCCCAGAACCAAACCCCACCTCTCCCACTCCCAGCCCAAGCCACCCCCGCTCCCTTGCCCCAAGCCCAGATCGATCAGTTCCAACCGGGAGGCAAACCCCCATCACCCGCACCACGATCGCCGCCGCCGCCGCCGCCGCCGCCGCCGCAAGGGACAAGGAGGAGAGGAGGCTGCGGGGATCCCGTCGGAGCAAGGCAGCGCTCGTGCTCGAGGTATACATCTTGATCCCAGTGCCTTGTCTTGCCCGATCTAGCTCTGAGATCGTTCGTAAGTGCCGCTGTGGGCAAATTCGTGCCGGTATGGATCGCGTAGCTGCCGTTGTTGTCTTAGGCTGTAGTACTGGTGTGCTGTGGTTAGTATTAGATCCCGAAATTCACCGAGAAATACGCATATGTTGATTAGCTTGCGCTGTCTGCCCGTAAGGTCTGTGTTTAGAGTGTTCCCTATTATTAGTAACTCACTGTATATGTTCTATATCACCAGCATGGGTTATACCCTTGCTCCGGAAGTGCTAGTTTGTTTGCTACAGAAAAGCTGATGAGCCAAAAAGACATATGTGGAGATTGTAACATTAGAATTGTACCAACCTACTTTGTTTTTTATTCTACAGATGTGCACCGTTAAAATTTTGATGTACTCGAAAAAAACACCAGTGAGGAACTGTAGCCTAAAAATCGAGGGCACGTAAATTACCATATATGTTAGAGAAGCATGGCTTCTAATTTCTAGTAGTAGATAT
The DNA here is from genome assembly GCA_019279435.1 of Zizania palustris. NCBI lineage: Eukaryota > Viridiplantae > Streptophyta > Magnoliopsida > Poales > Poaceae > Zizania > Zizania palustris. Next base: position 58,247,522 of record JAAALK010000286.1, read on the forward strand.
ATTATTCGTTGGGATATATGCATGGCATCCATTTTTCTGCATTATAATAAATAATTCAGAAATGGACTTTGATGAATACCATTGACATTTCAGAAACAAGCAACATTTGCACCAAGTATTTCTTAAATATTCCCTGCGCTTTTATCTATGGATTGCATTGTAGACATATTTTACGATTTATTCAATTTTTTTGTCTTATAGTTTGGCGCTATACTGATGTAAAAAATGTGTACTGTTAAGCTAGTGTAAGAACATTTATAATATTGTTTATGATGGTTGAAAGTAATTAACTTTATAGCACTCCAATGCATATAGAGTTGTTTGGATATTCCAGTCTGTGAGTCAGGTCGAGTCAAGGTTTTGTTTGATCTTAAGAGGTCTAGACAATAGATGAAATCCAATTTGAAACCTGTTTTTCTGTTCTTTGACCTTGAGATCTTATATACCTCTGCTGGGCTATCTTCCTACTGCAGGTTCCCAATACAATGGATATCACACAGATTCTGCTAGCTGCACAGTCCCATGACAGTCAGATACGAACTGTCGCAGAGGGGAATCTTAAGCAATTTCAGGAGCAGAATTTTCCACATTTTCTACAAACACTATCAAATGAGTTGTCTAATGATGAGAAGCCTCCTGAATCTCGAAGGCTTGCTGGTATTCTGCTTAAGAATTCTCTGGATGCAAAGGATTCAAATAGGAAAGAAGAATTTACACAACGGTGGATAAATGTGGATCCTACAATTAAGTCACACTTTAAAGGGTCCCTTTTGATGACCCTTGGATCACCAGCATTTGAAGCCCGCCGTAGCTCTTCACAAGTCATTGCCAAGGTTGCCGCCATTGAGATCCCTCATCAAGGATGGCCAGAACTCATAGTAAACTTGTTAAGTAACATGACAAAGCCAGATGCACCCCCTTCTCTGAAGCAGGCTACCCTGGACACCCTTGGATATGTTTGTGAGGAGATATGCCCGGAGGATCTGGAGCAGGATCAGGTTAATGCTGTTCTTACTGCTGTGGTTCAGGGCATGAATCATGTGGAGAACAGTTCTGATGTCCGCCTTGCAGCTGTGAGAGCATTGTACAATGCTCTTGATTTTGCTGAAACTAATTTTCAAAATGAACTTGAGAGGAATTACATAATGAAGGTTGTTTGTGAGACTTCCATGTGTAAGGAGGCTGATATTAGAAAGGCTGCATTGGAGTGTCTGGTCTCTATAGCATCCACATATTATGATCTTCTAGAGCCGTACATGCAGACTTTATTTGAGTTGACGGCAAATTCTGCCAGGGTAGATGAAGAACCTGTTGCCCTTCAAGCTATTGAGTTTTGGAGCACCATCTGTGATGAAGAAATTGCTATGCAGGAAAACAGCCAAGAATCTGATGGTGTCAATTCTTCATGTCATTTCCATTTTATTGAAAAGGCCCTTCCTTTGCTTGTTCCTATGCTTCTGGAGACACTCATGAAGCAAGAGGAGGATCAAGACCAAGATGATGGAATTTGGAATATATCAATGTCTGGGGGCACCTGCCTTGGACTTGTTGCAAGGGTTGTCAAGGATGCTGTTGTACCACTTGTGATGCCTTTTATAGAGGGGAGCATAACAAAGACTGATTGGCACAGCAGGGAGGCTGCGACATTTGCATTTGGTTCTATACTTGAGGGTCCTTCTGTCGAAAAGCTTGCACCACTAGTTAATGCTGGCTTTGATTTCTTGCTCAATGCAACCAAAGATCAAAACAACCATGTCAGGGACACTACTGCATGGACACTGTCTAGAATATTTGAGTTTCTGCACTCACCAACAAATGGATTTTCAGTAATGACAAATACAAACCTTCCTCGTATCATAGAAATATTGTTGGCAAGTATCAAAGACACCCCAAATGTGTCTGAGAAGATCTGTGGAGCCTTATATTTTCTTGCCCAAGGCTATGAGGATGCAGGGTCTATGTCATCGGTGCTGACACCATATCTTGGCGAAATAATATCGGCACTCCTTTCCACTGCAGATCGTTCTGATTCCAACAATTCAAAGCTTTGTGCATGTGCATATGAAACACTAAATGAGATTGTGAGATCCAGCTGTATCTCAGAGACTTTGAACATAACTATACAATTATTACAGGAGATCTTGAGGAGATTGAACCAGACTTTTGAGATTCAGATCACTTCCTCTGATGACAAGGAAAAGCAAAGTGATCTTCAAGCCTTGCTCTGTGGTGTTGCCCAAGTAATCCTTCAGAAGTTCAGTAGCTGCAATGAAAAACCAGCGACTCTTCATTTTGCTGACCAAATGATGGTGTTATTTCTCCGAGTCTTTTCATGCAATAATTCTAATGTGCATGAAGAAGCTATGCTAGCTATTGGTGCTCTTGCTTATGCTATCGGACCAGAATTTGTGAAATACATGCCAGAATTCCACAAGTACCTAGAAATGGGCTTGCAAACCTTTGGGGCGTATCAAGTATGCTGTGTTTCTGTGGGTGTGGTTGGTGACATCTGCCATGCCTTAGATAGCAAGGTGCTCCCTTACTGTGATGGTATTTTGGCTGCTCTTCTCAAGGATCTCTCAAGCCCAGAGCTTCACCGTTCTGTCAAACCTCCAATATTGTCTTGCATAGGCGATATTGCTCTTACAATTGGTGAACATTTTGAGAAATATGTTCCGTACACGATGCCAATTCTGCAAGGAGCTGCAGAGCTTTGCTCTCGCATGGACCTTCCAGATGATGACAGCATAGAGTATCAAAATGAACTCAGGCGAACCATTTTCGAGGCCTACTCAGGCATACTTCAGGGCTTCAAGAATTCAAAATCAGAGCTAATGGTGCCTTATGCTAACCATATTTTTGAATTCGTTGAATTGGTCTTGAAAGACAACTCAAGGTGAGTATATGATCTGTGCTGTGATATATATATATTGATTTTTTTGTTTCTTTTAAAATGCATCCCTTGTTTGTGTGTATTTAAAAGAAGCCTTCACACCAAACAAAAAGAACTTGTGGTAACACACTATTCAAATACTTTTTAGGGATGAGAATGTGACCAAAGCGGGAGTTGCCATGATCGGCGACCTAGCGGACGCATTAGGGCCGAACATAAAACTGTTGTTCAAGAACTCCAACTTCCACTCAGAACTCCTTGGCGAATGTTGTCTGTCTGATGATGAACAGTTAAGGGAGACTGCATCCTGGGTCCAGGGGGTGATCACACGCGTGCTGGTTTCATGATTGAAGGCTTCTATAGTAGAAATTGCTGGTCGTATATCAGATTGTTTATTTTCAATACCAGGTGAATTCTTTTAGAAGCGTGTTACATATTTGTTCTGTTATGGCGCAAATGGAAAACTTTTTTATCTTTGAGGTTACATAAGATCATCTGTGGTGGCTGCGGTTTGCCATTTTTCAGAAATAGGTCGTGTCCTTGGGTTTCTGTTGCATTTTTATTCAGTTGTCCATGTGGATCGGTTGTAACCAGTAACCGCCACAACGCTATTGGCTTATTGTTCTCTGAAATGGTAAACTCTTGTTGGCATCATAGCAAATCACAGTTTCTATTGTGGTTGTATTTTGTTTGATAACCTGCAAATTACATGTATGTTCAATTGTTCAATACAACTATAGTTTCAAGATCCATGGTACATCGGAAGTTTTATAATAACATGAAGTAATTCAAACTTTTATTTTTAGTACAAAATCAAAATAAGATGATTTTTAAATCCTTGGTTTTTTAGAGTTATATTGATTAGTTCAAAAAAAATCTGGATGTGGCGCCAAACGGACCTATCCGCTTAAATAGTTTGTTTTAAAAATAGTTTGTTAATGGGCTATATGGTCCACTGATTTAGGCCTATCCGCTTAAATTAGTATGTTTTGATTTCTCTCGACCATAGATCATCTATCGATCTAGGACTGATTCGGCTTAGATAGACGGATGGTATGTTGATTTAGGCCGAATCGGTCTAAATCAACATATCAAGCACCGATAAAAACTTGATGCTACTTGATCTAGGTTGATTAACTTAGATCAACATACCATTTATTGATTTAGGGCCGGTAAACCAATTACCGATAAAAAAAAGTCGTTTTGGACTTTATTTCAAATATCAAAAACTGATTAATTTGTATGTACTTTCCTTATTTGTTCTTATTAAATACCATGTATAAGTAAAGACAACGGAAGAAATGAGAAGAAAGTACTTTCTCCATTTACTTTTAAATGATACAGTTGACTTTTATCTTAACGTTTGACCATTCGTTTTATTCAAAAAAATTATACAACTATGCAAAAATATAAATTATACTTAAAATACTTTTAATAATAAAATAAATTATAACAAAATAAATGATATTTCAAAAAGTTTTTTGAATATGACGAATGGTTAAACGTTGAGATAAAAATCACTGCGTCATTTAAAAGTAAACGGAGGGAGCAGTACTATTTGAAGCGTATAAATGTCCAAATATCACAATAAAATGCAAATCAACTTTTTGAATAAAGTCTTGATACAAGTTGGACTTCCTTTATGAAACAACGAGTATCAGATTTGAAATTTTGAATAAAATTGTATTATTTAAAAAAAATCTCTGAGCTATCTGTTCGGGCCGGGGTCAGAACTGGCGGCAGCTCTGAGTGAGTCCGGCTATTCCTCGGCCGGAGAGTTCGCATTGTTGGGCCGGCGTTCTCGCTCGTTTTGTTTCTTTGCCACTGTGATGCAGTTGAAGGGATATCAATGAAAATTGTAGCGTGGTGGTGAACAGGTTTCCGGGACCTATTTTCTGTTTCGACCAGATTTACTTGCGCACCTAAATTTTGGCCAAATTTCACGCACCTCTGCACCATTTAGGTCCCGGTCACAATTAGCTCATCTACCGCAAAAAAAAAGGAATTCCAGTGTTCCATGAGCCTCAATTCATTCCTGCTTCTGGCGTGCAATTCTGCTTTTCGTTGTCAAATGTGAAGATGAATATTTTTTTGTCCATGATAATGCATGTATTCCAAGACGCTTATCCTATGGATCAGAGGTAGAACTGCAGGGATGGCAAAGAGAGAGAGAGGCACAGAGCAGCATCAGGTGACATTTGACAAGAGCCAAATCAGCCAATCAAGGATGGATATGGATTAGCGTCTCGTTGAAAGTATCCAAACTGGCAAACTGTCAGATGTACTGAGAATGTTTCACATCTGAATTGAATTGTTAGGCAGCTGGAAACAAGAGGAAATTACCATTTACCAACAGTAACACAGATAAAACAGATGATAGAAGTCTCTCATCCTGCATTGCTGCAAACCTGCAATCAGTGACCTAAGAAAAAAAAATCTCACCATGTGCTGTCCTATATCTGGCTAAGCTTTTCCTGTAACCTAAACCGATGTAACTTTTGGCAAGAGCATCACGATCAATCGCCTTCTCCACACTGCAATTATATCTTGAAAAAGTAGACTGGAATCTGGATGGCTACTATGGCCAGTCTACTGTCCTAGTTCCTCTGCCAAGAAACAGATGACAAGCATAAGTACCCAGGAGACTACAGACTTATAAAGCAGCAAATGGTAATGGTATCATGAATAGCATATCAATCTACATGATCAACAGATCATTCGTTGATAGTATAATTGATGTTCATCGGATATAAATATTGCAATTGGGATTCTAATAGCGTATTCATCTACACGATACAGATCATTCGCGGACGGTACTATGGTCATTGGACATGTATATTGCAATTGGGATCGTGCTGAAAACAGATGCAACAACTGAACAAAGGATCACAAGAAAGCAATTTTTGCACACGAGTAGTTTCAGAAAGAGCAGCACTGGCTGCTAACTGCTAATATCTTGCAAAAGGACAATGTCTAACCAAGTTTGATTATCACATTAGCTGATTAGCATGCATAGGTTTTGCTATCAGCGAAGTGCAGATTTCCAGACAATGTTGCTTCGAAATTCAAACCAGAATTACGAATCATCAAACATGCGTACGGTTATGAGTTATGACCACCTCAAGACTTTCTGTACAGACGCGCACACAAAATGAGATGACTCACCAACTAGAGGACGCCGCCGCCGTGGCAGTGGCGGCGTCGGTAACGCCGGAGGTGGAGATGGCGACGTCGACGAGAATACGCATGCGCTCAATCTCGAGATCGCGCATGGTTTCCAGGCGCCGTTCCTCCAGCCGCGTCACCTCCTTCTGCTTCGCCGCTTCCACCCGCTCGTATGTTCCTGCGAGCCTATCCAGAGCGGCGGCCACCTCCGTGCACGGCGCCCTTCCGTCTTCGTGACGATGCCCCGCGGAGGAGCACACCGGCGATAACGCCACCGCTGTCCTCGGCCGCTTCGGCACCGACGGCCAGGCACGGGGCAGAGGAGCGCAGGTCTCCTCTTCCTCCTCTTCCTTGGGTATGGCGCCGCCACGGGGTGTGAATCCGGGGGGAACGGAGGGGACGAGGCGCAGGAGCGAGCGGAGGCGGTCGAGCGAGCCAGAGACCGGCGGCGGCGGCGGCGGGCATCCCTTGGGCCTGGAGCGCTCCGCCCTGAGGCGCTTCTTGAGGTAATCCATCCGATTCTTACACTGGTCGACGGTTCGCGGAGCTCTGCCGGCGGAGGCCCGGCGGGCGGTGACGGCGGCGGCGCAGGCGCGCCAGTCGACGGTGCGGAGGGCCCCTCCGGCCGCACGGATGTAGCGCGGCCCCCACGCGTCAAGCAGCGCGGACGTCTCCCCGTCGCTCCATGGCTCGGGGGTCCACGCCGGCGGCTGCGGTGCCGCGCCGCGGCGGCGGGTGGCCATGGCCGGGAGCTGGTTCGGCCGGTTTGAGGCCGTGAGACGCGTGCGGCACTCGTCCCCGTTCGCTGATCAACTGCGCCCCTGCGCCCCCCCGTCCCGTGCCCCGACCCCTGTGTCACCGCGTGGCCCGCACCTTATATATACCATACCACCGCGCACCGCGGTGCGCCCCGTCGCGTGCGTGCGGTGATACGCCGACCCGACGACCCCTCGCGAGAGAGCGGCGAGACATGTATGGGTTCGTTGTACACTTTTAAGTTACGGTGCATCACACGAAAAGTCCCCGTGCCTGCGCCGGCTGGTTGGGACTTGCCACGTTTGAGCCCGTAAACGTGCGAGCTCACACGCGGCGGTGGCTGGAAATGGGAACTGGTTCTCGCCGACTGCAGAGGGCAGTCGCCCCTCGCGCACCGTCCGATCTCAATCGGGCGGTGCGAAGCCCCCCTCTCTCTCCGAAGCCCCCTGCGAAGTGGGTCCCACCAGCACGAAGCCCCCCTCGCACAGCCGTCCGATTGAGATCGGAGGGCTCCGAGGGGCAACTGCCCTCTGCAGTCAGATGATCTCATTTGCTGGAAATGTATGCATCGCATGAACAGTGCATACCTGGTTCAGGCACGTCACGTGTGAGGTTATGGTATCCGATCGACGGCAGCCACTCCCATGCTATGTGGCAAGCCGGCTCGTTTCTCCTTCCCTGCATGCGCGGCCCCTTTTTCTTTGCGGCTATCCTAGCGCAGCTCATCTGCTCGGCGTTCACTTGGTCGTCTTGTGTTGGGCGCGTCAGCCCGGCGTCATGGAGGCGCGGCGGCCCGGCAGCGAGGTGGCACGACGCACACTGACCCGGCGTGGCGTTACCCGTTAGCTCGCAGGTTTTGCTTAGAGGCGGCAGTCGAGCTGTTGAGTGATGAGTGATGAGGTCAGAAATCCAATAGGTTAGGATTAAATCTGTTTTCTAATACGTAGATTTATCAGATCATGACCTTCAATCAAACCGGGTGTAGGGACGGTTTTTTCGATTAATCCATAGATTTCTGTGGGGTTTCGAGTTGTTGCCCTTGGCTTTCCTGCAAATTGACCTCTATGCCTATATGTTGGCAAGAAAAAATTATCTATATAATATTTCAAACTCTTCTTCTCCACAATTATGGTACAGTAATTTACTTGAGCTCACGGCCAATGTCATCATCATCTCCACATTGTTGATGTCTCTTAACACTTTATCACTATCGTCCGCAAAGAAGACATGGGCACACTTTACCAATCGACCTCGCTACTTTAGGTGTCGAATGTATTGCTCTTTCGTGAATAGGCTGCCTCTTCTTTGTCTTGTTCACCGTTGCTACCAGTGTGAGGACCCATTAGCAGGAATTTATGTAGATGAGGAGACAAACACAAAAAGTTTAGATAGGTTCATATTATCTTAAGACGCAATACTCTACTCTTATCTAGTCAACATCAAGGCCAACCTCACTACTGCCTTTTCCTTCCTAGCTCATCAACAGGGGTATTTTGGGGGGTGTTCCAAAGTTTGACACATGCCTGATTCTGGTAGTAGACTAGATGTAAGATTTGTGTTGAAGAGGGTCGACCAACGTAATGGTGGTCAACAATTTCTTGTTCTGATAGTTGGCTCAATTGTGAGAGCGCTTTTCGACATGGTTATACATTGGTGCCTCCGACATCACCTAGATGTTCATTGGGAGGTCGGGAACTTCGACTAGGTCATGTTGGTGGCTTTGCTAAGAATCATCATGAGCATTGATGTCCATACTTACAAATGAAGAGTTGACCCTCTACACCAACTCAACGTTGATGATGATTCAAGAGACCCTCTCAAAGTTCAATGCCCAAGGGCCATTAGGGGTTCATCGTCATCATTGGAGATGGTGCCACGTCCTTCAACCCTGTGTTGTTGTGATCGTCCCCGTCGTTGGCTACTCTAATTACCCCTGTCATCGAGGTTTTTTTGGACCCAACGAGTTTGAGTCTAGATTGACATTGTTGAGTATGTGGTCTAAATCCGAGCAAGATGAGTCCTAATCTAATATTAGTTAACTCAGATGTGATCCAATCTATTGTCACCCTAGTTTTGCTTCTGTAAGGCCGATTGGTATGCCTAAACCTGTTTCAGAGATAGGCTAGGATCCATAAAATCATGATAATTGATTTATTACCATGGTTTTCGTCTTCTAGTTTTTGTAATTTATTAATATTTAGTTGATTGGGTGTTAATAGTTGAATACAATATATTTTTCATTGGTTATATAAATTTACATTTACATCTTTACCTCTTAACTTGGATGATTATAGGTTACCTCTTCATGTTTAGAAATATTATCTAATTTCTGGATTATAATAGATTTCATATAGTACTAGCGGCAATAAAATTCATCGCATGCAAAAACGCAAAGAATATTAATACTTACTTCTGTGTCGTTGAAACATCTATCGGTGAAAAAAAATAAAAAAAAAGGAGTTAGCTGTTTCGGTAATCGGTAGACTTTGTTGTCACCGCCAACCAAAGACCACATGCGGCGCTGCTCGATCTTTTGCCGGCGGCGAGCTGGATTCGGTGGCCAAGGCTGCTGGATCCAGCAGCACATGCAAAGCGAGCTTGTGGCCGTGGATCTGGTACGGTGGAGCTTGTGGATCACAAGCTCGGAGCAGCGGTGAACTTGTGGAGGAGCTCGGGATGACGATGCGAGTCTTGGCTGGGAAGACGAAGTGCTCCGACGAGAACAACGCGGCGGCGAGGTCGTCAGAGAGGTGGCGGAGCCGCCTCCACGTCCGCGTCCGGCGTCCGTACGTGGCGTCGTCGACCCCGGCTTCTCCGTCGCCCGGCCTCCATGGAGGTGCTTGCTGCCCAAGTCGCCGCCGTTCGTTGCCACGTCCAAATCCGGTCGACCACGAGCTCGTGGCCGCCGGATCTGGCAGCGGCGAGGTCGTGCCCCCCGATTCCAGACGCTAAGAGCCTCTCGTCACCGTCCGTGGTTTTGTGTTCATAGGGTTTAGTGGTAGCGACGACGTGAAGTACACATCGACATCTACACCGTATCCTTCACCTATGTTCAATAATATTAGTGATCAGTGCACAACTGCACATCAACCTCTTCTGTTCATCGTAATCTGCCAGCATTCGTCTGTTAATACAAAGTATTACCAGCTTTTTACTCAACATATTTCTGCCAGTTCACCGACGCAAACTTTTTTACATTGATTCACAAGTGATCTGGGAGCAAACTTTTTTGCAGTTAGCTGCTGGCGTTCAAAGGAAAGTAGTCTTGCACTTTGTACTTTGGTGTTCTGGGCGTCGCTCCAGCGCCTGGCTCCAGCTAGGCGGCGCCGCGGCGGGCTGACTGAGCTCGTGGCCGAGCAGAGAGCGGCAGATCGCCAACGCCTGGGCGGCGCGCTGACCCTGTTTTTCTTACTGATTTGCTGTTTTTTTAGGCATGAGCAAAATGGTAAAAGCACAATTGTAAACACTGAGTTGACAGGTGATCTAGCAAGTCAAAAAATAACAAATAATTAGACTGTATATGATAAGGATGACGAAAAATTGAAGCCAATAAAAAACGATGATATTCGAAGAAGTGAGAACTAAAAGTGTCGTAAATAATTAAATTTACCGCAGCTTCTCCACCTTGACGGCTGCCGGCACGATTTCTTCCTCTCCATCTCCACCTTCTCCTTGTCGACGTCTAGTCTCGCCAACTCCACGCGCTCGTGAACCTGCGCCAGCTACCAGCTTCGTCACCACCGTCACCGGGCACCGCGCCGCAGCCGGCGGCCCCGCTCCTCGGCCTCGTCGGCACAGTCCAGCTCCCCATCAACCCACCCCTACCCACCCCTGCTGCCGCCTGCCGACCCCCACCTCCTCCTCCTTGACGGAGGCCGGCCCGCGCCTGGAAGCGGGAGAAGTGGCGCCACCCGGACGGCGGCGGCTTGGAAAGCTCCCTCCTGTAGCGAACCAGTGAACCTTTGACGTTTGGAATGGACAAACGCTAGGAAGTTTTGCTGCGGAAAGCCTTTTCTGTGATCATCGATTGCAAAATAAAGCCAGTTTGGTAACAAACAGAGCCGTCATGCTTGGCGCCATGCGCGGCACGAACGGACGACGCGCTCAGTACACATCTGCGTGCGCACGAGCTCACAAAAACAGCTACGACTGCATGAACGTAAATGACTCCTAGCTGGACGTAACATGGTCCATTATTGTGCTGAAAAAACGCTAAAGAAAACGGACTGCGACAAACACTATGCGAAGGAATAACACTACATTTCTCCCCCTAATCCTAAGCATGAGTGTTCATCGTCTCAACACCAATCTTGCATCGCAGCTCCAGAAAACGAAGTCGTCCCAGGGCCTTGGTCATCATATCTGCAAGCTGTTCTTCCGTTGCTACATACTTGACAGCAATTTTCCCTTCCTGGACGCACTCCCGAATGTAGTGATACCGAACCTCAATGTGCTTGCTCCTCTCATGAAACACTGGGTTTCGACTTAACGCAATTGCAGATTGGTTATCAACCAACAATTCCGGCACTGTCGTCTCTGTTCCGAGGAGATCAGCAAGGAGCTGAGACAGCCACACACCTTGACACGCCGCTGTCGATGCTGCGATATACTCCGCTTCACATGAAGAAAGTGCTACAACTCGTTGCTTCATTGTCTGCCAAGTGATTGGATTTCCTCCGAGAAAGTAAATAATCCCGCTCGTGCTCTTGCGATCGTCAATATCTCCCCCCATATCTGCATCACTGTAGCCGATCAATGTAGGTACCCTCTCTTCATGCTTGATGTAGTGGAGGCCATAGCATCTAGTTCCTGCCACATACCGAAGTACCCTCTTCACAGCTGAAAGATGATCTTCTCTTGGTGCCTCCATGAAACGGCTGAGGTACCCGACCGAGAACGTCAAGTCCAGCCTTGTATGCAGAAGATATCTCAGAGCTCCGATCACACTCTTGAATCCAGTAGCGTCAACCTCATCTGCACCGCTCGACTTGCTCAGTTTCAGGCGATTCTCCATGGGAGATGCACTAGCATTGCAATGACTCATCCCGCACTGTTCCAGCAATTTATCAGCATACGCAGATTGACAGAGAAAGATTCCTGTTGCACTCTGCTTCACCCGAATTCCAAGATAATAAGAGAGAAGACCAAGATCACTCATCTCAAACCTTTGCTTCATTTGGGTCTTGAAGTCGACAATGGTCTGTTTGCTTGAGCCGGTGATGATTAAGTCGTCGACGTACACGCCAACAATTAACCTTCTGCTTCTGTCGCCTCGCGTGTACACTCCATGTTCAGAGTTGCTCTTCTGGAAACCAAGCAAAATCATGGTGTCGTCGAGCTTGGCATTCCAGGCCCTGGGAGCTTGACGGAGACCATATAGAGCTTTCCGTAGATGTAGAACCTTCTCTTCGTCATCACTGATGAAGCCGGGTGGTTGATGAACGTAGACTTCCTCCCTGATCTCGCCATTTAAGAATGCGCTCTTGACGTCCATGTGGTGCACCTCCCAACCATGATGCGCTGCAATTGCCACCATCATCCGAACGGATTCCAGACGTGCAACCGGTGCATATACTTCATCAAAGTCGATCCCAGCACGCTGCACATACCCCTTAGCAACCAGCCGTGCCTTGTTGTCGCGCCCCGATTTAATAAATCAGGACTTTATTGAAATTCCATAGAAAATCAATAAAACAAGACGTTCATCACACGACCACGTACAATACGAGCAATCATTCACGGTTCGTAGACCGCATTAATACAAAAGTGAATAAAGATGAAGAGAAACTAATAAAACAAGGGTCCTAGATGAACGCCTCCTTCCAGTCTCGCCTTGACTGGGTCGCTACTCCAGACCTTCATCCTCCTCGTAGTAGATTGGCTCTGATGTTGTAAGTCAACGGGGTGAGTACAGATGTACTCAGCAAGCCACCGAATGCAAATATAATGCAAGATAATAACAAGGGGGATAGTGGCTAATTTTGCGGAAGCAGCATAATTGTAAAGCTTTAAATGAGAGCAATTTATTAGTACGGAAAAGTAAACATGTGCATGTGTATCATCATCTTCTAACTCGAGGGGTACAGTCACCCCACCTCGCTCAACAGTCCTTACGTGCCATGAATAATCCGAACATTCACACAATTGTAAACTAACTGCGAGTAGTCACACAACCCGCCCTTGACCGTGGGCTCGGCTTTTCGAAAAGATTGAGTTACTCTGATCAGAGATGTACCACTGTACCCACAAGGCACGCACTCATCACCTACACCGAAGTGTAACGAGATGACCCATCACACGGGAACTCGTGCCAAAACCTTCCATATGGTTCCCTCCGACTCCACAACACCCTCTTATGGGTTTCGTATCGTGTCTCGACGTGTCGAGTGCTCACCATACCCCCCCTTGAGCCTTCTTTGGTACAAGTCGCCCGCAGGCTAGCCCCTTGTACCCCTCCACTATGGTGCATAGAGCCGAAGGGTTCCACACTTCCAGTTAGGACTTACCCATTAGACTTGTGGTTGGTACGGAAGTGCTTTGCAACAGATCCCGCAGACCGGTCCTTATAGTGCCCCGGGTGCGACAAACCAGTGCCTGAGCTTGCACCCGGAACCCACCATACTTATAACCTAGCCAACTCCAACAGAGTCCAGAGACGAGAATAACAGGGAAATTCATATACAGGAATCCAGCTATCTACGACTCGTTCTTTTTAACCTATAGCAGGTGTGCCGGTACATTGGGCACTAGCTAATATATTTATAGTAGAGTGACAAGGAGTTAAGGCTCAATAAGCATGGCTTGGGTTTGCACACAAGGACGGGGATCTAATAAATATAAGTGTAAGGCTTGAGTATTTGACTAATGCAATATTAACCTATGGGTTATAGCGATAAGTTATTAAAACATGGGCTCAAATATGATCAACTGTTTCCACAGAGGTGGTCGATGACTTGCCTTGCTCAGCAATTGGGGATGGAGGAACCTCGGGGTAGAATTCCTGCTCCTCGACGAACTCGTAGTCTTCTCGATACGGAAAATAAACAATACATTCAATAAACAGATAAAATTCACCAAATATTCAACATACACATTTGTAGGCTTTATTATGTGAAGTAATATTTAATATTTCAAGGTTTTTGTACAAAACAGTAAAGTTTAATATTTTGGAATTTTTCCAATTTATTTTCTGTATTATTCATTTTAATCATAAGGGATTTTTATTCATTTATTTATTAATAATATTTTGGGAAACAGAAACATACTGTTTTTATGGCATCAATGTGTGGATAATAATATTCTGGTTCTAACAAAATTTGAATGGTGAAATTTGGAGTTAAAATGAGCAAGATATGAATTTTTGAAGTTTAAACTATTTTCTGGAATTTTATTTAAACTAAAAACCGTCTCGGGTCCACGGTGAACTGGGTTCACCGTGAACCGTTGACCGCGCGCGTGGACCGGGGTGATCAGGACCGCAGGATCTAGATCCAACGGCCAGGGCGCGTGCGGGGCGTTTAAGTGGCGATCGACGGCCAGGATGCGTTGATATCGGTCAACCGTGGTCAAACGCATCTGGACGCTTGATCTCAGGATCTAATCCTGGCCGTTCGCTGCAGATCAAGCGGCTACGGCTTCGTCCGGCACGGCACGCAGCGAAGGGGGTACGCACCCTTCTTCTCCGGCGACGGTGGCGCACGGGAGCGAGCGTGGCGTCGACGGTGAGGGCCCTAAGCACTATCTGACTGCTAAAATGGATAGAGAATAGGATGGGGAGTCTGATCGTACCCGAAATAGGGGTTGGTGGCGAGAGGGTGGCACCGGCGGCGAGCAGAGGCGATGAAGGGCTTCGGCTCGACGGTGGCGACGGCGATCCGGCGGCGATCCGACCCAACGGATGTGGGGCCGAGGAAGGGTGAGCGCTGGTGGTTCCGATGGTGCCGTGGGCGAGGGCGGTGGCGGACTGAGGCGCCGACAAAGGCTCGCCGGAGAGCGATCAGAGGAAAACCCTAGAAAAGGGTGGCAGCGGCTCGGGACTGCGATGTTTAGGACTCTGGAGGTGTAAGCGAAGAGCGGTGAGGCCGAGGGCTTTTATAGGGGCTACCGACGGCGAGGAACGGCAGGAGATCGGAGGGGATCCGAGGGAATTCCAAGCATGCTCCGGTGAGCTTTCCTTGTGCTCGGGTTCTTCCCAAATATGGCGAAAACGCGTCGGCAAAGAGGGAAAGGGGGTCGCCGGCGATGAAGGAAAGAGATCCGGGGCCGGGTTCTGCGTGATTTGGCGCCCGGCGACGAAAACGGCAGGGGGGGGTCGACGGGGATGGAAGGGGATCCCTCCCTTCCTTCGGGGAAGAAGATCCCGACAGGGGGCCCCCACCTGTCGGTGGGTGAACGAGAAAGGGAAGCCTGACAGGCGGGCTCCGCAGGTCAGAAAGAGGGGTAGGAAAAGAGCGGCTGCCAGGTGGGCCAGGCGGAGTCGGGCGCGGGGTGGAGAGAGGGGGTGTGAGTGCCGACAGGTTGGCCCCACCTGTCGGTGGCTGGTGGCCTGGGCTGGGCTGGGCTGAGGCAAATTGAGGGTTAAGGCCCAGTTTGAATTAAAATGCTTTTTCGATTTAAAATAATTCCAGAAATTCATATATTTGCTTAAGGCTTGAATCACTGTGGATAAAAATTTGTAAAAATTCCTAAAATTATATTTTGGCCTCTAGTTTATCTCCTAAAATTTTCAGGTCCAAATTTGGAGTATTTCTCCCTGTTTGGCTTTATTTGGGTTCTTTTGTGATTTTCCTTTAATAATAAATCCAGAAATGATTTAAATAATATTTTTCTTTTCTTTTATTTCTGTTTAATTTCTGGGGTGTTACAATCCTATCCCCCTTACAGAGAATCTCGTCCTCGAGATTCGGATCAATCCTCGAATAGCTCAGGATGCTGTGCCTTGAGTTCATCTTCTTTTTCCCATGTAGCTTCCTCTACTGGATGATTGCTCCACTGCACTTTGCAGAAGCGGATGACTCGACTCCTGGTGGTTCTTTCTTTGACTTCCAATATCTTGACCGGTTTTTCCACATAGGTCAGATCTTCTTGGACATCTAACTGCTGAAGATCCACTTGTTCTGTGGGGACGCGGAGACACTTCTTGAGTTGGGAAACATGAAACACGTCATGCACTCCAGCCAATGAGGGCGGTAATTCCAACTGATAAGCCACTTCGCCTTGGCGTCGGACAACGGGAAATGGTCCAACATATCGAGGGGCCAACTTTCCTCTCATGTTAAACCGTTGAGTTCCACGGAGAGGCGTGACTCGTAGGTAGACATGATCTCCTTCTTCAAAGACTAGGTCTCGACGGCGATTGTCTGCGTAGCTCTTCTGTCGCGATTGGGCTGTCTTGAGTCGGTCTCTGATGATCCGTACCTTCTAATAGACCCCTACGGGTACGGAGGAGCCCGATCTTTCGATGAGAGATGGAGAATGTGATGAATTTGGTAGAAGCCGACGTTGGCTGCCCGACTACCACAACCAAGATGGTGTGGCGCCTTGAGCGACAGGTACACCGTCTCCTGATAACTACGATTTGGGGTGGAGATCGACGTTGTGCTACCCGACTACAACAACCACAAGGATGCTGCGCCTTAGCGATAGTTACACCGACTCCGGTTGTTGCTGCTCTTGCCGTGCCAAGAACAGCCTTGAACCTGCAAGCAATCGAAGAACAAGCAAGAACAAGATGACAAGCAAACACTCACGGATGTGATAGAAGTTGGAGTTTTGATTCAAGTAATCGGGCGGTCTAGCCGACACGCGCGTTACAAGGAAGTAGCAGCAGCTAACTTACATCAAACAAAACCCGAGTTCTTTTGTGGCTACTACTTGCTTTTAAAGGGAAAACTAGAAACTCAGGATGGAGTCACGAGCGTTCTTCGGCAGTTTCTGGTCGTTTCGTATGTCCTCTGCCATTGATTCTTGATCCGTTGGAGAGCAGACGAAGAGACCTTTCCAACGAGTATTTATTTGCATTAAACAACCTTGGGAGTTGAAAGATATGCTCCATTTAATCTCGGATTTCTGCAGTTTCAAGAGTCCCTTCGGGTGCACGAATATTTATTGCATTGTTGCCTTCTCCACTCCTAGCTGGTTCAATTCCTAAGCACTTAAGGATTATAAAGTCATCACAAGGCTTTAATAGTATCCCATTGGAAAAATAATTAACTTGAACAGCTAGGAACGAGTTCACCAGATAATTAAGTTCACGTGCACGGGCGCGTGTCATTGGTCCTTGCTTAGGTGTAAGCGGTGAAGTGTTGGCTGCTGTTGTGGTTGTATCAATGGCAGCGATGTCCTCATCATCCTCCCCTTCTTGCAATAGAGTCGTCCCCGACTCGAACGTGTCCTCCTCACGCAAGTATGGTTTCAAATCTGCAATGTTAAAAGAGGGACTAACCCCGAAATCTGGAGGCAACTCAATTTTATATGCATTATCATTTATTTTTTGAAGCACTTTGAAGGGTCCAGCAGCTCGTGGTAGTAATTTATCCTTTCTCAAATGAACCCAAACTAAATCACCAGGTTCAAAAGTAACATGCTTTCTACCCTTGCTACCGGCTTGTTGATACTTAGCATTCATGGCCTCAATGTTTGCCTTAGTTTGCTCATGCATCTTAAGAATCAGTTCAGCACGGTGAGAAGCATCAAAATTCAATTTTTCTGAAGGTGGAATGGCCATAAGATCAATGGGAGCACGAGGGATAAAACCATACACAATCTCAAAAGGGCATAATTTAGTAGTCGAATGCAGCGAACGATTGTAAGCAAATTCAATATGAGGCAAACATTCTTCCCACAATTTGATATTATGTTTCAGAACAGCCCTAAGCATGGTAGATAAACTACGGTTTACAACTTCTGTTTGTCCATCAGTTTGAGGATGACAAGTAGTAGAAAAGAGTAATTTAGTTCCCAATTTAGCCCATAAGGTTTTCCAAAAATGACTAAGAAATTTGGCATCCCGATCTGACACAATAGTGTTTGGTACCCCATGCAAACGAACAACTTCACGAAAGAACAAATCAGCAATATGGGTAGCATCATCAGTTTTGTGACATGGTATGAAGTGTGCCATTTTAGAAAACCTGTCCACAACAACAAAAATACTATCCCTCCCCTTCTTTGTTCTAGGCAGTCCTAAAACAAAGTCCATAGAAATATCCTCCCATGGAGTACTAGGAACAGGGAGAGGCATGTACAAACCATGTGGATTAAGACGGGACTTAGCTTTTTGACAGGTGGTGCAGCGAGCAACAAACCGCTCCACATCCCTTCTCATCTTTGGCCAATAGAAATGGCTTGCTAGGATGTCTTCTGTCTTCTTCACACCAAAGTGCCCCATCAACCCACCGCCATGTGCTTCCTGCAATAGTAACAGACGCACAGAACTAGCTGGAATGCATAATTTGTTAGCCCGAAACACGAAGCCATCAGTGAGAACAAACTTGTTCCATGTTCTCCCTTCTTTACATTGCAGCAACACATCTTTGAAATCATCATCAAAAGCATATTGTTCTTTAATTGTTTCCAAGCCAAAGATCTTAAAATCAAGTTGGGATAACATAGTATAACGGCGAGACAAGGCATCCGCAATGACATTATCTTTTCCTTTCTTATGTTTGATGACATAAGGAAAGGACTCAATAAATTCTACCCACTTGGCATGTCTACGGTTCAGATTGGTTTGGCTCCTGATGTGCTTCAAAGATTCATGATCAGAATGTATGACAAATTCTTTAGGCCATAAATAATGTTGCCATGTTTCCAAAGTTCGAACTAGAGCATATAATTCTTTATCATAAGTGGAATAGTTCAAACTAGGCCCATTCAGTTTCTCACTAAAATAAGCAATAGGTTTTCCTTCTTGCAACAAGACACCTCCCAACCCAATACCACTAGCATCGCATTCCAATTCAAAAGTCTTATTGAAATCTGGTAATTGGAGAAGGGGTGTATGAGTTAACCTATCCTTCAAAGTATTAAATGCAACCTCTTGCGCCTTCCCCCAGGTGAACGGAGCACCCTTCTTCGTAAGCTCGTGCAGTGGGCCTGCTATGGTGCTGAAGTCCTTCACAAATCGGCGATAGAATCTAGCAAGCCCGAGAAAGCTTCGGACTTGCGTGACCGTGGTAGGAACCGGCCAACTGTGTATTGCCTCTACCTTGGCTTGATCAACTTCAATTCCCTGTGGTGTCACAACATAGCCAAGAAAAGAGACTCTATCTGTGCAAAAGGTGCACTTGTCAATGTTACCAAATAAGCGTGCATTGCGTAAAGCATTAAAAACAACACGTAAATGTTCAAGATGTTCTTCTAGAGATGTGCTATAGATCAAGATGTCATCAAAGTAAACTACCACAAATCTCCCAATGAAAGCACGTAAAACTTCATTCATTAATCTCATGAAAGTGCTAGGTGCATTAGTGAGGCCAAAAGGCATGACCAACCACTCATACAAACCGAACTTGGTTTTGAACGCTGTTTTCCATTCATCCCCTAGCTTCATGCGAATTTGGTGGTATCCACTACGCAAATCAATTTTAGAGAAAATCATCGAGCCACTAAGTTCATCAAGCATATCATCTAACCTAGGAATAGGATGACGATATCTGATGGTAATGTTATTAATTGCTCGGCAATCTACACACATGCGCCATGATCCATCTTTCTTTGGAACCAACAGAACAGGAACAGAGCAAGGACTAAGGGACTCACGCACATAACCTTTGTCGAGTAATTCCTGAACTTGGCGCTGAATCTCCTTGGTCTCCTCCGGGTTGGTCCTGTATGGCGCTCGATTTGGCAAGGAAGCCCCAGGGATGAGGTCAATCTGATGCTCAATACCTCTGATTGGTGGTAGCCCGGGTGGCACTTCTTGTGGAAACACATCAGCATATTCCTGCAAAAGATTAGTGACAGTAGGAGGCAAAGTAGATGGTATGTCGTGAAGTGAGAACAAAGCTTCTTTGCAAACAAACACATAGCAGATCATGGCGTTGTCATTTAATTCAAGTAAATCAGATTTTGAAGCAAGGAAACAAGCACTTTTCAATTTTATGTCATTTTTTCCAACATGAGCAGATTTAGATTTGTCATTCGTAGGTTGAACTGATCTGTTCACAACACTACTGTCATTTTGAGCAGATTTCTTGTTTTTCTCCTTGCAAGCTCTAGCAACGTCATCCCTCAAAATAGCATCGGGAGACATAGGGTGCAAAACAAGCTTCTTCTCATTATGCATGAAAGAATATTGATTTGATTTACCATGATGCAATGTATCCTTATCAAATTGCCAAGGTCTACCAAATAACATAGAGCAAGCTTGCATTGGTACCACATCACAATCAATGTAATCATGGTATGAACCAATTGTAAATTCCACTCGGACCATACGTGTTACCTTAAGCTTACCACTATCATTGAACCATTGGATGTAGTAGGGATGTGGGTGTGGAAGTGTTTTCATCCCAAGTTTTGCTACCATGGTGGCACTCGCCAAGTTGTTGCAGCTTCCTCCATCAATAATAATGCGACACGATCGTTCCAAAACTACACACTTTGTTTGGAATAGATTGTGTCGCTGGTTCTGTTCAGCTTGAATCATTTGTGCACTCAAGATACGCCTTACAACAAGACTCTCGTAGTGTTCAGCATGTTCAGCCCCAATGTGTTCTTCAGCATCATTATTATTTCCTGCATCTTGGGCAGCAAGCATGGCATATGTTTCATCATCTAAATCACTAGCTGATGAATACTCACCATTTTCTCGTACGATCAGCACACGCTTGCTTGGACAGTCCCTTTGTATGTGCCCAAATCCTTTGCATCGGAGACATTGGATGTCCTTCATTCTCCCGGTGGAAGCGACGGAAGAAGAAGTGTTGGCTGCAGCTTGGGTGGATCCTTTTGCTGTCTCGGTAGAACGGAGAGGTGCTGATTTTGATGTAGTTGTGGACTGCCGATTGGAAGCATCTCTCTGAAAATCATGTTTAGGGCCAGCGGCACTTGTGCGGGGCTGCCACGATGTAGTCCGTCCTGCAGGAGTGTTATTTATTTTGCGGCGTCCCTGCACTTCCCTTTCAGCCTTACAAGCAAGATGAAATAATCGAGTGACATTAGTGTACTCCTTGTAAGCCAATATATCCTGAATTTCTCTAGTTAAACCACCCATGAATCGAGCCATCGCAGCCTCTTCATTTTCAACTAGACCACATCTCATCATGCCTATTTGTAGTTCCTGATAGTACTCCTCAACCGATTTGTTGCCCTGCCTAAGCTGTTGTAATTTATGCAACAAGTCTCGAGCATGATAGGAAGGAACAAAACGACTACGCATGATTCTTTTTAAAGCATTCCAAGTTTGTGGTACAATAGCTGGATTTTTAGTTTGATACTCATGCCACCAAACAGAAGCAAAATCAGTGAATTCACTAGTGGCAGCTCTAACCTTTTTATCATCAGGAAATTCATGGCATGCAAATTTTTGATCTACCGACAGCTCCCAAGTCAGATATGCATCAGGATCATATTTCCCATCAAAAGATGGTATGGAGAATTTAATCCTGCGTAGGGAATCATCGTTGTCACGTACCTCACGTCGTGGAGCTCGGCCAACCATACCTTGATAGTGGCGACGTGGTTGCCGTCGAGACCTGAAAGATCCATTATCAAGCTCGGTATCCGCTGAATACTCTAGGTCGTCATATCTTGCGGCGCTAGCTATGGAGGTATGGCCGTCATCATCACGGTGTTCCAACTCTCCGAGCCCAGCTTGTTCCATCCTCTCTAATCGCACATTGATTGCTGCAAGAGAGGTGTTAATAGCCCCAGCTGTTCTCTCTAATGTGGTCAGCTGGTTGTTGGCAAGAATCTGCGCCGCCTCTAATTGACCAATGCGCTCATTGGTGACTTGAACATCCTCATTGAGGGCTTCCGTGTGCAACCTTAGTTGGCGTTCGAAATGTTGAATGATGCCCCTCGTACGTGGTGAATGTGGAAGCATCTCACTCGCATCAGCTGACATGGTTAGTACAAAAGAAATACAAAAGCAAGCAGATTAAACCTAACAGTTGCTAGGAGATGGTAGGACACAGACACTTTCTCACTAGCAGGAAATCAAGCTCTTGCAAGTTCTTACCACACAATGCAGGAGGCGCCGGCAAACAGTAAGAACAACAACAAACGGTGACTGCCAGCACAACCCGATGGTGTTGTAGGTAAGTTTGTGGAGCTGTAGGTGGCTGCTAAAACAATTGCACAAAGGAACAGCTAGTACCACGGTAGTCACAGCAAGTTGAATAAACGTTCCGCGATGGTACTGTGCTGGTCCTAGTCCAAACCGTGATAGAGACGTGAGCCGTCACCCAAACGTAATCACCATAATGCTCAAAACAGCAAGCTGAAATCAAATGGAAGCAATAACAGGCCAAAAATCAGCTCTCTGCAGATTGGACAAGAGATCGGACAAGGGTTCGGACAAGTGATCGGACAAGCCGCAACTGCCACTGTCTCCCACTGATTGGACAAGAGTTCGGACAAGGGTTCGGACAAGCAACTAACAGGACTGCTTTTCCTTTTTTTTTTGTTTTTTTTTTCGTTTTTTTTTCTCTCTTTTTTTTTAACCTGTGCCTTGTTTCTTGCTGATCTGTGCGGCTTTTGTTTTGCACTTGCCTTTTTCTCTCCTTGTAACTTCAGCTAGAGAATGAAAATGGAGATAGAACAAGGTGCACGAACTCAAAACTCTAGCGGTAAAAACTTAGGACCAGCAACTTGACACAAAGAAGTAACCGTGAATTCAACAAGCCGAGAGCTAAGTAGCAAAGCAAAGGCACAAAATGTTTTTGGGATTTTCAGATCGAAACTTTATCTTTGGGCAAAAGTGGACTGTAGGAAAAATAAAGAACAAAGGAGAAGGAGATCTCTCACCGATCAACCTGAAATCTGATACCACTTAATAGACCCCTACGGGTACGGAGGAGCCCGATCTTTCGATGAGAGATGGAGAATGTGATGAATTTGGTAGAAGCCGACGTTGGCTGCCCGACTACCACAACCAAGATGGTGTGGCGCCTTGAGCGACAGGTACACCGTCTCCTGATAACTACGATTTGGGGTGGAGATCGACGTTGTGCTACCCGACTACAACAACCACAAGGATGCTGCGCCTTAGCGATAGTTACACCGACTCCGGTTGTTGCTGCTCTTGCCGTGCCAAGAACAGCCTTGAACCTGCAAGCAATCGAAGAACAAGCAAGAACAAGATGACAAGCAAACACTCACGGATGTGATAGAAGTTGGAGTTTTGATTCAAGTAATCGGGCGGTCTAGCCGACACGCGCGTTACAAGGAAGTAGCAGCAGCTAACTTACATCAAACAAAACCCGAGTTCTTTTGTGGCTACTACTTGCTTTTAAAGGGAAAACTAGAAACTCAGGATGGAGTCACGAGCGTTCTTCGGCAGTTTCTGGTCGTTTCGTATGTCCTCTGCCATTGATTCTTGATCCGTTGGAGAGCAGACGAAGAGACCTTTCCAACGAGTATTTATTTGCATTAAACAACCTTGGGAGTTGAAAGATATGCTCCATTTAATCTCGGATTTCTGCAGTTTCAAGAGTCCCTTCGGGTGCACGAATATTTATTGCATTGTTGCCTTCTCCACTCCTAGCTGGTTCAATTCCTAAGCACTTAAGGATTATAAAGTCATCACAAGGCTTTAATAGTATCCCATTGGAAAAATAATTAACTTGAACAGCTAGGAACGAGTTCACCAGATAATTAAGTTCACGTGCACGGGCGCGTGTCATTGGTCCTTGCTTAGGTGTAAGCGGTGAAGTGTTGGCTGCTGTTGTGGTTGTATCAATGGCAGCGATGTCCTCATCACCTTCTCTTCAGCTTCACGAAGAATGTCGGTTCCGAATACTTGGGATTCACCAGTTTGGTCCCAAAGTAGGGGCGTTCTGCACTTACGTCCATATAAAGCTTCAAAAGGAGACATCTGAAGGCTGGCTTGATAGCTGTTGTTGTAGGAAAACTCAGCATACGGCAAGCTCTTGTCCCAAGTGGCTCCAAAATCCAAAACACATGCTCGAAGCATATCCTCTAGTATCTGATTTACCCTTTCTGTTTGTCCATCTGTCTGAGGATGGTAGGCGGTACTGAAATTTAATCTCGTGCCCATCTCCTCTTGGAGGTTCTTCCAAAAACGAGAGGTAAACTGACTTCCTCGGTCAGATACTATCTTCTTGGGCACTCCATGAAGACATACTATCCGGGCCATATATAGCTCTGCTAGCTTAGGGCCACTGAAGGTCGTCTTGACGGCTATGAAATGAGCTACTTTCGTAAGCCGATCGATGATCACCCAAATAGAATCATACCCAAGTTGGGTCTTAGGTAGTCCGGTGATGAAATCCATACCGATCTCTTCCCACTTCCATTCAGGCACTTTAAGTGGCTGTAACAATCCTGCAGGTCTCTGGTGTTCAGCTTTTACTCTTCTGCAGGTGTCACACTCGGCGACAAACTGGGCAATCTCTCTCTTCATGCTAACCCACCAATAGCGTTCCTTCAGATCCTGGTACATCTTGGTACTGCCGGGGTGAATGGAGTACAATGTCTCATGGGCTTCTCTTAGGATAAGAGTCTTTATTTCAGGTTTATCCGGCACACATATCCGAGTTCCAAACCATATGGTGCCATTCTCGTCCTCTGAAAATCCGGGGGCTTTTCCTTGTCTCATGTTCTTCTTAATGGCAGCTATATCCGGGTCCTCCATCTGAGCTTCACGGATCTGCTCAAACAAGACCGGTTGGGTCTCCAAGGTGGCTAGATATGCTCTGGTGGTCAATCCAAGATTCAACTTTTCCATCTCCTTACATAACAAGGGTGCGTGTTCTTGAATCATCATGGCGGTGCAATATCCCTTGCGACTTAATGCATCAGCTACCACATTTGCTTTTCCGGGGTGGTAGTGAATACCTAAGTCATAGTCCTTGATTAGTTCCAACCATCGTCTTTGCCTCAGATTAAGGTCAGGCTGTGTGAAGATATACTTCAAACTTTTGTGATCCGTAAAGATTTCACAGCGATTTCCAACCAAATAGTGCCTCCAAATCTTGAGGGCGTGCACTACGGCGGCTAATTCCAAATCATGGGTCGGATAATTCAACTCATGGGGTCTCAATTGTCTGGAGGCATAAGAGATGACTTTTCCATCTTGCATAAGAACACATCCCAATCCTTGGCGAGATGCGTCGCAATAGACATGGAAGTCTTTGCGGATATCTGGTAGGGTCAGTATAGGTGCAGACACCAAACGAGTCTTGAGGGTGCGGAACTTTCCTCGAATTCAGGAGTCCATTCAAACTTTTCTCCTTTCTGCAACAACTTGGTCATTGGCTTGGCTATCTTAGAAAAATTCTCGATGAATCTTCGGTAATATCCGGCCAATCCCAGAAAACTTCGTATCTCAGATACGTTCGTGGGTGGCAACCAATCCGTAACTGCTTCTACGGTGGCAGGGTCTACTGCGATTCCTTGCGCAGAGATGATATGTCCAAGGAACTTTACTTCTGCCGTCCAAAACTTGCATTTGCTGTACTTGGCATACAATTGGTGTTCCCTTAGCTTTCCTAGGGTTAACCGGAGGTGAGTCTCGTGCTCCTTCTGGTCCTTGGAATAAATGAGGATGTCGTCTATGAAGACCACAATGAACTTGTCCAAATATTCCATGAACACTTTATTCATCATATTCATGAAAAATGCAGGGGCGTTGGTCAATCCAAAGGACATAACCGTGCACTCGTATAGTCCATAACGGGTAGTGAAGGCCGTCTTGGGTATATCCTCTTCTCGAATCCTCAACTGATGGTAACCCGACCGCAGGTCGATCTTCGAGAATACCGTAGCTCCCTTGAGCTGGTCGAAGAGATCGTCGATCCGAGGCAATGGGTACTTATTTTTGATGGTTACCTCATTCAAGGCGCGATAATCCACACACATACGCTTTGCCTTGTCTTCTTTCTTCTCGACGAAGATGACGGGAGCACCCCATGGCGACGTACTTGGTCTGATATAACCTTTCCTTTCAAGATCCTCCAATTGCTGCTTCATCTCAGCTAATTCGTTGGCGGCCATCCAGTATGGTCGCTTGTAGATAGGGGTGGTTCCTGGCACCAAGTCAATCCTGAACTCGATGTCCCTCTTGGGTGGCATCCCTGGTAGATCCTCTGGGAACACGTCCGGGTATTCACTGACTACTGGTATCTCTTCCAAGGTAATCTGATGTAGTCTTGGTCTTCTGATCTTCAATCTTGGCATCTGAAATGTGATGGCAGTACCTTCTTCGCTGGTTACAGTCACTTTTCTTTGGGCACATTCTATCACTCCTTGGTATTTATTTAACCAATCCATTCCTAGAATGAGATCCAGGCCTTGGCATTCTATTAGGATGGGGTCGGCCCAAAATACGGTGCCGTGGATATCTATCCATACCTTTGGGCTATATGTTAGGGCTAGAGTTTGTTTACCCGGGGTGACTATTTGTACGGCTCTGGGTAGTTCTTCTGTGCTTAGATTGTTCTTTTCCACAAATTCAGTTGAGATGAAGGAGTGCGTAGCTCCGGTGTCAAACAAAACTATTGCAATTGCTGAATTTACCATGAACTTACCCATCACGATCTCGGGCGCAGCCTGGGCTTCCTCGGCGGTGACATGGTTGACGCGAGCACGGATGGCGGGGTTCGTCGTGACTCCCTGTGCGCGCTTGGGGTGGGGGCACTGATAGGCGAAATGCCCCTCCTGGCGGCAGTTAAAACATACCACGGGCTTGCCGTTCTTGTCGCGCAGAATTTCTGCCTTCTTTGCCGGGACGGGTGGTGCAGCTGGCGCGGCAGGAGCGGGGCGAGGCTGTCCGGCTCCGGTGTTGGCGGCAGGTGGTGCCGGACGATGTACTGGGCGGGGGTGGTACTGTGGCGTTGGAGGAGGAGGGGTGAAGCGAGGCCTCTGTGCCATGCCTTGATTCTGTCTGAAGGCAATCATTCTCTTCCTCTTCAGGTCGACCTTATTTTGCTGAGTCTCCTGAATAATAGCCTTATTAACCAACTTTTGGAAGTTGGCATAATCTCCGGAAACGAGTTGAAGGGACAACTCATCCTTAAGACCTCGAAGAAACTTAGACTGCCTGGCTGCGTCAGTACGGACTTCTTCAGGCGCGTATCGAGCCAGCCGGTTGAACTCATGTAAATACTCCGTGACGGACCTGCTCCCCTGCTGCAGGTCCCTGAACTCCTGCTGCTTCTGTGCGATGATGCCTTCTGGGATATGAGCGGCACGGAAAGCATCGGAGAATTCTGCCCAGGTGTGGACATGTCCTTCGGGCAGAGTCTCTCGCAGGTTGTCCCACCATTCTGCGGCGGGACCATGGAGTTGATGGGTGGCGAAGGCCACCTTCTCCTGCTCAGTGCAGGTCAGCAGATCTAGCTTCTTTTCAATGGTCCTTAACCAATCCCCAGCCTCCATGGGGTTGGTGGTGCTTGAGAAGGTGGGTGGGCGAACTCGGAGGAACTCCGAGAGCTGGGACGCGGGAGCTGGGGCGGCGTGATGATGCAGCTCGGGCTGTTGGTGATGGCGGAAAAACTGAGCCTGCTGCTCTTGCATCTGCTGCTGCTGTTGTTGCATCTGGTTTAATAGGGCGGCAACCAACTGGTTCTGAGTGGCCATCATCTCAGCCAGTGTGGGGTGGTTGACGACTGGGGCTTGCCTTTGCCCGGTCGCTCCCCACTGTGGCAAGTTGCCGTTCTCTCCTCCGTTCTGGGGAGCGTCGGAGCCTTGGTTGTTCGACATCCTGAGGTTTCCAAAATTAGACAACATTCTTTTAGTGGATACTTTTATTAAATTTTATTCCAAAAAATGCCGTTCTTGCGGTTACATTTATTTATTACTTCATTCATGCCTTATGTTTTGACATGAATGCTAATACAATCAAGCAAAAAAAATGAAAAACACTCAACCGAAAAACTACGTCTACGGTAGCTCGGGGGACGGCTCGATCTCGGGCTCGTGGGAGATGGTCGGGGTCGAGGAGCTGGACAGTCCGGCGGGTGGTGCGCTGCGGGAGATCCTCTTGGGCCTCACAGTGGGGATCCGAAGGGGTTTCTTCCTGCGAGGCGGAAGAGGTGCGATCTCCTCTATGTCCTTCTTCAATTCCTCGATCTGGTAGCGGAGATGTGGGTTGGTGGCGACACGCTGCCGAAGGAGCTCATTTTGACGCCGTAATTCCTCTGCCTCGGCAGCCAAACGATGTCCCTGCTGGATGCGGCGACGAAGATCTCCGTTCTCACGGTTCAGATCCTCAGAAGACTGTCGGTAAAAACTGATCGTGTCGCGCTGTCCATTGGCGTCCTGCAGTGCCTCGTAATGAAGATCATCCATGGCCTCCAATAAGCGCATGGTATGTCCAATCGCGGAATGACGCTGGGAGAGGGTGCTGACGAAGACGCTGTGGGGACTCCCTGGAGTGCGAAGAGGCACGAAACGGAAGTCCGTGTCATAGAGCTCACTGTCGTATCTCATCCGGAGCTCCGTGAGTGCCTGGAGGGCGGTGCGCTGACTGGCAACCAAGAAGGTAGGTCCTCCTCCGCGATAGGTGTGAGCTGTCTGAGGGGAGGGCTGGACGACGACGGTGACCTCGCAGAAGCTCTCTTCCTCGTCGGGGAAGACTCCATGGTACATCGGCTCATGCTCGAATCCGAGGAAACTGACGAGCATGCGTAGCTCGCGGATGAATCCGGCCTCGTCACGAAGGTTTCCATTCATGGTACGGACCGGCATCTACAAAAGAAAGAAAATTTTTGTGAAAATCTCAGAAGATGAGAGGATAAGTAATCCTTTGTAAAATATAGTGAATATATATATAAGTCCTAAGGTCAGGTCTGTTTGGCTTCCTACAGTCAAGTCGGCTCTGATACCATCTTGTCGCGCCCCGATTTAATAAATCAGGACTTTATTGAAATTCCATAGAAAATCAATAAAACAAGACGTTCATCACACGACCACGTACAATACGAGCAATCATTCACGGTTCGTAGACCGCATTAATACAAAAGTGAATAAAGATGAAGAGAAACTAATAAAACAAGGGTCCTAGATGAACGCCTCCTTCCAGTCTCGCCTTGACTGGGTCGCTACTCCAGACCTTCATCCTCCTCGTAGTAGATTGGCTCTGATGTTGTAAGTCAACGGGGTGAGTACAGATGTACTCAGCAAGCCACCGAATGCAAATATAATGCAAGATAATAACAAGGGGGATAGTGGCTAATTTTGCGGAAGCAGCATAATTGTAAAGCTTTAAATGAGAGCAATTTATTAGTACGGAAAAGTAAACATGTGCATGTGTATCATCATCTTCTAACTCGAGGGGTACAGTCACCCCACCTCGCTCAACAGTCCTTACGTGCCATGAATAATCCGAACATTCACACAATTGTAAACTAACTGCGAGTAGTCACACAACCCGCCCTTGACCGTGGGCTCGGCTTTTCGAAAAGATTGAGTTACTCTGATCAGAGATGTACCACTGTACCCACAAGGCACGCACTCATCACCTACACCGAAGTGTAACGAGATGACCCATCACACGGGAACTCGTGCCAAAACCTTCCATATGGTTCCCTCCGACTCCACAACACCCTCTTATGGGTTTCGTATCGTGTCTCGACGTGTCGAGTGCTCACCATACCCCCCCTTGAGCCTTCTTTGGTACAAGTCGCCCGCAGGCTAGCCCCTTGTACCCCTCCACTATGGTGCATAGAGCCGAAGGGTTCCACACTTCCAGTTAGGACTTACCCATTAGACTTGTGGTTGGTACGGAAGTGCTTTGCAACAGATCCCGCAGACCGGTCCTTATAGTGCCCCGGGTGCGACAAACCAGTGCCTGAGCTTGCACCCGGAACCCACCATACTTATAACCTAGCCAACTCCAACAGAGTCCAGAGACGAGAATAACAGGGAAATTCATATACAGGAATCCAGCTATCTACGACTCGTTCTTTTTAACCTATAGCAGGTGTGCCGGTACATTGGGCACTAGCTAATATATTTATAGTAGAGTGACAAGGAGTTAAGGCTCAATAAGCATGGCTTGGGTTTGCACACAAGGACGGGGATCTAATAAATATAAGTGTAAGGCTTGAGTATTTGACTAATGCAATATTAACCTATGGGTTATAGCGATAAGTTATTAAAACATGGGCTCAAATATGATCAACTGTTTCCACAGAGGTGGTCGATGACTTGCCTTGCTCAGCAATTGGGGATGGAGGAACCTCGGGGTAGAATTCCTGCTCCTCGACGAACTCGTAGTCTTCTCGATACGGAAAATAAACAATACATTCAATAAACAGATAAAATTCACCAAATATTCAACATACACATTTGTAGGCTTTATTATGTGAAGTAATATTTAATATTTCAAGGTTTTTGTACAAAACAGTAAAGTTTAATATTTTGGAATTTTTCCAATTTATTTTCTGTATTATTCATTTTAATCATAAGGGATTTTTATTCATTTATTTATTAATAATATTTTGGGAAACAGAAACATACTGTTTTTATGGCATCAATGTGTGGAGAATAATATTCTGGTTCTAACAAAATTTGAATGGTGAAATTTGGAGTTAAAATGAGCAAGATATGAATTTTTGAAGTTTAAACTATTTTCTGGAATTTTATTTAAACTAAAAACCGTCTCGGGTCCACGGTGAACTGGGTTCACCGTGAACCGTTGACCGCGCGCGTGGACCAGGGTGATCAGGACCACAGGATCTAGATCCAACGGCCAGGGCGTGTGCGGGGCGTTTAAGTGGCGATCGACGGCCAGGATGCGTTGATACCGGTCAACCGTGGTCAAACGCATCTGGACGCTTGATCTCAGGATCTAATCCTGGCCGTTCGCTGCAGATCAAGCGGCTACGGCTTCGTCCGGCACGGCACGCAGCGAAGGGGGTACGCACCCTTCTTCTCCGGCGACGGTGGCGCACGGGAGCGAGCGTGGCGTCGACGGTGAGGGCCCTAAGCACTATCTGACTGCTAAAATGGATAGAGAATAGGATGGGGAGTCTGATCGTACCCGAAATAGGGGTTGGTGGCGAGAGGGTGGCACCGGCGGCGAGCAGAGGCGATGAAGGGCTTCGGCTCGACGGTGGCGACGGCGATCCGGCGGCGATCCGACCCAACGGATGTGGGGCCGAGGAAGGGTGAGCGCTGGTGGTTCCGATGGTGCCGTGGGCGAGGGCGGTGGCGGACTGAGGCGCCGACAAAGGCTCGCCGGAGAGCGATCAGAGGAAAACCCTAGAAAAGGGTGGCAGCGGCTCGGGACTGCGATGTTTAGGACTCTGGAGGTGTAAGCGAAGAGCGGTGAGGCCGAGGGCTTTTATAGGGGCTACCGGCGGCGAGGAACGACAGGAGATCGGAGGGGATCCGAGGGAATTCCAAGCATGCTCCGGTGAGCTTTCCTTGTGCTCGGGTTCTTCCCAAATATGGCGAAAACGCGTCGGCAAAGAGGGAAAGGGGGTCGCCGGCGATGAAGGAAAGAGATCCGGGGCCGGGTTCTGCGTGATTTGGCGCCCGGCGACGAAAACGGCAGGGGGGGGGTCGACGGGGATGGAAGGGGATCCCTCCCTTCCTTCGGGGAAGAAGATCCCGACAGGGGGCCCCCACCTGTCGGTGGGTGAACGAGAAAGGGAAGCCTGATAGGCGGGCTCCGCAGGTCAGAAAGAGGGGTAGGAAAAGAGCGGCTGCCAGGTGGGCCAGGCAGAGTCGGGCGCGGGGTGGAGAGAGGGGGTGTGAGTGCCGACAGGTTGGCCCCACCTGTCGGTGGCTGGTGGCCTGGGCTGGGCTGGGCTGAGGCAAATTGAGGGTTAAGGCCCAGTTTGAATTAAAATGCTTTTTCGATTTAAAATAATTTCCAGAAATTCATATATTTGCTTAAGGCTTGAATCACTGTGGATAAAAAGTTGTAAAAATTCCTAAAATTATATTTTGGCCTCTAGTTTATCTCCTAAAATTTTCAGGTCCAAATTTGGAGTATTTCTCCCTGTTTGGCTTTATTTGGGTTCTTTTGTGATTTTCCTTTAATAATAAATCCAGAAATGATTTAAATAATATTTTTCTTTTATTTTATTTCTGTTTAATTTCTGGGGTGTTACACTTGTGACGTACCACATCACCGGCTTCATCCCTTTTAATCTTGTATACCCACTTAAGACCGATCGCCCGATGACCTGCAGGGAGAGTGGTCAGTGTCCATGTGTGGTTGTCTTC
This sequence comes from Zizania palustris, assembly GCA_019279435.1. Lineage (NCBI taxonomy): Eukaryota > Viridiplantae > Streptophyta > Magnoliopsida > Poales > Poaceae > Zizania > Zizania palustris. Next base: position 58,279,701 of record JAAALK010000286.1, read on the forward strand.
TATGGCCTTCAGTTCTTCACGCATAGCATCACGCCATACGACATGTTTATTGGCTTCCCCAAAACACCCTGGTTCATCAGCAGAGGAGAAGTTCAGCTCAGCGTTTAACACCCGACGTGCAAGTCCAGGTGTCTCTGCGTTGCCTATGACATCGTTGATGGCGCGAGTCCGAAGCGGGGCGTCGTCGTGGTCGTCGTCGAGATCCACCTCTTCGGGTGCGATCTGTTCATCATCTTCATCGTCGGGTTCCCCCTCCGGTGGCGCCACTGGTGATGAAGATGCATGGGGCGAAGCCGATATATTGTCGTCGTGAGGCTCAGTGTCGTATTCCACAGTGAAAGGCTCAATGTCGTCTCTTGATGTTTCCTCGTCGGCGTCCTCCCAGTGCCAGCATCTTGTCTCATCAAAGATTACATCCCGAGAGATGATCACACGGCGGCTGATGGGATCGTAGGATCTGTACGCTTTGGAGCCAGCTTGATAGCCAACGAAAATGGTCTTCTTGCTCCTGTCGTCGAGTTTCTTCAGGTTTGGCCGAGTGACCTTCACGTGTGCAATACAACCAAATGTGCGAAAATAGTGGACAGCAGGAGCTCTGCCATGCCAAGCCTCAAACGGCGTCTTCCCATCAAGCGCTCGTGTTGGTGCTCTGTTGAGGATGTGCACTGCAGTGGACACTGCTTCTCCCCAGAAATACCCAGGCAATTTCTTTGCTTTGAGCATGCATCTCGCCATGGACACCACAGATTGATTTCGCCTCTCCACTACCCCATTCTGCTGAGGGGAATAGGGAGCAGTGATTTGCCTCTTGACACCGCGTTCAGCACAGTATTGCCCGAACTCTACGGATGTGAATTCGCCACCTTGATCAGTGCGAAGTACCTTCAATTTCATCCCTGTCTCAACTTCAACAGACGCCTGGAAGTTCTTTATCTCCCCAGGTGCTTGATCTTTGCTGGAAATGAGGCGCAACCACATATAACGGCTCATGTCATCAACAAGCAACATAAAGTATTTGTTTCCACTAGGAGTCGCCGGGGTAACAGGGCCACACAAGTCTCCGTGCACAAGTTCAAGGGGCAGTCCAGCACGCCAGTTTGCCTGCGCAGGAAATGGTGTGCGGCGTTGTTTGCCGAGGAGGCAACTATCACAAACCTGCTCAACCTGAGTGATCTCCGGCAAACCCCTGACCATCTTCTTGGATGCCAATTTCCGGAGGGAACTGAAACTGAGGTGGCCATACCGTGAATGCCATTTCCAGGCCTCCTCTGATGAGTGTGCCAACAAACATACTGGATGCCCGATGTGGAGCCTGAGGTAGTATAGCCGAGAGACATCCCTCTGGACTTTCGCGAGCAGCAGTCCCTGTTCATCGAAGATGCGGAGAACACTGTAACAACCCCAAAATTAAAAGGGAATAAAATAAAGGAAAAATAATATTAAATGAATTTCTGAATTTTATTATTAAAGAAAACTCCTAAAAGAGCCTTATTAAAGCCAAACAGAGACAAATATTCAAAATTTGGACTTGAAAATTTTATGGGATAAACTAGAGACCAAGAAATATTTTTGAGAATTTTTACAAAATTTTTCCAACAGATCTTCAAGCCTTAAGTAAATATTTGAATTTCTAGAATTAAATTTAATGGAAAATGATTTTTAAATCTTTATGGGCCGCAACCCCGTATTCTCCTCACAGAGCCTTTCGGCCCAGCCCATTCCGGCCGCGCCCACCGACAGGCGGGACCCACCTGTCGGCGCGCACCCTCCCTCTCTCTCCCGCCACTCGCGCCCTGCCAGGCCCACCTAGCAGCCTCCCGCTCGTCTCTGCCATCCCTGGCCCGCCGGTCAGCCCGCTCTCTCTCCCACCCGCGCGTCACGCCGTTCGGCCCACCTGGCAGACGCTCACACCCCTCCCCTCTCCCTGCCACGCCTGGCCCACCTAGTCAGCCGACCCCCTTCCTCCGGACTATGACAGGTGGGACCCACCTGTCATATCCTTCTTCCCCGAAGGAAGGGGGGGATCTCCTTCCTTTCCCGGCGCCCCCCTACCTTATTCGCCACCGGCCGTCGCCATTCATCAAATCCAGCCCCGGATCACCTTCCCGTAGCGCCCGCGATCTCTTTCCCTCCCTTGCAGACACGTTTTCGCCCAATTAGAAGCCCACCCGAGCACATGGAAGGCTCGCCGGCGACGTGAGGAATTCCTCTCGGTTTCCCTGGAAAAGCTTTCCAATTTTCTCCATCGACGAGCCTATAAGAGCCCTCGCCACCGCCGCACTCAGGCAACCCGAGAAGAGCACAAGCCTTCGCCTACCCAAGCGCCGCCACGATTTTTTGGGAATTTCCCCTGTTTCGGCTCCGGCAGGCCCTCGCCGGCGCCGCCGGCGCCACAGGCCCCCGCCGTCCTCGCTGACGGCACCAACCGAACCATCGCCGCACCCTCTACCCCGACCCCACCTCCGTTGGGTCAGAACACCGCCGGAACTCGCCGTCGCCATCGAACCCGAGAACCTCGCCGCCTCCTCTCCTCGCCGAGTCGTCGCCGGTCACCTTTCTCCGCCGACTCCGGTACGGTCGTGACCCCCTTCCCCTCCTCTTTCCGTTTTTGTCGAGAACTAGGGCGTAGGGCCCGCACCGCCGTCGCCACGCTCGCACCCGTGCGCCGCCGTCGCCGGAGAAGAAAGGGTCCTTACCCCTTCGCTGCGTGCCGTGCCGGTTTTGATCAGGGCCGTCGGATGCCGCACAAACGGCCAGGATTAGAACCCAAAACCGAGCGACCGGATGCTTTTGACCACAGTTGACCGGTATCATGCATCCTCAGCCGTTGGATCTCATTTAAGCGCTCCGCCTCGCTTTCGGCCACCAGATCTGGATCGGACGGTCCAGATCCGATCGGCCCACGCGCACAGTGCGCGGGTCCATGGTGGACCTGGCTCACCGTGGACCCGCAGCTGTGTCTGGTTTAAATAAAATTCAGAAAATAGCTTTAAACTTTAAAAATTCATATCTTGCTCAAATTAACTCCAAAATTCACCATTTTAATTCTGGAAAATTTGTCTTTTCATTCTCTACACTTTTATGCAATAAAAACAATATGTTTATTTGGCACATAATAATCTTATTAAATAATAAAGAAAAATCCCCTTTAGGAATTAATTAATATTTCAATAAAATAATTCAGATAAACCCTTAAAAATTTATAAAATAATATCAGAAGATATAATGGCTCTATTTCACTGTTGTTAATACAATAAAAATGTAATAACCATTTTGTCCATGACATTTTATTAAATTACATTTCTAAGTCCCCTTTAGGATTTAAATCATATTACATTTAAATAAACCAGAAAAATCCTTAAAAATATATATATTAATTTCTGGGGACACAATGACTCCCTTACACTGTTTATAAGCCAATAAAAATATAATGATTCATTTTGCCCATTTCATTTTATTAAATAACATTTTCAAGGCCCTTTAAAATAAATGATTAACTCATATGATAAAAATGCAACCCTTTACAAAAATATCATGAATACTTATTCAATAAATTCAGAGGACTTCATGAATTTATTCCACAGCTTTAATTCAACAAAAACAACATGTTCACTTTGCCCACTGTAATCTATTAATTAATATTGCAAAAGCCCTTGTAGGATAATTGAGTAGTTCATATAATAGAAGTTAAACACTTGATAAAAATATCATGACAACTCATATAATAACTTTAGAAAACCTAACAACTTGAGTTTATTATTTTTAATTCAATAAAAATAGAATATTCATTTTTACCCACTTTGTTCCATTAAATTATATTACACAAAGCCCTTTTAATAGTAAAGATCCATACTTTATAACAAACTTCAAAGACTTAATATTTTAAAGTCACTATCTTTGATACCATGAAAACATCAAGGTCAATACCTTTTTAGTTCATCTCTAACAAGAGGAAATAAAAACCCCTAGGAAAAATAAATTACATCAAGTCATAAATTCAGAAATCTCATTAGGAATCAACCTTAAATATTTAAGTAACAATTCCCTGGAATTTAAGACTCTATCTCCCTTACTTAAATCCAACAACAACTTGTATGCTTGTATGATTGATTTTGGATTGTTTATTGAATGTTGTGTTTGCTTCGAACACTACCTTCGAAGGTCTGGTTCGGAGGTACTTCGACAGCTCCGAACACAGGCTTCGCCGGAGCAAAAGTTCGAAGCCAAGAAGACTACGCTCCACTAACAACCCTCGAAAATCTACTCTGCAAAGTCAGTGCAGGCTCCGCACACGAGGTGCATTGAGCAGGCTTCGCACTTCACCCTTCGCACGAGTGGACACCCCTCTGTGGACTTCGACCAAGTACTTAGCGACAGCAACTGGTGCTGGGCTTCGTACGCGAAGGTCTACACGCACACAAAGCGGACTACGCTAAGGGCTTCGACACAGGAAGCACTACGGGAAAAGAACAGGGCTTCGCTAGTAAGCAGCGAGGTCTTGCCTCGTGTTACACAGAGCGACAGCACACTGAAAAGCACACTTCGCGAGAAAAACACCCTTCGCCAGAACAGGCTTCGGTGAACTAAAAACTAGCGAGGTATGCAACGCGAGTTCAAGCAAAAGCACACAGAAGCAGGGCTTCGCCGCTTGAACAAGGAACACTGAAATAAATTGAACTCAGAATGAATACAGCGAGGTCTGTCTACAGGAGCTCAACAGTAAATGCTCAAAGTGTTAAATGTTACCTACCGAGCCCCCATATTTATAGCCCACGGCTTCATCCTAAGGAAGTGACTACTTTACCCCTAGGGTTTACAACAGATTTGTCTCTACAGAACTAAGGGGTACAAAAGGTAGTCCACCTTTATTTTGGAGGCTTCTTTGTCAGCTGCAGAGGGGACAGTGTCAGCCTTTTTCAGAACAGACAGTGTCAGCCTTTACAGTGTTGACTTCTGGAACCTCCCTTCGCACCGGAGGGTGCGGTAGCTTCGGCGAGAAGCCTGCAGCCAGAAGGCCTTCGCTCCGCCGAAGAAGTCCTTCGATACAGTGACGGTTTTGAGCCGAAGCCGTCAAAGCCCTTGGGCCTTCGCACCACCACCTCCGGAGTGGATCACCACGGCTTCGCAGCTACTCCGAGCTTGAACACCGTCCGTCCGTGTACCGAAGCCATGCATGGCCGAAGCACCACAAGTCATCCTCACTCCGAAGCCCACCTTCGGAGTACCACCCTTCGAAGTCCCTCCTTCGTCCGAGGCCTCCGCATGAAGCATTCCATGAGCACTTCGTCGCAGTGTCTCACTCCGAGCACACTCCACGACGAGCCTCACCCGGACCATGCCTTCGATGCACCTCGACTTCTGAGACCTTCGTCGGGTAAGCTTCGAGTGTCTCCCTCCGGAGCACACTTCGAACTCCTTGCCTCCGCAGAGGACTTGTTCCATCCAACTCCGAAGTCACTCCATCCGGAGTACCTTCGAAGTGCCTCACCTCCGAGGACTTTGTCTCGGAGTACCTTCAGCCGGAGCCACGCTCCGCACTCTCTGCCTTCACCTGGCGCGACTCGACCCGAGGACCGACCCGGACCACCTTCGCAGCCACCGTGACGGAGCTCCCTGCTCCCCTGGCATCAAGCCACCCGCTTGACCCAGGTTCACCTGGATCGAACCCTGTCCGTCGCCTCCGAAGTCCCTGCGCACCACCGACAAGCAAACAAGTGTATCCAGTACTCCGGAGACCTCTCCGGGTTAGCAACCTCCGGCACACACTCCGGTGTACCGCCCAAAGTACCGAAGCCATCGGTACGAACCCTGTCATCGCGTACTGTCGGACCCCTCCGACGAGCACACTCCGCTGCACAGCTGCAGCAAGCAAACACCGAACACACTCCGGTGACACACCTCCGAACACCCTTCGGAGGTACCACCTCCGAAGTCCCTTCGGAGGTACCCTTCGAACAGAGGGTAAAAGTCTGTCAATCACTCATCACAACACCGAAACCACCCTTGGTTTCTCAATCTCCCCCTTGATGAGTGCATTGACAACCAAATCCAAGTTCAAGAAAATTTAAAATTTTCAGCACACAAGTGACCATAAAAACTCAGAAAAGAGCCAAAGCATGTCACTTGATAAAAGAAATTTTTCTCCCCCTTTCTCAAAAGAGTAAAAGCCCTTTTTGGCAAATCTCCCCTTGATATGAACTCCCCCTGAGTTAAGCAAATTTTTCTCCCCCTTTATGTCAAAAACTCTCCCCCTTTTAAAAATTATGCCTTCTTGCGGCAGAGAACATAGCAAACCTCTCCGGAATTTCTCCCCCTTTGGCAATGCAAGCATCAAGGAGCATTCAAAAGATGCAAAGCTTCGAAATGAATAGAATTGCAAAGACATATAATGCAAAAATATGCCAACATTAAAACTAATGATCATGTGCTCAGCTCAATTTAACAATCTGTGAAACAAGATGATGGCATGTGATTTTGTCAATTTGAAGTAAAAGCATCACCACTTAATCAAAGCAGCTAGACATGTGAAGGCAAGGACTGCGCAAAGCTAACAAATTCTACCCTAGACAGACAAGTCTTGTTCAAAAAGGAGCTTTGAAAGCAAACTTGATGAGCAATTAAATTTGTTGTTCTTTTCTTAATGCCAGGGGTTATTTATTTGTCCACCTTATACTTTCCAATCAAGCCAAGCCTAGGCAAGAAAGCCATCTGAAGCTTAAGGCGGTGATTTTGGCATACACTACACTATCCCAGTTCAGACCAAAGTGCAATGGTAAGCAGTCTAGAATAGAATAGTGCGATAAACAAACCCTCCTGGATCTTTTCATTTAAACCAGGCAAATCATGGATTTTTGATTTTGATTCAGATGAATAAAATATTTTGATGAATATCCATGAATAATGAACACATTTTTCAAGTTGCAAATTTTCGCATCCAAAGAACAGTGTCTTGTTGTCAAGTAGATAAAAGATAGCTAAAAGCAGTCCAGCCTAAACAAGCTAGATACAAGATTGTGCGGTGAGCAAGTTTTGATTTTAGAAAATAAAACATCATGCACAATCAATGTTCCAGACATATTTCATAGAGCTGAGCTGTCATGATTTCTTTGAATTAAAAGCAGGCATATAATAGCAAAAGATGTAAGTGCAATTCCACACATAGTGAGCATATGCAAGACAATTAAAATCAGCTCCCCCTCACAAAATGCCGTAGGGATGACAAATACCAAGTTCCCCACGCAAGTAAGCAAATCGAGAAGCATCGAGGGGTTTTGTAAAAATGTCGGCAAGCTGGTGTTCGATATCAACATATTGAAGTTCAATATCACCCTTCTCATTGTGATCTCTGAGAAAATGATACCGTACATCAATGTATTTGGTTCTGGAGTGCTGAACCGGGTTGTTTGCAATACAAATAGCACTAGTGTTATCACAGAAAAGTGGAACACTCTTATAATCTAACCCGAAATCCCGCAAAGTGGAAACCATCCACAAAATCTGAGAGCAACAGCTAGCTGCAGCAACATATTCGGCCTCAGCCGTCGATTGTGCAACACTAGACTGTTTGCGGGAAGACCAGCAAACCAGAGACGTACCCAGAAAATGACAAGTACCAGAGGTACTCTTCCTATCAATTCTACACCCAGCAAAATCCGCATCTGAATAACCTCTAAGACATAAAGATGAAGACGATGAATACCATATGCCAAATTCAAGGGTGTGTTTGAGATACCTTAAGATGCGCTTAACCGCTTGGCGGTGCGAAGCTCGTGGTGAAGCCTGAAAACGAGCGCATAGACACACAGCGAAGTGTATGTCCGGCCTCGTGGCAGTCAAGTAGAGGAGGGAGCCGATCATGCTCCGGAACTCCTTCTGATCTACGGCTTCTCCATCTTCGTCAGGGTCCAATGCTACAGATGTAGCCATTGGAGTGGCGAGAGACTTCGCATCGGACATGTCGAACTTCTTGAGCAGGTCCTTGGTGTACTTTGTCTGGTGGACAAAAGTACCTTGTTTGCTTTGCTTGATTTGCAAACCAAGGAAAAAGGTGAGTTCACCCATCATTGACATTTCAAATTCCCTGCTCATGGTATCTGCAAACTCGGCAACCAAAGCATGAGAAGAGCCACCAAAGATGATATCATCCACATAAATCTGCACTAGAAGGAAATCTTTGCCATGCTTGAGAGTAAACAAAGTTTTATCAACAGAGCCCATCAAATACCCTCGCTCAAGCAGAAAAGACTTAAGTCTATCATACCACGCCCGAGGGACCTGCTTGAGTCCATAAAGAGCCTTATGAAGTTTAAGGACTTTATGTGGGTACTTGGGGTTTTCAAAACCAGGGGGTTGTTTTACATAAACATCTTCACCTATGAAGCCATTAAGAAAAGCACTTTTGACATCCATTTGATAGAGTTTGAATCTCCGGGATGTCGCAAAGGCAAGCAAAATCCTAATGGCCTCAAGGCGAGCAACAGGTGCAAAGGTTTCAGTAAAATCAATCCCTTCTAGTTGAGAAAAGCCCTGAGCTACAAGTCTAGCCTTATTTCTAACAATTGTCCCATCCTCCACTTGTTTATTTTTGAAAATCCATTTTGTTCCAATGAAATGAACATTTGGTGGAGGATCAACTAAAGTCCAGACTTGGTTTCTTTCAAAATTCTCAAGCTCTTCATGCATGGCATTGATCCAACTAGAATCAGAAAGTGCATGACTAACATCTAAGGGCTCGAAAGAAGCAACAAAAGCAGCATTAGTGAAATGGGCATGAGAACGAGTTACCCTTTGATCAAGCTCACCAATGATCTGCTCGGGAGGGTGCATCCTTTGAACATGATGTGGAGCCTCGCGGCGGGATGCAGTCTCCCCCTCAACTTGTGCGTTGGAGTGGTCCAAGATGACCGATGTTGAGGTAGTCGCTTCGGGACCTCGTGCCGAAGTAGTAGAAGCGGGGTCAGCTTCGGGGGTCGATGTCGAGGGTAGTAGGGGATTATCCTCGAATTCTCCGGGATCTTCGTCTTCGAATAAGGTCTGTTCCATGTCGTGTTCATTTGCCTGTTCAAAAGCAGAACTAACAGAGGGGGTTGATTCATCAAAAGTCACATCACATGACTCGATGACAATGTTAGTTTCCAAGTTATAAACACGATAAGAATGACCATGAGTAGTATAACCCAAAAAGATCCCGTCAGAAGATCGCGACTCAAATTTATCCAAGTTACCACGTTTTAGGATAAAGCAGCGATAGCCAAAAACTCGAAGATGAGTAACCTTGGGCTGTCTCCCAAAACGTAGCTCATAAGATGTCAAGTTTAAAATTGAGCGCAAGAAATTTCGGTTTGAGATGTAGCAAGCAGTGTTCATGGCCTCAGCCCAGAATTTTCTAGGAGTCCTATGCTCATCAAGCATCGTCCTAGCCATCTCAACCAAAGTGCGGTTTTTCCTCTCAACAACACCATTCTGTTGAGGAACCCGCAGAGCAGAGAATTGATGTTCTATGCCATGCTCCATGCAAAAGTCAACAAAGAGACTATTTTTGAACTCGGTGCCATTATCGCTTCGAATGAATTTTAATGCACCAGGGAGTTCAGTGAAAAGTCTCAAAGCCAAGCTCCGAAAGTGTGAAAACACTTCATCCTTGCTGGCAAGAAAGAAGACCCAAGAGTAGCGAGAGAAATCGTCGACAATAACAAGTACATACCACTTCCCGCCTAAAGAACTAACCCGAGAAGGACCTACAGTGTCCATATGGAGAAGTTCTCCGGGCTGTTCAGTCATCACTGTGGTGACTGGCGAATGCGAAGCGGCAATCATTTTTCCATGTCGACAAGGAGCGCAAACTAAATTCTTCTCAAACTTGAGCTTGGGCAATCCTCGGATCAAACCTAGGGCGCTCAGACGAGCGAGCAACTCAAAGCTCATATGCCCTAGTCTCCTATGCCACTTCCAAAGCTCAGAAGTCGAATGTGCAACAAGGCAATGAGAAGAACTAGATGACTCTGAAAAATCAGCTCCAAAAACTCTCCCAACCCTAAAGATCTTACACACCACAACGCCATCAGAATTGAGCACTTGCGAAGTATCGCGATGAAATCGCACTTCGAAGCCCTCATCAAGCAACTGAGATACAGACAGCAAATTGTATCCCAGGTTCTCAACCAAAGCAACATCTTTGAGAGTGAAGTTCGTGTTAATTCTTACCACACCTTTACCTTTCACTCTACTCCTTCGATTGTTTCCGAAGGTGATATGTTCCCTTTGCTTGGTTGTGGTGAGGCTGGAGAACCAAGCTGCATCTCCGGTCATGTGGCGCGAACAACCGGAGTCCATGATCCACGTGCCCTCCAAGCCTCGACCTGTCGCCTACACATGATAAGAATGCCTCGATCGCTCAGTGCTGGGGTGAGTAAAATAATGACGAGGCATCCAGCACTGAGTGACACGAGTAGTAGGCACAGTAAAAGCAGACGGTCTACGCACATAATAGTCAGAATGATGCAAAGTGCGAGGTCTACCTACATGCAAAGAACGCAAAGCATGTCGAAGTCTCCTACTCTGACGAGGTACAAAGCTACTCGCCCGAGGTCTACCACCATATGGAACATGGTGAACACCTCGAGGAGCAAAACCTCTCCGAGAAGCACGAGGAGCCTCGAAAACAGGACGAGAGTAATACTCAGACTCATGCATACCTAAAGATGGGTAATGCATGTCCTGATAGCTCATCGCCTGTGCACGTCGCTCATCCTTGATGCGACGGAAACAGAAACCAATCAAATGACCCGCCCGCTGACAATAAGAACAATGAAACACTCTCCTAGGGGCACTCTCATGGGTCACAGGAGCAACTCTCACAGGCTCCTTGGGTTTCTTCTGTGTGGTTTTCTTGGGAGGATTTTTCTTGATAGGAGAAGTGGTTTTCTTTGGTGGATGGGTAGGCTTTTTGGCTGATGGGGTGTCTAACAGAGCTCTCTCTTTCTCTAGGTTGGTAGAAGAGGTAAAAACAGTTTTGGCCTTACTGTCTGAAGCTATCCTCTCAAAACCCAAACCTAGAGCTACCCCTGCTCTGTCAGCACACAACTTGGTCTTGGCCAAGAGCAAATCCATCCTACCCTTCCCTTCAGTGCATTTATTTACCACAGAAAGAAGGTATTCATTTTCGGACATGAGGTTTTCAGCTCGCTCTCTAACAGTGCCTAGCTGGTCCTTAAGGGTAATGCAAGTGTCACAAACAGGTTGCACATCCTTAGAACTACCGGCCCTCTCCAATCTAGCCTCCAAATCATGAACATGCTTATCACGTAAATTAATGCTATCGCGTAATAAAGAGCAGTTCATGCAATCAATAATTTCATGAGGTCTAGACTCCGCCTCCAAAAGCTGCTTCTGTGCAGTCTCAAGCTCAGAAAGAGTTTGAGCATGAACAGAACGCAACTGAGCAAGCTCACTCATGACAACAGAACATGATTCACATTCAGCATCATCAAACTTAGACTTAAGCATGGCATATTCAGTAGTAATGTTTTCTAGCCTAAGTCTAAGGTCTTTTCTTTCTCTAGCGGCTTGCACAAGTAATCTATCCTGACCAAGCACTACTTCATTCAGCTCATCTAATTTAATTAGAAGTTGGTCAGATGATAGGTTTACCTCAGATGAGTCAAGCTCATCGCCGCTGTGATCGCTGTCGGCCATAAAGCAAAGGCCGGTGAAGTCACGTCCCTTCTTGTCCTTCTTGTCCTCCTTCCTTGGGGACTCCTCCTCCTCAGAGCTCGACTCCTCAGTTGAGGATGTGTCGATGTCGCTGAGAGCAGCAACAAAAGCTCTGGAAGCGGCCTTGGCTACCTTTTTAGCCATCTTGCCGCGCTTGCCCTTCACAAAGGGCTTCCTCTCCTTTTTGTGGAATTTGGGGCGGTCACTCTCATCTCTCTTCTTGACCTTGGGGCAATTGGCCTTAATGTGAGAGGTGTCGCCACATTCATAGCAGCCACTGAAACTACTTCTCCTCTGATCCCGTCTCTCATGATGAAAGCGGGTGAACCTCCGGGCAATGAGAGCAAGCTCATCATCAGCTAGAGTGTCCACCTGCTCCTTTGTGACGGAGACCAGGGAGGACAAAGCAAAACCATCTGCAAGAACACAAGTGCCTGATGTGCTTGGTTCTGCAGTGGTGCCACGGCTAGTGCTAGAAACCAATGCCAATGGCTGTGGCAAAGAGCTTCTGTGCACAGCAAGAGATGCCTTGGCAATCTCTGTGGACTTCAGCTTGCTAAAGAGTTCATCACAGGTTAGAGTGTCATAGCCTGTGGACTTCTCAATGCTGGATATCTTCACCTCCCATATGCTACGGTCAAGAGCATAGAGAAGCTTGATAGCCCTATCGTGATCACTGTAAGCAAGCGTCCCGTTGGATCGCAAGTTACTCACTATCGCGTCAAAGCGAGAAAACATGGCATCTACAGATTCACCAGGTGCCTGCACAAACAGCTGATACTGTTGATTGTAGGTGCTTTGGCGCCTGGCCTTAATCTGAGCAGAGCCCTCATGAAAGACAGTGAGTGTTGTCCAAATCTCCCTAGCAGTCCTAAGGTGCTGTACCCTATCAAACTCACTCCGACTCAAACCAATGAACAGTATGTTCCTTGCCTTTGAGTTGGCAATATACTGATCTTTTTCAGTTTGAGTGGTGCGGGTATCAGGGATGGAGTATTGTGAGTCCACAATCTCCCAAATTGCATTTCCTTGGCTTAACAAGTAAGCCTCCATGCGCACCTTCCAGTATGCAAAATCTGTCCCATCGAACAGAGGAATTTTACTGCCTCTATCCATGTCGCCAAAAGATCACAAAACCGGTTAAGGTCAACTGGTGATCTTAACCAAGCTCTGATACCAATTGTTGGACCGGAAATGGCGACCAGAGGGGGGGTGAATGGGAGCTTTTAAAAATTCGGGCTAAAAACTTAGCCTTCGGTTCTGTTCTGTCTTCTGCGGAACAGGCTTCGAACACTACCTTCGAAGGTCTGGTTCGGAGGTACTTCGACAGCTCCGAACACAGGCTTCGCCGGAGCAAAAGTTCGAAGCCAAGAAGACTACGCTCCACTAACAACCCTCGAAAATCTACTCTGCAAAGTCAGTGCAGGCTCCGCACACGAGGTGCATTGAGCAGGCTTCGCACTTCACCCTTCGCACGAGTGGACACCCCTCTGTGGACTTCGACCAAGTACTTAGCGACAGCAACTGGTGCTGGGCTTCGTACGCGAAGGTCTACACGCACACAAAGCGGACTACGCTAAGGGCTTCGACACAGGAAGCACTACGGGAAAAGAACAGGGCTTCGCTAGTAAGCAGTGAGGTCTTGCCTCGTGTTACACAGAGCGACAGCACACTGAAAAGCACACTTCGCGAGAAAAACACCCTTCGCCAGGACAGGCTTCGGTGAACTAAAAACTAGCGAGGTATGCAACGCGAGTTCAAGCAAAAGCACACAGAAGCAGGGCTTCGCCGCTTGAACAAGGAACACTGAAATAAATTGAACTCAGAATGAATACAGCGAGGTCTGTCTACAGGAGCTCAACAGTAAATGCTCAAAGTGTTAAATGTTACCTACCGAGCCCCCATATTTATAGCCCACGGCTTCATCCTAAGGAAGTGACTACTTTACCCCTAGGGTTTACAACAGATTTGTCTCTACAGAACTAAGGGGTACAAAAGGTAGTCCACCTTTATTTTGGAGGCTTCTTTGTCAGCTGCAGAGGGGACAGTGTCAGCCTTTTTCAGAACAGACAGTGTCAGCCTTTACAGTGTTGACTTCTGGAACCTCCCTTCGCACCGGAGGGTGCGGTAGCTTCGGCGAGAAGCCTGCAGCCAGAAGGCCTTCGCTCCGCCGAAGAAGTCCTTCGATACAGTGACGGTTTTGAGCCGAAGCCGTCAAAGCCCTTGAGCCTTCGCACCACCACCTCCGGAGTGGATCACCACGGCTTCGCAGCTACTCCGAGCTCGAACACCGTCCGTCCGTGTACCGAAGCCATGCATGGCCGAAGCACCACAAGTCATCCTCACTCCGAAGACCACCTTCGGAGTACCACCCTTCGAAGTCCCTCCTTCGTCCGAGGCCTCCGCATGAAGCATTCCATGAGCACTTCGTCGCAGTGTCTCACTCCGAGCACACTCCACGACGAGCCTCACCCGGACCATGCCTTCGATGCACCTCGACTTCTGAGACCTTCGTCGGGTAAGCTTCGAGTGTCTCCCTTCGGAGCACACTTCGAACTCCTTGCCTCCGCAGAGGACTTGTTCCATCCAACTCCGAAGTCACTCCATCCGGAGTACCTTCGAAGTGCCTCACCTCCGAGGACTTTGTCTCGGAGTACCTTCAGCCGGAGCCACGCTCCGCACTCTCTGCCTTCACCTGGCGCGACTCGACCCGAGGACCGACCCGGACCACCTTCGCAGCCACCGTGACGGAGCTCCCTGCTCCCCTGGCATCAAGCCACCCGCTTGACCCAGGTTCACCTGGCTCGAACCCTGTCCGTCGCCTCCGAAGTCCCTGCGCACCACCGACAAGCAAACAAGTGTATCCAGTACTCCGGAGACCTCTCCGGGTTAGCAACCTCCGGCACACACTCCGGTGTACCGCCCAAAGTACCGAAGCCATCGGTACGAACCCTGTCATCGCGTATTGTCGGACCCCTCCGACGAGCACACTCCGCTGCACAGCTGCAGCAAGCAAACACCGAACACACTCCGGTGACACACCTCCGAACACCCTTCGGAGGTACCACCTCCGAAGCCCCTTCGGAGGTACCCTTCGAACAGAGGGTAAAAGTCTGTCAATCACTCATCACAACACCGAAACCACCCTTGGTTTCTCAAGAAGACTACAACGTCGTCGAAGATCCCGAGTCTTACCCCGAGGTTCCACCTTCACCATTCACGGATCAAGGCAAGTCATCGACCACCTCTGTGGAAACAGTTGATCATTATTGAGCCCATGATTTAATAAATTATCGCTATAACTCATAGGTTAATATTGCATTAGTCAAAGATCAAGCCCTACACTTATATTTATTAGATCCCCGTCCTTGTGTGCAAACCCAAGCCATGCTTATTGAGCCTTAACTCCTTGTCACTCTACAAATATTATATTAGCTAGTGCCCAATGTACCGGCACAACTGCTATAGGATATAAAGAATGAGTCGTAGTTAGATGGATTCTGGTATATGAAATACCCCGTTATTCTTGTCTCTAGACTCTGTTGGAGTTGGGTATGTTATAAGTATGGTGGGTTCCGGGTGCAAGCTCGGAAACTGGTTGGTCGCACCCGGGGCACTATAAGGACCGGTCTGCGGGATCTGTTGCAAAGCACTTCCGTACCAACCACAAGTCTAATGGGTAAGTCCTAACTGGAAGTGTGGAACACTCCGTCTCTCGGCACCATAGTGGAGGGGGCAAGGGGCTAGCCTGCGGGCGACTTGTACCAAAGGAGGCTCAAGGGGGGTATGGTGGGGCACCGACGCGTCGGGACACCATATGAAACCTATAAGAGGGTGTTGTTGAGTCGGGGAAGACCATGTGGAAGGTTTTGGCACGAGTTCCCGTGAAATGGGTCATCTCGTTACACTTCGGTGTAAGTGATGAGTGCGTGCCTTGTGGGTACAGTGGTACATCTCTGATCAGAGTAAATTCAATCTTTTCGAAAAGCCGAGCCCACGGTCAAGGGCGGGTTGTGTGACTACTCGCAGTTAGTTTACAATTGTTTGAAGGTTTGAGTTATTCATGGCATGTAAGGACTGTTGTGCGAGGAGGTGAAACGTACTCCTCGAGTTAGAAGATGATGATGCATACACATGTTTACTTTTCAGTACTAATAAATTGATCACACTTAATGCTTTACAAATATGCTGCTTCCGCAAAACTAGCCACTTTCTCCCTTGTTATTTACCTTGCATTATAATTGCATTCGGTGGCTTGCTGAGTTCATCTGTACTCACCCCGTTGACTTACACCATCAGAGCCCGTCTACTACGAGGAGGATGCAGGTCTGGAGTAGCGACCCAGTCAAGGCGAGACTGGAAGGAGGCGTTCATCTAGGACCCTTATTTTATTAGTTTCTCTTCACCTTTATTCACTTTTGTATTAATGCGGTCTACGAACCGTGAATGATTGCCCATATTGTACGTGGTCGCATGATGAACGTCTTGTTTTATTGATTTTCTATGGAATTTCAATAAAGTCCTGATTTATTAAATCGGGGCGCGACAAACACCTTGGTGGATGTCGACGCGGTTCCCCATCTCGTCGAGCTGGCCGAGACTAATGATGCTGGCCTTCAGGTTTGGAATGAAATACACACCAGTGAGTGTACGATGTCCGCCGTCTTTGCGCTTGAGGATGATCGATCCTCTCCCTTCAATCCGAGTGATCGAGCCATCGCCGAACTTCACCGTGCCACCGACATGGAGATCGAGTTCGGCGAAAACTCCTCGAGCCCCTGTCATATGGTTAGTCGCACCCGTATCAAGGACCCAGTCTCCATGATCGTTCTCCTCCTTCGAGCCCAAGTTGGCGAAGACTTGCTGTTCGACGATGTGCACCTCCTGGCTCGATCCGCTCGACAGGTGAACCGGCGACGACGGAGTAGAGTCACGTGCGTGGGGAGGAAAGTTGTCATTGTCGACTTCGTGAACCAGCATGAGGTTCTGTTCTTCCTCTTCTTCACCTTTGGCCACATGTGCCTGCGCTTCCTCGTCGCGCTTCTTCTTGCGGCACTCCCTGGCCCAGTGGCCCTTCTTTCCGCAGTAATTGCACTTGTCACCACGACTGGCCTTGCTCTTCCGCCCTCCGTTGCCAGGCTTGTCTCCGGTAGGCTTGCCGGCATTGCCGTGGAAAGCAGTCCGACGGGGGCTGGAGTCTTTGGCCTTCATGCGAGCGGTCCATTCCTCTTCTGTGAGCAACAGGCGACCGCCACTGTCCTTTCCTGGGGAAGGCTTCTTACGCTGCTCTACGGCGCGTAGATGACCAACGACTTCCTCAATAGTCAGGGTGTCGAGGTTCAGCAGCGTCTCCATAGAAATCGCTACCGACTCGAGTTTCTCAGGCACAGCATGCAGCATCCTCTTGATCACTTCCTTGTCCGTGACGGTGTCGCCGAGGGCACGTAGCTCGCTCGCCACACTGCCAAGACGTAAAGAGAAATCTTCCACGGTCTCACCAGCTTTAAACGTCATGTCGCCGAAGTCTCGACGCAGTCGCTCCGCGTTCGCCTCCTTGACGCGATCAGCTCCCAGACGCATCTTGCCGATTGCGATCCACGCCTCCTGTGCCGTGTTCTTGACAGCGAGGCCGACCTGCATCTCCTGCGGCACCACGCGAAGAATTGCGGCCAGGGCGCTCCTGTCGTCGCGGTAGTCGCCATCGCCTGCGTCGATGACATCCCAGAGACCAGCCGCTTGAAGGTTAACCTTCATCACCAGTGACCACTCTGTGTAGTTCGAACGGGTGAGGGTGGGATAGGCGATGCTCGACGAGGGCTTCTCGATCACGCGCTCGCGAAATGCTTGTCGTGGACGGCGGGGTGGAGGGGACAGCGAAAATGGGCGTTGGTTGCGACCGCCAGTCATCGGGGACTCGCCGGAGTGGTGAGACATTCCCAAGTTTGCTCTGATACCAATTGATGTTTGGAATGGACAAACGCTAGGAAGTTTTGCTGCGGAAACTAGCAACCTTTTCTGTGATCATCGATTGCAAAATAAAGCCAGTTTGGTAACAAACAGAGCCGTCATGCTTGGCGCCATGCGCGGCACGAACGGACGACGCGCTCAGTACACATCTGCGTGCGCACGAGCTCACAAAAACAGCTACGACTGCATGAACGTAAATGACTCCTAGCTGGACGTAACATGGTCCATTATTGTGCTGAAAAAATGCTAAAGAGAACGGACTGCGACAAACACTATGCGAAGGAATAACACTACAACCTTGAGGGTGTTGATGCGATTCTGGCACTGGCGACGGGTGCGGGTGAAGTGGCCGCCTGCGGCGGCGCGGTGCGCGTTCACGGCTCTGGCCGCGGCGCGCCACTCATGGACAGAGAGGAGGCCTCGGCCTTGGTTGTGGCCGACGTAGAGGGCCCCACGCGTCGATGAGGGCCAACGTCTCGCCATCGCTCCAGGGCCTGTCGGCCTGCTGCTGCGGCGCCAGCGACGGCGATCCTCTTGCGGCGTGACATGGTGGTTTGCCCTTGAACTAACGCGTTAGCCTCGTGAACTTACGACCGCGAAGGGCAACCACAGGTACAGCACGCTCTTAAAAGCAAGCAACCTACAGCTACAGTGAAACGGATGGGTGTGAGCATTATAACTGTGGGTGACGTGATCTTTTGGGTGGGTTAAGTACCACTGTTACCAGGGCATTGACGACTGCACTTGTCGTCAATATCATAAAATTGGTATTTTGTACTGGTACATTTCTTTCAGGCACTAGAAAAAGGAACTAAAAGTCTAAAACAAGTTTTTACGTACATCTGTACCCAACAAATCCTCAGCAAACAAATTTAGAACTCGGAAGGCCCGAATCCACTTGGGATTGCAATCTGATCGCATCAGTGAGCAGGAGCCAATCTTACGTATATATCAATTCAAAATTTGAGAGTCAAATCATTTTTGAGCTTAACCTAGCAAGTTATTTGTCCACTTGAACTATGACTTTACTTCCCATGGATGTAAAGTAATGAATTGGAAGATTTACAAACTTCATCAGAAGAAAGTATCATCAGGAAATTTATTTGGCAGATTGCTTTTAGGATTTAAGCTCCATATGGCATGTCTTAAATCCCTGCTGCGGGGTTTACTGCGTCCATCAGTTTGTATCTTTTCTCTTGAACACCAGCAACACCCATTTGTATCTCAATTACTGTATGAAGAGGTATCTAGAGGACAATATTTTCAGTCACAACTGGGAAGGGTATCCGCAAAATATGCATATAGTGCTCTTAGCACAGCCTACAACAAGTTGACTTACCTCAATGTTAGGAAGTTCCTCCAATGGTCTATCCGCAAAATATGCATATAGTGCTCTTAGCACAGCCTACAACAAGTTTTCCTCACATATCCACAATTGCAATGCAAAAGAAGAAATATTTAGAATAATGCTAAAGCTTGCTTACCTGGTGAGATATGACTACAACTGGAGCACGCTGCCGTTCAAGCTCAATAATTACAGGTTCTAATCTGAAGAGAGAAGACTGTCAAGATTAAATTAAACGGAAGACTGTTGCAGTAGCTGAAATATGTAATGTGGCATGTGATAATTTCAAGTACTCTGGACTAACCTTTGAATGACATCGAGGTAGGATTCTCCTCTAGGATAACGATATCTCAGTTTATCCTTGCCACGTGATCTGAAAAAGGACACATGGATATAAATGAAATACTTAATGATGTCATTTTCGTTTATAAAACAGTAAGACCTCAAAAGAGGTCTGTAAAGGCAACATGTGCAGAAGCCCTGGTTTCTGCGCAATAATGCAGTGGACACTTCATAGAGGGGGAAGAAAATGTGCTTTTCAAAGCATATAGTGTACTAAAATGGAAAAAAAAAGCATACTTCATACCAGGCTGCTCCAGTTATGCTGGAACGGGTATTCATAACATTAAGGGTTTGTTTGGGAATTTCAAATCCCAGCCCATTCCCTGTGGATGGGCCGGGATTTTAGTTTAAAATCCCGGCCCATCCACAGGGAATGGGCCGGGATTTGGGGCTCCCAAACAGGCCCTAAGGGCTAGTTTGGGAGCCCACAATCCCGGCCCATTCCCTGGGGATGGGCCGGGATTTTAGTTCAAAATCCCGGCCCATCCCAGGGAATGGGCTGGGATTGTGAGTTCCCAAACAGGCCCTAAAGTGTCACTCCAACAAGAATAATGAAAATTACAGGCCATGACTAATGATATAATTTAACTGTGCATTTCTTGTATATTAGTAGGGTACATAACCATGCAAAATGGTAGGCTTCAATTTACTTAACCATGTGCTTGCTCAAAGAACAGGAGCAACAATCAACAACTTAAACATATATCTAGTTTCAGAGAAGAAAACAAAAAGGGAAAGGAAAATCAATGAATTTACGTACTCATATTCTTCAGGTTTATTTTTCTTTACTTCATCATACGTCATACCATCACAGATGCCAGCATTTATCTCATCAAGTGCACGCCATTGTATCTAGAGGACATGTGGAAAACATGACAGCTTTGATAATTAGAAGTGGAGACAGATTGTTTTTGCTTGCTTTGTTGATTACCTATACCTACAACTGACCTTTGGAAATCCAATGATTGGATGTGCTGTTAATATTGACCTCTGGAGTGTGCTAGTCCATATCTGAATCAAATGTCACATAAAAAGTTCAATAAAAATGTTCATTTCTGAATTACAAGTTACAAAAGGAATACTTACAGAGGCAGTCCTCTCAGACGCCAGTCGCTTTTCTATAAAGCTTGCAAGTTTCCTTGAATAAAGCAATCCTACCTCACTGCACACCATTTATTTCATCAGGTGGAAGCAAAGAGGTTTCAAATATGGTATACACAAGCATGCTTGAAACAACTTTGTCTATAGTCTGTACATTTTAACTATCATGACCAGGTTGTTGCATGGTATGTATTCATGTATAAGGTTAATGCCATACATTCACCAGTCCATGCTATAACCCCTGATCTTTTTTCTCTTATGGTAAAAACAGGAGTCCCCAGTATTGCTATAGACGTTACAGGTTACTGGCACAGTGGCACATTTGACACTAGATCAAGCAGAAGTCCAATTTACACATTTTTGCATGCTCTGGAGGTACTACATGATAAAATGTTTGTCAACAACACTTTAAGAAACATTAAGGTGCTCAAATAGAAAGAGCAAAAAAACCATATATCAACAAGAGAGATGCATCTCCATATGTATATGCTAGGATACATATTATCCTACCCATGCAAAGAGCTTCAAGATTTGTGCAAGGGCATTGCAATGAAATGAAAATGATTGGCTAGTTTGAGCTTTCAAAGCTTGCATCAATCTCAAGGCATGATGGTGGAGATAGTACATGTAGATGTGAAAAAACATTCATCAAGTTGGCAAGAAAAGGATCATTCAACCCAAACATCATGTTTTACATGGCATTATCTATTTTTTCATATTAGGCCAAGAAAGCACAATAAATGAACACTTGGAACTTCTCATTCATTGTTAAATTATAGAATTGCAGAGAACAGATTTGAAGACCTCAAAGATGAATCTCCACCGATTCGTCCTCTCACATTATCTAAACTTTCACCATGTCTAGTTAGCAGGATGGGACGAGGCGTCAGATGGCAGTTCACCTGTAACAGCATATGCGACAGTTAACACAAATTTGCATGTAAGAACATATTATGGTTAAAAAGCAAACTCCCATGTCCAAGCCCACCACAATCTCCCTGATCTATATTCACATTCCCCTACCCATTTTTTGTCAAGCAGGCAACCAAAACAATGAAGTAGCACATAGCACTTCAAGAACACATGCACTGTTTATTATCAGACATCAACAGAACTCAGCCAGTACGGTACAGCATAGGCATGATATTCATACTAGCATTAGTATAAACTTACTATATCCACAGAAACTAAGTAAACATGGGAAGCAGGAAGTCAATATCAATCCCTAAGAGACAGTAATAATTAGCTCAAAAGATACCCACACAAAAACCATAACAGCTCCAAGGAAATCCCAGAAACTCATAATCTCACATCATCATAGAATGTTTAGCAGATGAGGAAAAAAATCTTGTTACAACTATTTAGAAAATCGTACATCCAATTTAATACACCTTGACAATTATTTGTTTTTTAGGGGAGCCATGGAGGATTGAAACATTGAATCACTAAACAGAGCTAATATTAGTATTTTATATAGTATTGCCTACAAATAAATTCAAGGAAAATTGCAATTCTCACAGGCTCGAAAGATATCCAATAGACTCAAGGTGTACATGCAAAAAAATCAGATATTAATAATGGATACATACCAGGAAGAAAACAATCCGGCCAGGCAAGTAACCACTTATATTATTGATCTGATGAAAAACAAAGTAGGAGATGAGATTACGATCTTTGGGGGGAAAACGAGACTCAAGTTAATATTATAATATGTGCTAATGACAAAATGGTATATTTGCCTCTAGTCCACATAGTAGTATTTCTATGACGAAGAGCAATTCTAGATTGTGTAGTTGAGTGAGTATGCAATTGTTACAAAGGAAAAATGAATTGTCAAAACAAAATAGAATGTTAATGATGATATCAAAGGTAAGCCAAACTTTGGATCTACGAAACATATATAAGGTCAACTGTTCACACCTACCTGTAATTGCCCCCCTCCACCACTAACCATATCAATCATCTTTACATAAGAGCCTTCTTCCACAGGTTCGTATACCTGGAGAGGTTTTTATTTGTTTGCATTTAGCCTTTACAGATTATAAAAAAAAAGTTTAATACAGAATAAATTGGAATTCCGAATAAATTCAGCAACTAAGATTCTAAGAACCTTTTCGTAATAGGCCAATCTCTCTTTGAAATCTCGTACACCAGCCTCAAAATCTGTCCTGTAACAAAGAAACAACAGGAATCAATTCTGAACTATATTGATGAGAGGTACACAATAAAGTAAGACATTTCTCACTGTTCCGCATAATCAGGACTCTGTTGAACTTTCAAGCGTATATTTCTCTCGAGAACATGCTGGTCATTACATATTGTTTCCAAAAATATGATCTGGAGAGTAAAGAGAAAGATAAGATCCCAAAGACCAGAACTGAAGAGCAATAACTTAATCATAGTATCTGTCACAATGGATGTGCATAGTGTAAATCCTATCAGGAAAAATGTTTTATGCCATTGCCATCACAAATTTAAGCACATTTGTAAATTCAATCATTAGGATCCTAAACTTCGCAAATGCCACAACAAAAACACGGTAATGTGATAGTGATACAATTCACTAGTAATTCAAAGTGCAATTGTCATGACTCATGAACTAAATTTTTGACAGGACAAACACCGCCGAGAGGATAGCTAGGCGGCATCAGCTACTAGGGATGAGAGGAGACCTTAGACTAGGATAATGAACATTGGGGAGAGATTAGGCTAATTCTTCATTGCTCAATGAAATAGAGATACAACCCATCCGTACATAGATGGCATGACTCGACTTTCAAGAATCTAATTTCTAAATCAGGAAATACTCCCTCCATCCAAAAATCTTCTACCTATTACATTTTTAGTTTTTTTCAAAAATCTTCTACCTATTTGTAGTTTACCTAGACTATTAAACGAGCTTCGTTTATGGCGCTAACCATATGGTTTCATACATACAATAGTAGTACTATTGAATACATTATGATGAATACAGTGTTCTAAAAATCGGGATTAGGCGGGCGCCTAGGCGGGATTTGGCGCTGAGCGCCACCCCAGTGCCGCGCGGAGCCCCTGGGCAGCCGGCTGGGCGGCCAGGGCGCCTAGGCGGGTCAACCGCGGCCTGGGCGTTGACCACGGCGCCTAGGCGCCCTAGGCGGCGACGACGATTACAATACAAAAATCGGATTTCTGGGGGTAAAACGCAAAAACGTTAGGGTTTTTGATGTCCTGGCACTCACACGTGGCCGCCGCCGCTACTCCTGCTCCTCTCCTAGCACTCGCGCCGTCAGCCTGTCACGCGTCGCCGGCTCGCCGCCGTTCGCCGCGCTCCGGTCCGTCCTCGCCTCGCGCGTGCCCCTGTCCGGTCAACTGCTCTCGCGTCGTCGCGTGCCACGGTCCGGCTGTGTCGCGCGCCACGACTTCGGCTGTCTCGCGTGCCGCCGCACGCCACGACTCCGGTAGTCCGGTGGCCTCTTGCGCCGTCGCGCGCCACGACTCGGGCGGCCTCGCGCGTGCCGCTCCGACCACGCACTTTGGTCCGGCGCAGTTCAACCTCCTGCAGTCCTCTCCGGCACTCCTCTCCAGTCTCCTCCCACAGTCCTACTTCCCGGTTTGCAGTGTTGTCTTGTATGGTGAGAGTGTGCTGTCCCAGGCACCCCACGCGCCCCTGGGCGCCAATGCCCGACTAGCGCCTAGCGACTTTTAGAATACTGGATGAATATATGAGAAATTTAATGTAATAGTAGTACTATTTAATGTATCATGGTAAGTTTGCTTTTTTCCTTGGTCTTGATGCAAAAAGTAAATGGTAGAAGATTTTTGGATGGAGGAAGTAGATTACAACTCAATATAATCTTATCTCTAAAATAAGAAACCAAATCTTATCTCCAAACTAACTAGTATCAATTCCTAAACTGCTACTACAGTACCACACGGGTACTGTTTACACCCTATATTGGGCTAGGTTGTGGGCCTTGGCCTCTAGGCCCATGTGCCCATGACAGCAATATTTTTCAGATGCTAGTGATGTGGCTGGTGAATCATGGTAATGAAAGCTATTTCTGCATGGACAACTGCCAAACGATGTAATTGGTAAGAAACAAATGATTTAAACTGTTAGTATATGTTAGAGTACATTTCTCTTTTCTGTATTTTCCCCATTGTATAAGGGGCTTTATGCTTAATTGCCTTCTCCCTGCATATGGTTTTCTTCTCCTGTACATGTGAACTTACTTGAGGGCTATTGCCCCTAATTCAATCCAGTGGCTATAGTCAAAACATAAACAACCAAGAAAACACCCTAGAACTGCACATTTATTCAGGTATACCTTACACTTTCCTTCTGCCATTTTCATCAGCATATTTCTTCGGCTTCTTGTGCTGTTTGTGGCATCAAAAATACCAACCTATGGACCAGCAAAAAGAATAATTATCCAAAGTGATAACAAAATATCACCAAAATTTCGATCTTACCTGGCCACCTTCCAGCATCCAAGATAGCATATCTTCCATTGCTAGAGCCGCCACCTGAAAAATACAAGAAAGAAATTAGACCCCAAAAAGAAGAAAGCATCACATGTTTCATGAAAAGCCATACAAGTGTATTATCACATAAAAGTAAGTACTGCCTCATATTACACATATAACTTGTCATAATTTCTTAGTTTGACCATTAACATGTCCAAAAGTATATAGTTTGGTCAACTGAAATTTGTATTACCGTATACATGATGAAACATACTTTACACTTAAACCAATTCATTAAAAATGGTCAAAATGCTTTTTATTTATTACTTTCAGATAGCACAGTATGAGTGCACTGACCTCATTACGTGCCTCCACACCCTCCATGTTATCGCCACGGTAGAATTCAGCAGTCTGGTCAAAAGTCAAAAGAAATAGATGCAATTCGAGAATTCTTATTGAAAAAGCTTATCGATAGGAATATGATCATAACTTGATAGTTCATTGCAAATCAACATACACATCAGTTCATGAGCTCCTATGCTTGACCCAATGAAATTTGAAAGCATAAGTCACATTTTTCATGAAAATATCAAAAATTAAGTAATCATTTGAGAGTAATAGCTGAGATTACTGCATAAAGTACTAAGAAGAAGTATCAGTGAGCAGTCATAAAGATTGCAGTTACCTGATTAATGCCATGCTTGAGCCGACGGTACTATAGTTGAAATGTAAAAGAACATGATTAGTGAATAGTACCATAAATATGAACAATCATCTGAAGAAACAACGTAAGCTAATGTGGACCTTTCCAACATTGAAGTGTTTTGTTTCATGACCTAACCATCGAAGATATCTTGTAAGCTTAGCTGCTGTAAAGGTCTTACCACGAGCTGGCAACCCAACCTGGATTGATACAATAATTGTCAGAAGAACCACAAAGGCATTTGAAGCATAAGATAGTTCTTCAATAAATTAACAGAAATGATTATTCATTACTTGAATTAACAGAAATGATTATGCATAATTTTTGTCTTTAAATATAGTTTTTTAAATCTATTGTGAGGCATTGTTGCATATTATTTTATCATTGAAAATTTTGTTTTGTCACTAATGAATGTCCCATTCTCATATATATCACTATTTTTTGCAACATCTCACATATGCACTACTCCATTAGAGGCCTTTTAAAAAATGTCACTCTCCGTCAAACCGTTAGAAAAATCAAAATTAAAATCAGAAAAAAGAAAATATTTATAGAATATTCAAAAAGAAATACAACTATTGTAGGATCACATTCAAATGAAACAATTAACTATTCGTGGATATTTACACTAGGAAAAACATTTCAATTTTCTCTAATTTTCATGGAATATCCTTAAAATTTAAGTATTTTACTGTCTTATATTTTAAAAAGTCAGCAGTGATCCTGTTTTTAGTGTGTTGTGTTATATTTCTATGCCAAAACTCATATAAAAATTTCAAAAGGAATGTCTTGAACAAAAACTGTACCACATTCAAACAAAATAAATAAGTATTCATGAAGATTTTACACTAGAAAAACTTCTCAAAAAATACGGTAGAAAAACCTTTCAGTTTTTTTTCCATATTTTATGGGCATCCTTAAATTTGAACAACTAAAAACATTTGTTAAAATTTTAAAACTCTATCAAAAGTGATCCCTGTTTTTTGTATATTTTTATGTTTTTCTGAATTTTAGCATGCCCTTTTCATTTTTCAAGAAATAATTTGAATTTCCCTATTGGTCAAACCCTGTTGACTAACAGAGAATGGCGTGTTTGAGAAACCCAATAGAGTAGTGGCATGTATGAGAATGGGGTATTCCTCCCTACAAGTATGATAATGGGGCAAAAAATGCAGTGATTAATGTACAGACCATGTTTAATCATTTAAATCTAAACTAGACAAATCAGTTAGCAGCCTGTCAACTTCTGTGGTTGTTTGGACCAAAGAAATTTTTGCAGCCAAAGATTTTTACACTATAGAACTATCAACTAAGAGGTTTTTCCTTGGACACAAAGGCACTTCTATAGTTTCAAGTACAAGTCATCTAAGAAACTAATCACTAACCAATAGTCCACAAAAATAAGGGTGGTGAGTGGTGACTATACAAGATAAAGAAATGACACTCTAATAGTAGGAAAAATACCAGTACGATTGCCAACTTGCGATCCTCCTTTGGGCCATACATCTGATCAGCTACAGCTCCTGCTGCAACAGCCCCTTCAGCTGCTGGCATGCCCTGCTGGTCACAGCTGTCAGAACTTAAGATGACACAAAATGAAACAACATGTTTTTGACGTGTAGAAATAGATACTCTCATTGTTCAAATTACAATGTCACACATACCAAGGATATCATAGGTTGGACAGAATGACACCAAAATACCCTCCAATTTTAATACAAGGTAAATGGGGACAATGAGAATTTGCCACTCCCCACATGTTCCACATTTCAGTGAGACATAAGGTAGCAAATCCACAGTTGCCACAATTGGGGAGTGGCAAATCCTCAAATCCACCAGCACAAACAATTAAGCACTGAAGTTTAACAAGTGAGGTGTGGCTGACAATGGCATTTTGGGAAATACAACATCGTGAATAGAAAAGAGACAAATATTTGTTAGGAAAACATCTGGTCAAAACTGCAAAGTATTTGGCAATGGAGGAAGCACAAGATATATCGAGGAGGTGAGTTTTCATACATATACGGAATAGCTTGAAACAAAAGAAAGAATGAAAATGAGAGTACATATCCATGCCCTAAATATTTCTATGCAGTTATGCACTTGATACAGTTGGAGATTCAAGATATGTAGTGTAGCTTCTGCATATGTTGCAATAAATTAGAAGTTTAACTTTATACCTGTTTAGCAAATATCAAATAATAGAACAGTTCACAACTTCAAATAATGCACTTGCCATAAGCTCATAGGCCATAGCGATTAAGAATTTACAATTTAAGTATATAGTATAAAAAAGATGTGTGATGCTAAGTGATGGTACAACCTTTGCTTCTGAATCGAACTTGATGTTGCTCATTGAAATGTTTTCATTTGTGGGTCTAGCAAATTTTGGTGAGCCAACACCTCTATCAACAAAGACTGCCCTCTGTTCCTCATGTGGAGGCTCATTTCTCCCATCTGCCAACTATAGCAAAAGTATAAAGCGCATCTTGGTTACTTTATGTTTATAGTTTTTAAATGTAGACAGAGATAGGCGCTTGACCACTTGTCGACCAAAAAGGCAAGAAGAATATTAAAAAACATGTCTACCCAAAAAGCAAGAAAATGATTCAAAACACTTTAGTGTTGGTGCCATCTCATTAGGATGTAGGGACCTTCCTGTCCATGCTACCAGATATATAAATCACAGCAAAGTAGAAGAATGTCCATAAAGCTGGGCTTCTTCAATTGTTATCACAAAAATAAATGTTGAAGTTTTAATTATTAGATGTAGATAGCAATAAACTACATGGTAAGGAACTTGCATGGATTAAACATATTAAAGTTAATGAAAACTTGAAAGTGTAAATAAGACTATTAAGTTCATCAGTAGGATGCACATCCATTATCTGGTATGACTCAAATGATATATCTATGTGACTTATGAAAATATTTGATTTTTCCATCAGTAGGATGTACGTCCATTGTCTGGTACAACTCATATGATATGTCTAAGTGACTTGCGAAAATATTTGATTTTTCATGTGCCTATGATCAGATAAGTAAAGAAATTTGGTAGCTTGATCAGAAGTATAAGCTTGATAGTAGACAGTCACATTTTGCAATGGCAATTAATAATAGAAACTTATTTCTGGTTTAAAATATCATCAAATCATTCCAAGCTTTCTTTCTGAATGAAAGGAAGACCAACTATTGTGCATACTTGAGAGAGTAAAATGATAAATTGAAAATATTGAATAAATGCATCTATTGCAACTTCTCAGGCTCCCTAAAAGGAGAATTGCCAATTTTATAATGGAATTCCCAAAAGGAGCAGATGATGCGTTATATTTGCATGACTTTAAGCTAAAGTTAATTGAACAAGAAAACCTAAGCTATACCTTCTTTGAACTAGCATAGTGGTTCAGGGATGTGTCGCCTTTGATCGAGTTGTGCAAATTGCCCATTTTGGTATCATTGTTTGAGGAAATCCCAGTGTGCAATAGCGAGCGGGGATTTTCAGTCAAGTTAGCTGCATAAACAACACCCGAGCCCATGTTTGGTGTTGGAACTATATACTTCTCTAAATCAAGCTCCAAACCAGAAGCGAAGCCATTCTGCTTGAAGGAACAAGAGAAAATTGGCAGAATAGAAAAGGAAGCAGCACCAGTTGTGCAAATACAAACAGAGGCAGCATCTTTGCAGGAAGATAGTTTTCTGATAGTATACAGACCACACTAATCTTGAGTCAAGACTTGAAAAAAGGGTTATTAAACTCAGTTCTTACACTTGGATATATATCGCCAAATGTAGGTGTCAGTGTGTCACTCCCAAACAAGACAGTTTTGGAATGGGAGTGAAGTATTCTCATTAATTAGACCAACACAACTTTTTGGGCACATGTGTCTTATTATACTCATTTTTTAAAATGCATTGTCTTTAGTATTTGCTTGTAGTCCTGTAGTCAAGAGATCTCACAGTTTACCACATCCTATGGTATTTGCTGCTTGATTTCACTACCGTTTAAATGCTTGTAGTTCCTCTCAACGTAAAATATTATCATCAATCAAAGAAAGAGGGGTAAAAGGATCATCACCATTATGAGTTTTAGCCATCAAATATTCCCACTGGTTACAATATTTTTGTCGCCACAGGAAGCATGCAGTCAAAATTATTGTCATTTGACAATGACAATAGTATATGCATATTTTTTTCATAAAAATGTTATACTTTTTTATGTTTTACAAATATATTGTGATGAGACTAAAGGTCAAGCATCTTGAAGACCATGACAAGAAAAAGGCACCAGGATTTTTTCTGTACAAATATAGAAACTAAAAACATTGAAATGATGCATACATATACTACTATCAATCAAGGTTCTCAAATATGCTGAGCAATTTTTAGTTCCAAAACTAAGTAGAAAGCTGTCAAGCCTCAATATGTAACACACCATCCCTCTAGTATTGGAGTGCTAACAACAACACAACTGGACCTAGCAATGACTGGTGAAACTGTTTTCCAAACCAAGTTTTGGGGAAAAGGTATATATGATGTTCAGAAGAAATGTTATTAGAGGATTAGGTGTACACCTTATTACTTTCTTGTGGTAACACTGTAACACCATAAGATAAACAAAAAGTATAAGATAAAAGCAGAAAACAAAATTCAAACCTTGGCCCTGGATTCAGAAGCAGCATTCATAATGTCATTGTGGGCCCCACGCACCCTTGGCTGGAGATGCTCCTGATGAGTCTTCCAACTAGCAGCCAGGTCAAATGGGGACAAAATTTCTGTCTCCACTAAAATCTTACATTCAACCACACCTGTCTCGTCATTGAATTTAAACAATGCATTCCTAATTTCCACCTCATTACTTCCACAACTTAGTGATCGGTCTGGCCCCTCCTCAAAAATGCACTGTGAGATATTGTCTTTTGGCTTCAATAGAAACTTGAAATCCGGTGTTTCTAATAAAAATAACAACGAATGGCATAAAGCTAGTCAGAATGCTCAGAAATTAAACAAACTATTAACACTCTGCGACTCTGTATATACAAAAAAAATGACTCAGTTAACTAGAGTCTAAAGTAGATTAAATGATCAATCAATTCAAAAATCACCTTTCTTTTCGAACGACCAAGTACCCACACTACATTGCTTTCCTGGATAATGAAACATTCACTAATACATGTCATATACACATGTCGTAATTTGTACAACATCCCAATCAAACATTGCACAATCCAAACGCAAACCAACACATTCAATCAGCATGCCAAGCTACCTCTTCCAAGCTCACCACGACGAATTTCTAGTGCCATGAGCATTGACCAAGCCGTACATCAAATCAATCAACTCACCGTTGTGAGAAGGGACGACGCAGCTGAGCCCCCACACGGAGGCCGCCTCCTGCTCCATCGGCAGCTGCAGAAAAAAATACGAAAGCAAAACACATCAAAACTGGAACCAGAAACATAGTGCACGCGAACTAGAGGGGGATCTGGAGCTTACCGCTTTGGAGGGGTCCCACGAGCCGGCGACGGGGTGCGAGCCGAAGAGGTACGGGACGACGCCGAGCTCACCCAGGCGCGGGCACTCCAGCTTGATGGACACGAAGAGCTGGTTGGAGATGCCATCCGAGCTCGCCGCCGTCGCCATCGCCGGAGAGGGGAGGGAGGGAGAAAACCGGAAAGGTGCCGGAAGGAAGCGGCGCGTGGTGTCGAGTCGACGCGTTGGAAGTTGGAACTTGGAATCGTGGTTTCTCCGTGGACCTCTTGTAGCCGCTGCCAAGTGGGCCCGCGAGAAGATCGTGATGGTTGTACTATGGCACGATGCGCTGTATGTACCTGCATGTGAACGGCTAACACAGCAGGTGGGGGCCAGAAGCGCAAAACCAGATCTGACCCCACACGTCAGTGACCACTTCGTCGATAAGGACAGTGACTCAGGCCGGACGTGCCACGGGATGTCAGGTGTTTGGTGCGCGCCCGGCGGCCGGAGCGTCTCACTGGCATGTGGGCTCGGGCTGTGGCGAGGCGAGCCGTCTCCACGAAGACTAGAAGAAGACGACGGGGAGGTTAGAGCATGAGTCACTTTAAAAATTAATTTCCTATATAATTTTTTGGATTCATTTTTGAGGATACAAATAGTTTAAATATATTTCTCTCCAATAGAGTCCCTAAAGTAAAGTATGTGAGTATGTTCCCTACAAGTAGGGAATACAATGATTAATTTTAAGGATCTTTTATTTTTGGGAATCATTTAGAGAATTTATTGGAGGAGATTTTTTAATTCTAGTCCAAAAAATTTAGAGAAGCTTCTCCTGATGCTCTTACATCGGCGAACGGGCGGCGGCCCGTCGCGGCGGCGGCAGAATGCTTTCATTTGGAGCGATCCGCGTGGAATCTCTGCTGCGAATTCGCGGCTGGCTGCGGCGCCAGTCCTGCTCTCTCCTGAGTCATGAGGCATGAAATGCCAAAACGATCCGGGTAATTCTTCCCCCTCGTTAATTCCTTGCAAAATGTTGTAGCTGTCTCCGTTGGGCGTTTCGTTGAATGATCGGACTTTGGTCACGGAGGAATAATCGACTGAATTTGGTGTTTGGGTGGGTGGGTGGGGTTTGGACTTGCCCTCATCAACATGATGTTTCCACATTGCTAGTTCATGGGACTCTTATTTGGTTTGATCTATGGAAAAGCAAAGGAACAAATAATTTGAAATTAGTCCCGACGAAATTTTAGAAATAGTGCTGAAAGGTGTGCTAGATTAAGGGCTGCGTGATGTATGTATAATCCATATGCACGTTGCATAGCTTTAACTTGTATCCACCAGATCAGCGACTTGGATGCAGAATAAACAGGTTTAACCGAACTGTTTACAAAATTATGCTCATGGCTAGTTGAGTCGACTTGGAGCCAACCTCGGCAAAACTTAAATCATGTATTTTGATCATAATGATTTTTATTTGGGCCTATCTAATCCCCATCAGATCAATCTGACTTTGCTTGCATACATCTTCAGTTCCTGGAATGCCTTCCGGCAACCTTCATCGAAGCCACCTGCAAGCTGTGCATTCAGTCTGTTGCAATTAGTTACCTATTTTCGTATAGTATTTTTTTTTGTAAAACTATTTTTTAGCTAAGAAGACACAATACCATTTCAAAGTGATTCATGGTTGGGGGCAAAACTACCTGATGTATGCGGAAGGCAAAGCGCACACCTTGGAGAAGCAGCTCTTCATCATTTGTGAATGGGCCTGACTTTAGTGCATTGACAATGCGGTTCATGTATTCTTTTGCAAGCTTCAATGATGCCATCTTTAGCTGTTTCAGAAAGCGAGAGAATACAATATATATGATATCTCTATCAACAGTAGTCAATGATAAGGAAAAAATTGCTATTTTGACACTCCAAAGACGTGCACTTTGTTAATGATGACACTTTTGAGGCTGACATGTAGGATCACTTGAGTCAATGAAAGTGGGTCCGGATGTCAAAAATGTAAAAGTCACTTCTTTAAAGTGTTAAAATAGCAAATCTCCAAACGATAAGGGGGAATGAGCAATATTCCACATTTGAAAGTGATGAATGGACGAGATGGCATCTGCCTCTTAACCAAATAGTTTGATGGTCCAAACAAACGAAATTAATGGTAAAAAATCGATAAACAGATTTAAAACAAGTTTTCAACATTTTTTATATAAATTGTTTTGGAGAAATTACATAGCTTAAGATTTTGAAATATGTGCCACACAAGCGAATTTTTCAAACTTGAATTGTATCGTCAATCCTCTCTCCGAGAACTCTCGGTCCCTTGTAAACCCTATGGCTTAGTCAGTTCTACTATACCCCTCTCTAGTTGCTCTTTGTACCTCAAGTCCTTTTGGCTTTTGCCCTTTAATATGCAACCTCACTAGGAGCCTTAGTAATACGAGTGAATAATCCAGCCTCCCATACTACCAAACACCAACAGACCCTTAGTAAAATGCAACAAGCTAACAACAATTTGTTGCTTATTATGACTAACACTGTGAATAAAAGCTGAGCATTATATTAGAAGTTTGGATTACTTACTTGGCTTATGATTCCAGAGTCAAGCATCCACTCCCACGGGATCTTAAGATCCTTATATCTTCCACATGCACCGTCCCTTACTCGCTCAGTATTATGAATACCTTGTTCGATTCTATAACAAAGTAAAGTTGGATCATGCTGTATAGTTCAACATTTAGTAATGTGACAATTCCTTCTTTTGGTAAATGCATTGTACTTATCTACTCACTTATCCTGCAGAGCTTGCATGCGCTTGAGAGCCATCGGTGTAGCAACTCTCCTGTCATCGTGGAATGACGATGCTTCTGATTCCAGATTCTTCAGATCGCGGTAGGCAAATGCTGCTTCTCTCATGGCGTCTGCTTTCTTTTCAGGCCAGTTTGGGAAATGCTTGAGCACTGCTCTTTCGTCCACAAGGTAAGATAATTCCCCATCGAGCCACTTCACAAACTCTTCAACATCAGATATTTCCTTGTATGCTGCATTCTGTACTTCCACCGCCAGGAAGTTAATGAATTCACCCTGATTTTCTACATCTGATTTAATCTGTTGAAATGACAATCATATGAGGTACACAAAAGAAAATTATCAGTTATCTTGAGAATATGACAAGTTGACAACAAAACATGACTTAGGAATTGAGGAATTCTACGTAAAAGACTTTTTGTTGCAAGGGAATTACCCCCCACACCTGTACCACTAAAGAATTGATAGGAACTGAGGAATTCTACGTAAATGGCTTTTATTGTAAGGGAATTATCACCCCCACCTGTACCACTAAAGAATTGCGTGCTATCATCAACTGCAGAAGAATGATGGAGGAATAAAGTGGTTTTTCATTATATTCGAACTAAGAAAGATACTCAGGAGCCATTCTCTTGTCTATTTTTCCTTTAAAATGGAATATTGTGCAATTCTCATGCTCATGTTTGTAGCAAATGCTAATTTGAAAAAGGATGAAAGGATGGATCAGCATATAAGTAAATATTATATTTTAGGAATAATAGTACGGAGTAACAACAATGTATGTACTTACAGCTAACACATAAGCTGATCTGTTCTCTATCTCCCCGATCATCTCTCGGCTATTAGTAGCTACTGGAATTGCCGTGGATCCAGACTTTTGGTCGTTTTTGCCTTCTCTTCTTACTAATAACCGGTATAACTCGACTACGTCTGGCACCCTTTGCACCGCCTTAGTGCTCTTCAGCAATCTGGAAGGCAGGGGAGGTGGCGGTGGAGGAGGAGCTAGGCCTCCTCCCTTTCCTGCAGTTACTGTTGGTTGGATGCAGGTTGGACTTGGCGGTGGATTTGGCACCCTCGGTGTTCTTGACCTCACCAGAGGTGCCCTGGAGTATTGCTGCCTGCTATAACATGGCGTGCTGTTGAGATCCATGGCTTCCTTTTTTTCGAGAGCAAGATCCATGGCTTCCTTTGAATCATCATTGTTATGAACAAACTGTTTTTCCTTGAAGTAGCTATTGACAGTAGAAGAATTATCCACCTTCTTCCACAGCATCTTTCTTTCAGTATCCTGGCCTTCGAGTGAGGATACTTGGCCTTTTAGACGACTGACTTGATGTCTCAATTGCTTGTTCTCCTCTTCCAGACTGCGGTTCCTCTCAACAAGGCCATGGAGCTTGCTTCTCAGAAGGGTAACACATGCATCACCCTCCCTCATCATATCTTCTTCATAAGAGGAGGTGATCTTCTAGTGTGGTAGTGCTGATTCCCTCTCTTATAATTTATATATGGCTCCTACTTCCTCACGCATATGACTGTTGAGAATTAAGGAGATGTTTTAAAGTGAGGTTCCGTATATATAATTGTGTTGAGCCTAACCAAGAGAAACTTACAAATGTGCAAGAAAGAATAGGTGGAGCATTTAAGTTAGGTAGGAGCTGTTGCTAGGGTAATTACTTCTTCTTAAAGCGATTGCTATGGGGTAGCTGTCTTGTCTGTGGAACTTCGCTAAAGAAAAGCTCGTCATACAGAAGCTTTACATTGCGTTTTTAAATGTGTGCCAATTTTATCACTTCATTTAACTTGACGCTGTTTATTTTTCTAGAATCAAGTAGAATTTAAGTTTTCTCGGTAGTTTCTTTTTTAGATTATACTTTCGGGAGCTGGTCAGCTATTCAACTCTAACCAAGAGGGAAAACTGGTTTTATATCCTCTCTTCTCTCTGGAATAACATATTAGAGTAGTGTCATTGGCTGATTTCTTCTACCTGACCCATTTCAAAAAGGAAAAAGTCTGAATTACATCCTCAAAGTATCGCTAAAGTTTGAATAATTCTCTAAAAAATTTTACCGTCTAAAAAACACCCGCGGTATTGAAAAATAGCTCAACCTAGTGGGTTGTTGTGGACTGGCGGTCCGAACCTGGTGTTGACGAGGGCAATGAAGCGGGCCTAGGATGGTGGGCCGTTGTCTCGTTCATAATGATAGCACCACACCTAAGCGTCATCTAGTAGATGTAACGAGGGGAGTCGGACCTTATCCTCTGGTGTATGCTGGTCATGGAAGAATTGGTAATAGTGATTTAGCCAGTGTAGTGGATTTGTTGTACCATCAAATGTCAAAAAACTTAGCTTGTTGTATCGCGGGGGCGAGCCAGAGGCACGCCTGTACTAGCGTTGCTCGACTAGGGGGCCTGACGGTGGTCGGTGGTGCTATCCATAAGGCGGTATATCGGCATGGATGGGCACCGGTCTATAGGGATCGGCGTGGGGGGTGCTAGCCTGTAGGGGTCGACGTGAAGGGGTGGTGGTCATTACTAGTGTGGGTCGATGGGAAGAGGCGGTGTCTGGCAGCGGGGCAGGCTGCCATTGCATGAGGTCCTGGTCGGCAGTACCTCGCCTAGGTCCCAATCCTGTCGGCGATGGACTTCCTCAAATCGTCGATCGGTTGACTCCCGAAACGCATTCAAGTTGTGACGGAGGTCTCGCATGCCTTGGAGAAGTTTCTTGCCGACATCCTGATCTGGCAGTGCCGTAGCGGCTGAACCATCTGACGCCATTGCTGATGGGCAGTGAGAGCACCCAAAAGAAAGTGGTCTCTGATACCAAGTGGTCACGGGTGTTGTGTAGTTGAACGTGTGGAAGAGAGCGGAGGGCGTAATGTGGCTGATGGGAGGACGGGAGGATGAGGGTGTGATGTCCCTTGTCTCCCCAGCGCCGTGACGGATTACGCGGTAGATAAAGGGAACTCAGCCCAGCCCACTTGCACCTGACATGTCTTCTATCTCAAGCTGTGTAAAGAGAACTCAGATGGAACTCCTTTACCAGCCAGAGGGGAAATTTGTGGCTAATAAGACCAAGTGAAAATTAAAGTAGAGGAAAGGAAAGCCTGGCTAAAAAGAAATCTCGGTGTGTTTATCTTCCTAAATACACAAATGCGTTACATCTTACATACTTTATACTTACATTCCTTCAAATTGTAGCTCGTACTGTAGGAACCGTAGGTCTTGTGAAAGTAATGTTTCTCAGGTCAGGCATGAATTATAATCCTTATTGCAGTAGCTGCACACCTTGTGAAAGTACTGCTTCTGATTTCTGAAAACCTCAAATGAAGCTTCCCCCCCCCCCCCCCTTGTTTCTGAAACAGTTTGACTTTTGTTTTGTTTATATTACCTAATGTGGGCCATAGCACAGCCATATCAATAGGTTTAGAAAATATGTAGTCCCCACATATTAAAATTCTGAAACTGTTGTCGAAGATGATAATACAGGAAGAATATGGTGTGAAGAGAGAGAATTTTAAGCTGACATCAAGAGGTTGTCTCTGTAATATGTGTGATGTGTTCTGGCTGGAAGCCTTGAAGAGTTGAAGTTCCCTGATGAACGGGGAATCTCTGCTCCATTGAAGGAGTTCATTGATTTCTTTGTCTCAGAGTCTTCAACAAAAAATCATTGTCTCAGCTTCCACGCTGGGAGTACATGTGATTGCTTTAGAACGTCTAGTGTAGCAGAAGGAACCGAGTGAGCATCCACCAAGTTGTATATATTTTCAAAGAAAAAAATCATGACCTTATTGATCATAGTACTAGTGCGTATTTGCAGTGCGGTGCATGAACTGTGAAAGATGCTTCGTCAAGATCTGTTGATGGACCCATGGTCGCATGTGCCATTGTGCTTAATGGTGTACCTGACAGTAGCATTCATAAATGTGAGGAGCCAAAGTGGTCTAATTGCCGGTATTGCAAGTGGCTGTACCTGGGACTATCATTTCCAATTATTTTACCTGGGACTGTACCTACAGAAGAAGTTCGCTAATCAATGACGTCATCCAACGCCGAATTCTCACCAGGTAAGCAAAACTTTCTTTAGTTTTCTTTCAGCTATGGAATGCTGACTGCTGACAAAAAATGGCGCTGCTTAACGCTTCCTGCCCTTTGTCCATTTAAACTGAGACCGACAGTTCATAATCGGCAGCACTTTCTGTGGGTGTTTTGCACGCCAAGATGGAGTGATTTTTTCTTGTTTAACAAACGTTTTATCCAACAATAATTACATCAGTGAAGGCAACTTCATACTTGCCACGGTGAAAGTGAGTTTTACTCCAGCTAGACATTGCCATTGCTTCGTGGGTGTACCTAGATGGCAACCCGTGGAAAATTGAAGGTATTGTGCGCGTCAGCATCAAGCTTTTCTGGTGAAGTTTGGGCGGTGCTTGATCCGACGTTTGTACTGGGTTGGGTTCTAGTGCATCATTGTCAGAGGTACAGAATAGACCAGATATCTTGACGAAAGGTGACAACCTTGAATGGCATTAGCGCGCCTTCATCTTTCGGTGAGTGATCCCATCTCAACCGATCTAGAGCACAAGATAGCCTCGTTTTACTTGCCATCATGTGATTTAAACGCCAAATGCACATGCCATCAGAAAGGTATGATTGTATACTGAATCAGTGAAAACCAGTCTATCAAACAAACCTAGTCTTGCTTAGCCCGCAATGCATTGCTGTCTGTTGACCAAGATTCATTACGCGCATCCAGGACTCCAGGTATCCCTACCCGTTGTTCGTCGGTTCTAAGTTACCTTTTATCATGTACGAGTATGTTTGTAAATCGCAGTATAACTTTTTCCCGTCCTTGCTTTTCTCGTAAGTTGTTTCTCGTCTTTACGAATCACGGTACATACCTGTATCTCACTACTCATAAACCTCCAGTACAGGTTAACCAAACGGACCTCTGTGTGACAGCAGGAGACTCGATTACTACTATTACTAGGCCTGTTAGTTAAAAACCACGGTTATCGAATTGATAACCATAGTTCTGATAGGCTGGTCATGTCACATTAGATTGCCGATATGGAGTTAGATCTGGTCATATTACAAAACTGGAACCTAGGAGACCCAAGATTAAAATTCTCGGTGATGACTGATGACTGATTATGGTCTTAATTGAAGAGAGGCTGGTTTGGTGACGCGGAACGACCACTGGGGTGGCGGATGGGATGGGAAGGCCGTAATGTTGCCGTCCGTCCTAGTCGCCGAGCGCACAGGACTTGTGCCGGCCGGCCACCGAGGTGCAGTGGGACAGCAGCGACAGCAACCTACCCTGCTGTGTCCTCTTCACCGCCGCCGACACCTCCGAGCTCTCCACCAGCAGCAGTACTACTATTTTGTCGTAGGCGGTAGATCCACTCATCCACACATGGTGCTTTAGACAAGATCTTGGAACATTCAGTAATCTGTATAGTTCCATCCACAGGATTTCATGGGGAAAAACTGTTTTCTCCGGAATTTTCATGGACAAAACGTCAAAACAAAACATGCTCACCAACCGATGCACCGACATTGGTATGGAACTAGTATTATC
This sequence comes from Zizania palustris, assembly GCA_019279435.1. Taxonomy (NCBI): domain Eukaryota; kingdom Viridiplantae; phylum Streptophyta; class Magnoliopsida; order Poales; family Poaceae; genus Zizania; species Zizania palustris. The sequence continues at coordinate 58,319,175 of JAAALK010000286.1, forward strand.
CAGAGGAAACTGCCGTGTAGAATTTTTGGCCTCAACTACAAATGCATACAGATTGAGCGAACGTATTGAAGAGATCAATGTCTAATATAACTTTATATTTATTACTAGAGAATTTAGGTCTAAAATGTCGGTTCAATAATTCTTCTATTTATTTCTGGAACTAGTATTATCCAGAGGAAACTGCCGTGTAGAATTTAGCCTCACGTGGCTGGGCCCAATCTCCCGGCACATATTGGGCCAGACCTGCTTTCGGTCGAGAGCCAATGCAAAAGCCCGCTTCACAGTACGCATGCACGATTGCACGAATCTCGATCCACCTTATTTTCCTTGGGCTATAAACCACGGTCTGCAAGTAACTGCGTACGTGATGCGTTAAGTCTCTGCTTTAATCCGTTTTGGGCCCTTCGAGGTTTAGTTGTACAACTTGCCAGGCTGCCACGTCCATCAGCCCGATCCAAATCCGGGGAAAGCTCACCCGGGAGTCGGGAGAATGTGCCGACTTGCAAGTGTGCCGAAATATAAGGAGCATCAAATCCGGGGAAAGCTCACCTTTGAGGTCGCACGAGCCCACAGAATTTGACTCCCTTTTGAGTCGCACGAAAAACGAAGTACTAAAAGGATGTTTAGTTTGGGGTTGCTAAAGTTTAGGAACTAAACTTTAGTCTCTAAATTGCCAAACATAGGGACTAAAAGGACTAAAGTTTAGTCCCTAAATTTTAGCCCTTTAGTTCCCAAAACCTTGCTAAAAGAGACTAAAAGTACTACTTACCTCACATGCATCACTCTTTTTTAGTCCTTATAACCAAACAGTTTAGTCCTATAAAAAAAAGCTAAAGTTTAGTTCTTAAAAGAACCAAACATGCCCTAAGGAAAGGAGAAGAACACAAGTTGGGGGCAGCAGCTCGTCCTCCGCGGCGCCTCCTGTGTTAGCGGTCATCAGGTGAGCGTTTTTGCGTTGTCACGATTTTATTCTAGACCTTTATTTTAAATTACAAATAATATATATATATATATAAACTAACATAAAAAGCTGTAGAAAATAGATTCTTTTATTAGAATCTAAATCTCTCCGAAATTATCAAAACCTTAGCGCATCTCCTACGTATCCTTGACGAAACAGAGTGGGAGAGAATGTATTCAACTATTCATATATTCTTTTCGAAGGCTTATATCGTGGTATTACTAGCACCCTCGTAGGTGAAATTACGAGCGCGGTCGAAGAAATCGCCGGTTGAAAAATGATGCAATTGCTCCAGATTGTAGAAATAAATTCAACCAGCGACACCGCTCACATCATACGGACCGTGACGTCTGGCTGGCAGCTGCTCCTGCGTAGCGTGAGTCTTCCTTCGACGGCCAACGTGAGTACGTGACCGCCGACATGCGGTAGGAAAACCAGCGGAAGTCGCCCCTTCGGCGACGCTGTTTTCCCCAAAGCAGGTTTGCTCTCGCTGCTAGCCTGCTAATCGCGTTCCTAGCAAACTAAAAAAGACTAGTGGTAAAACGGTTGATTTATCGGTTTACGGGTACAACAGTTATTTTATTGGTATGATCGCCGGTTAATTGGTTGATCGACGAGTTTTTATTAATATTATATTTATTTTATATTATTTTAATATACAAATAATAGAAGTTGGTCGGATAATAGGTATAATTAGATGTTAACAATATAATTGTACAGCTGAGTTGGTAATTATGTCATGATATCATAATTAAATATGCGGTCTTTTGGCGAAATCGAATAGCTCACGTCCGATTATGCTGTTTTTTTATCCTACCATCAATTCGTTCCAATTTTTAAAACTTCGATTCCCGGTTCCACCCGTTACTTTGCATGAAATATATATATATATATATATATATATATACATACATATATATATGTATATGTACATGTACATGTATATGTATATATGTGTGTGTATATATATGTACATGTACATATACATATATAGGATACAATCTTTAATCCCACACCCCATAGCAAATTATTGACGCATATATCAGACAGTATTGTTTCTACTCTACAAGAAAGTCGTTTCTTTTCTCAATTCATTATTTGTTTGGATGGAGGTATATTTTTCGATGAGACGGGACGATTCTACTTTTAATTACGTTTGTACGAAAGAAAGGTGAGATAAGATGGATAGATGATCCATATAGGAAAATATTCCACATATAAAGTATCACATGTCATATTATCATATACCTTCAACTAAATAAAAATTATGAAATGTATAATAGAATGAGCTTATAAAAGATAAAAAAAGATAGAACGACAGCATCACATTTCTACCATGTTCTCAGTCTAAACACAAACTATGCAATCTCTCTCGGTAGAGTGGGATTTTGGGCCATGACCGAAAAAATCGATCCGTTTATTTTGGTCTGCAGAAAGTTCGTTCGGTCATCTCAATCTGATTTTCGAATGTATATCTAAAATTTTAAAATTCAGTTTAATCTTCAGTCATAACCGAATTTTACTAGCTTGTGATCCACACTGCGAACCTTTCTTTTCTATCTAACTGGATACCTCTTTTGAAGAATAAAGTATCATTTCTCTATTTTTATGATGAATTTATTTACTACCTCACGTACAGGACGCTTCCAGTCCCAACCCAAGTAACGGATATACTAGTATCATGATTTTTTTTAAAAAATAAAATTTCAAATTTATATGATAGTTTAAAATTGTAAATATACGTATCAGTCGTCACTTGGTCGGCCAACTAGTGCCACGTCAGCGCCAGTCGGCCGACTAGGTGTCACGTTGGCTCCCTCCGGCGCGCAACGATATTTTTCTGCTGACTGGTGCCACGTCAGCAAAAGTCGACCGTTGAACGGACGACTCTTGCTGACGTGGCAGCATTTCAACGGCCGACTAGCGCCACGTCACAAGGAGTCAGACGCCGATTGGTGCTGACGGCGCAAGTCAGTAGAAAGAGCTGTTAGTGCGTTCTAATCGGCGCTTAATTGTCCGACTGGTGCAGACGTGACACCAGTTAGCTGATCAAGTGCTGACTGATATCTATTTTTGCATTTTTTTTTCAAATTGCCAAATAAATTTGAAATTTTATTTTTAAAAACTATTATTTAAAAAAAATCCCAGTATCATACTATCATTTCAGTTTTTTTATCACAGTTGAACGTGCACTCACGGTTGAATCGACACTAAGACCAGTACTATCCCAGCACTTGCATTATTCTCTATAAAATTCTCAAACTGTGACTGGTTTGTTTATTTCTGTGAATATCTTATAACTTTTTGATTAAAAGAAGTTGTAATCCTACTTCACAACAGAAGATTTTTGAAAGATTTTTTTATAAAAATATCGTTTTACAAAGTACGAGTAGCTCTTAAATACGAGCGAGACAATTCGACGGTGAGAGATGTGAAGCCGAATGCGGCAACATCACTGTTAACACCGACAATAGAGGAGGATGGGGGATGGCACGGCACCTATTGCATAGGGCGGCGTAGGATTTAAATCCATAATTGCTTTCGATCATATTAGTCGGCAGCGTATGATTTCAACCTTTAATTGTTTTAGATCATATTAGTCATGACATTTCTTCACAAACACGGTATCAGGAATGTTATAACACATCCGGGCAAACCGGGCTACTTACATCAAAACTGATTTTCTCGCGGACAGAATCACAAAAAAGGATGAACTCCGTAGAAGATGGGTTAAAAACTAAACAAAAAAAGAAGAAGAAGAGAAAGAGCACAAGTCGATGCAGAACAAGTTTGTACGCGTCATCCGTTCATCCACGAGACGTTAGAACGCAGAACTGCAGAAGACGCCCGGCAGATCTGGTCAGCATTCGAGCGTGGCGAACTGTGCGGGGTGAGTCATGCCCCACGTGCGCTGTACCTCGGCTAGCCATGGGCCATGGCCCCGCCTACCGCCTACGTCGAAACGTCGAACACGAGTCCCCCTTGCGCGGCGAAGCAAAAAACCAAAACCGCGACTTTGCGTCGCAAACCAGAACACAGCCACCGCACACGCGCCCCTCCCCTGATCGCGCCCATCGCCAGTTTGGCTGCTGTTTCCGTAGGGAATCTGGCAAAATCCGCATCCCTCACCGGCCCCGCGAGCCACCGCCCTCTGCGACCGACTCGTGGACCCGGCTAAGGCGCAGCGGCCCGGCCGAGCAGATCGCCGCGAGAGCCGGCCTCGCCCGTGGTTTTCCCGAAAGGAGGGTATATTTTTACGCACATCTCTTTGGTTCTTGAGCGGCCGGGGCGCCACGATGGTATAAAAGGGAGACCTGACTCCCAGCGCTGAATCCACTGAACCAACGGCACACACGTCAATCGTCAAAGCGAAAACTCCAAACAGGTCCACGAAACCGTATTATATTCGCGGTTTCGCACCCCACTCAGCCACTCCTCTTTCTGTTCCACCACCACCTCCACCCTAGTGTAGCGCTGCTGCAGTGCTGCGGCGGCGGCGGCGGCGGCTGCTTCTTCGTCGGCTTGGTCGCGTGCGGAACTGCGGATCATCGGATCTTGATGGACGCACATATCGGATCCGTCGACGGGGCGGCGCTTGCGGCGGACAACGGGGCGGTGGGATGCCCCGCGTCGTCTCCGGGGTGCCCGATGGCGTCGTCGCACCCTGCGGCGGCCGTGTCGGCCGGCGAGGCGTCGCTGGGGCGGCACCTGGCGCGGAGGCTGGTGCAGGTCGGCGTCAGCGACGTCTTCGCCGTGCCCGGGGATTTCAACCTCACGCTGCTCGACCACCTGATCGCCGAGCCTGGGCTACGCCTCGTCGGGTGCTGCAACGAGCTCAACGCTGGGTACGCGGCTGACGGGTACGCCCGGGCCCGCGGCGTGGGCGCGTGCGCCGTCACGTTCACCGTCGGCGGGCTCAGCGTGCTCAACGCCATCGCCGGCGCGTACAGCGAGAACCTGCCGGTCATCTGCATCGCCGGCGGGCCCAACTCAAACGACTACGGTACTAACCGCATCCTCCACCACACCATCGGCCTCCCTGACTTCTCCCAGGAGCTCCGCTGCTTTCAGACCGTCACTTGCCACCAGGTACTTATCCCTCTGCTTATTCTTTGATTCCCCTTATTTATTTATTCGATCTGGTTGGAATGAAGGTTTACATGGTCGTGGATTCAGGCGGTGGTGACCAATCTGGAGGATGCACACGAGCAGATCGACACTGCCATCGCGACGGCTCTGCGAGAGAGCAAACCAGTGTACCTCAGCATCAGCTGCAACCTCCCTGGGCTGCCTCACCCCACCTTTAGCCGCGACCCCGTCCCCTTCTTCCTTGCTCCCAGGTACCGCTCTCTCTGTATTTTTTTCTTGGGTCATGATTCATCAAACCTCTCCCCATAATCTCTATCTCTTGAGTACTTGACATGCTATGTCCCGTTTCAAACCCATAAGATTTCCCCCAAAACGGCGCCTAGTTGAGTTAGACGTACTGAGATCGTGCAATTCGATACTGTATCTGAAATTGTCTGTTGATTCCAATTTTCTGTGATGTTGCACTTCGATGCTTTTTTTGGCTGTATTATTGCACTTGTTTTCGTCTGCTGAATCGTAGCATTGCAGGTTGAGCAACAAGATGGGGCTAGAGGCCGCGGTGGAGGCTACCATCGAGTTCCTGAACAAGGCTGTGAAGCCGGTGCTCGTCGGCGGCCCCAAGCTGCGCGTGGCGAAGGCAGGGAAGGCCTTCGTCGACCTTGTCGACGCCAGCGGCTATGCCTACGGGGTGATGCCATCGGCCAAGGGGCTCGTGCCGGAGACGCACCCGCACTTCATCGGCACCTACTGGGGCGCCGTCAGTACAGCCTTCTGCGCCGAGATCGTCGAGTCGGCCGATGCCTACCTCTTTGCAGGGCCAATCTTCAATGACTACAGCTCCGTCGGATACTCGTTCCTCCTCAAGAAGGACAAGGCCATCATCGTGCAGCCGGAGCGTGTCATCGTTGGGAACGGCCCGGCGTTCGGGTGCGTCATGATGAAGGAGTTCTTGTCTGAACTGGCCAAGCGTGTCAAGAAGAACACCACTGCTTTCGAGAATTACAAGAGGATCTTCGTGCCCGAGGGCTCTCCGCTGGAGAGCGAGCCCAACGAGCCGCTGCGTGTCAATGTGCTTTTCAAGCACGTCCAGAAGATGCTGGATGGTAACAGTGCGGTGATCGCTGAGACTGGTGACTCCTGGTTCAACTGCCAGAAGCTGAAGCTCCCTGACGGCTGCGGGTGAGCATTCTGAAACCTGCTACAACTATGTTGCCAATGGTGTTTTCTGATTTTCTTGGTGAATGTACTGAATGTGGTGGTCTGTACGCTGCAGGTATGAATTCCAAATGCAGTATGGTTCCATTGGATGGTCAGTTGGTGCATTGCTCGGGTATGCGCAGGGCGCTAAGGACAAGCGTGTGATTGCTTGCATTGGTGATGGGAGCTTCCAGGTGAAGTGCTGTGATCACCTGATCGAACATGTTGACAATATGATGGCGCTTTTCTGATGCGTTCTTGGGGTAAATTCCTGCAGGTGACGGCACAGGATGTGTCGACGATGCTCAGGTGTGCGCAGAACAGCATAATCTTCCTGATCAACAATGGCGGGTACACGATCGAGGTGGAGATCCACGACGGCCCTTACAATGTCATCAAGAACTGGAACTACACTGGTCTTGTGGATGCCATCCACAACGGGGAGGGCAATTGCTGGACCGCCAAGGTATGCAGCTGCCTTCATGAAATTGCCTAACGTTCACCAGACCAAGCTTCAAGATTGCAGACGCTCCTACATGCAGCTGTGGAACTGTTGCTGATGGGTGCGATGATGTGCATTGTGCAGGTGAAGTGCGAGGAGGAGCTGACCGCGGCGATCAGCACGGCGCTGGGGGAGAAGAAGGACTGCCTGTGCTTCATCGAGGTGATCGCGCACAAGGATGACACCAGCAAAGAGCTGCTGGAATGGGGCTCGAGGGTTTCTGCTGCCAACTCCAGGCCACCGAACCCTCAGTAGACCAACCATCCTTCTCAGCACTCGAGAGATAATCGGTAGTAGAAGTAGCAGCAATCATAATAACGTGGACGCTTTCCCCTTCGGCCATCATGTTCCCCTTGTCCATCGCTTCAGGGTCTCTGTTCTAGCGGTTTCTGTGGCTCTGTATCTACTTTACTTGTGAACATGTCCTGCTTCTCCGAAGGTTACGAGTGGTTTTCAGCTTGCATTCCGCTGTTTGATCTTTGTGTTGCCATCTGCCATACGGCGCTTGGATGCTGGCAACGATTGATCGGCATGGGCGCATGGCAGGGCAGGAATCCTGTGACCTGTTCGATCTGTCACTACCGTTGCGTGGTCCGCCCGTGATACGACGTCTTTGTCTCCGCGCCCGACCCGAGTGTGATCGACTTCAGAGGTGATTCTGTGATAGATCCGTGTGCATGCATCGTTGAAAACCATTGACGCGTCTGTCTCTAGACGCAGCATTATCGCAAGGATTTTTCTGGTTTAAGAATACTCATATCTTCAAAGTTCTGAATTAGCGTTACTGTCACATTGATAAAAGGACAGTCTTAACTCAGTTGATTGGGATTATTTTTAGCATTAATTTTATTATTATATCAATTAAAATTATGATATGATAAATGACTTATTAAATCTGATCTCATAAATGATTTGTTGAGGTGTGAAGGAGAAATGGTATATTATGTAAAAAAACAGCTCTACGTTGATATAAAAAGTAAAAAAATGAAATTATGAAAAAAGATACATGATTAGATGTAAATTTATTTTGAAAAAACTATGTTAATGTATGTAATTGATGTTAAAAATAGTAAGACATCGTCTAAAATGACGGTGACTAGAATTGGCTTAATCCAACAATAATCAATTCAAATAGAGTATTAAAAGGATTTTCAATTCCACACCGTATAATTTATTTTTCATCTCTACACTGCTGCATGCCTGCATATGCCACCACCACATGGTAGTCTTCAAAAGACCGTTACATCAGTAAAACTACTGCAAAAAATCATATTAAGTATATATTAGTTTGGGAGATTAGAAGTAGCATTCATCTAAAGTAGCTAGTTGATTGCTTGTTGTATTGGAAAAAAATACAACCTTAAAATAATATCATGCCACCACGTGTTAATGACAATAAGTATACACGTCTCAATGAGAAGTATTGTGGTCTGTCAACACTGCTAACTAGTTTTAAAGTAGTATAGATAGTAAAGTTTAAATTATTTATAAAATTAAATTCTAAATTTTAACTTTGGCCACAAAAATATAAGTTATAGTATCATATCGTCAATTTACGCTCTTACGAAGTAAGTAACGACAGAAATGGCTAGTAGCAGCAGTAAGAGCATCTCCAGGAGAGCTTTTATATATGTTCCTAAATTTAAAATTTAAGATTTTGATGAAAAATTAGACTCCAACAACACCCCTAAATAAATCTCCATCCTAAACCATTCCCTAAATTCTTTGTTATATATACTAAATTTAGGATTAATTTCTCATTCCTTATTTAAAAATAGGGATAGGGAAACTATTGAAAATCAAATTAGTTTTCAGGAATTAACATAAATAAAATGATCTCTATATCAAATTTTAAGAAATAAAATTTAAGATATCTCTTGAACACGCTCTAATCTAAGTAGATGGAAACATGAATTATTTGAACAGCTGGCGGCGCAAGTTGGCTTTGTGCTGAATTGCTCGACGCAGATCTTCCTGCTTTTTACTTGAGCTATCTGCTTGTCTGTAGTTCTGATTATTGAAACGACTTCTGGTAGGTCGATTTTGCAGGCTCATGCGGTCACTATGGAGAGGGCCACTACCTAAAGCAAATTCTTTCTGCTTAGCTTTTGATCAGTCTTGATTATATTAAGATCTACGATAGGATTATCTCATTATCCGGATTGTGGGGGCTCCAAAGCAAAGGCTACTTTGTATTATTGCTCCGGAAAAGACACGTGAAAATTAACATCTTTTGAAACTTTCAACGGGAAAAGGCAAGTCCACATGCGAAGACGACAAGTGACGACCGCCACAACGTGGTCTGATTGAGACACTGAACCGCTGCGCTTGTTGTTTTGCTGGATGGAAAGATAGCGATTTGTAGTCTTGCACCGTCGTTCGTCAGGTAATTAATGCCTAGTGGCAAATCGATTCTTCTCTGTAACTAAACCACATAGGTGCCACTTACTATACTCGCTTCAATATGTTTCATGTTTAAGTTTTTCCGTCACACCTATCGGGTCTCTTGTTGTGTTGTTCCTATCTTCTTTCTTGCTACAGTACTTTTTTTAAAGATGAATTACATTCCCAGCAGTTACCAAAGAAGATATTGTGTAATAGAGGATTTGCATCAATCCAAAACTTCTTTGAGAACGAACAACCTGCCTCTTATAAATTACAGTTTGCTCACAGAATAGTATTATACAAGAAAGACATATAAGGAAAACATAGGATCTGTTTAGTTGACGGTTACAATTTATCACGTCTCAACTTAAGAGGCTACCACATTTGTGGCAAGAAAAAATAACATCACAATTTTGTGTGGAAAAAGTATGGCGAGATGGTTTCGAGCTTGTAGCTGTGGAAAGTAATCCTTGGGTGCTAAATTTATGGTTTCCTAGTTTATATCTTTCCATAATGGCTTAGTCTATATTTGATAGTCTATCCTGAGATAATTAAGGGCCTAAATAAGAGCTTGCTATGTATCAAACATTGCCATGTATTAGCTATATAATCTAAAGAAAGGAATCATGGCTAATTGCTAAAGTTTGCCCAAAAACATTCTGTTACCTGTCCTGTTTGGCCCGGGTGCTCGCCGGCGAGTTCCTCCTCTCTGGCGTGTTCCCGACAAGTGGTATCAGAGCCGGTTTGTGGACCGGGGAGGCCGAATGGAAGATCAGGCGACAACCAGTTCGGGCTCCACCAACAATATCGTTGTTGTCCAGAGGGTGATCCGTGAGGTGGGCGGCGGGAGTAGCTACCCCGTCCTCACCAAGACCAATTATACCGAATGGGCGCTGCTGATGAAGGTGAAGCTGAAAGCGAAGGCGCTTTGGCACGTCGTCGAGCAGGGCAGTGCCGATGTGCAGGAGGAGATGATGGCACTTGACGCTCTCTGCAGCGCGGTGCCACCGGAGATGGTGTCCTCCATTGCCGACAAGGACACGTCGAAGGAGGCCTGGAAGACCATCTCGGAGATGCGGGTCGGCAACGACCGCGTAAAGAAGTCTGCTGCAGTTCAATTACGGCGGAAGTTCGACTTGGCGATGTTCAACGATGGTGAGACCATTGAAGACTTCGCGTTGCGCCTCAATGGAATGGCGACAACGCTCGCCACCCTCGATGCGGGAATTGAGGAGAGCAAGATCGTGGAGAAGATCGTTCGCAGCGTTCCACCACGATTCATGCAGATCGTGCTCGCCATCACCACGCTCCTTGACGTGTCGACCCTCACCATCTCGGATCTAGTGGGGCGGTTGAAGGCAGCCGAGGAGACCTTCGAGGATGTTTCGGGATCGCTGCAGCACGACGGGCGGCTCTACCTCACGGAGGAGGAATGGGCTGCCCGACAAAGGAAGAAGGAGGCAGAGAACCACTCCGACAGAGGCTCGGGAGGTGGACGCCAAGGAGGAGGACGACGCGAGCGCGGCCGTGGTCCACAGTCCAACAAGGGTGGAGACGAGTGCAGGAGGTGCGGCAAGCTGGGTCATTGGGCTCGTGAGTGTCTCTCGAAGCCCAAGAAGGAGCAGGCCCATGCGGTCAAGGAGGAGGAGGAGGCTTCTCTCCTCGTCGCCAGGGCCTCACCGATGGTCATCGGCCCCATCGCCAGCACAAAGCCGACCGAGTCATTGGCGGCTCCACTACAAAGGGTCGGCCTACCATTGCAACTGGCAGGGCAGGCACAATGCAGAGGCTTGGAGGGGCCTCAAGTTGAGATCCGGGAAGAAAGGGTCTTTACCTAGCTCGGAGAAGAGGTGGAGAATGAGGCGGAGGCGTGGATTCTGGACACTGGGGCAACAAATCACATGTCCGGGTCCAGGGTCGCATTCTTAAAGCTGAACACGGAGGTGCTAGGCATTGTTCGGTTCAGTGATGACTCGGTGGCTCGGATTGAGGGCCGTGGGACGATCTCATTCATGTGCCGGAATGGAGATCATCGATGCTTCGTCGGAGTCTACTACATACCCTGATTGACCTCGAACATCATGAGCATCGGGCAACTTGACGAAGAGGGGTATCGCATCAAGATAGAAGCCATGTAACAGCCCCAAAATTAAAAGGGAATAAAATAAAAGAAATATAATAAATAAAAGAATTTCTGAATTTTGTTATTAATAAAAACCCTAAAAGAGCCCTATTAAAGCCAAACAGAGAACAGATATTCAAAATTTGGACTTGAAAATTTTATGGGATAAACTAGAGACCAAGAAATATTTTTGAGAATTTTTACAAAATTTTTTCCAGTAGATCTTCAAGCCTCAAGCAAATATTTGAATTTCTGGAATTAAATTTAATGGAAAATACATTTTAAAACCTATTGGGCCGAAACCCGGAAATCTCCTTCAATGGCCTTTCAGCCCAGCCCAGTCCGGCCGCGCCCACCGACAGGCGGGACCCACCTGTCGGCGCGCCGTCCCCTCTCTCCTCCGCACCGCACCGCGCTCAGGCCCACGCGCCAGTCTCTCAAGCTCCCCTCTCTCCCGCTGCCACGTCGGGCCCGCTTGTCGGCCCCTCCTCTCCCGCGCCCGCTGTAACACCCCAGAAATTAAAAAGGAATAAAGTAAAAAGAAAATAATATTTAAATCATTTCTGGATTTATTAATAAAGGAAAAATCCCAAAAGAACCCAAATAAAGCCAAACAGGGAGAAATACTTAAAATCTGGACTTGAAAATTTTATGAGATGAACTAGAGACCAAGATATACTTTTAGGAATTTTTACAAATTTTTGCCAACAGTGATTCAACCCTTAATCAAATAAATGAATTACTGGAATTATTTTAAACCAGAAAAGAATTAAAAAGCTTAACGGGCCGCAACCCAGAAACCTTCCCCGACGGCCTTTTTGGCCCAGCCCCTCGCCACTCCCTCACTGACCCGTGGGTCCCGCCTGTCGGCGCACGCCTCCCCTCTCTCCTCCCGCCCGCGCCCCGCCTGGACCCACCTGCCAGCCCCCTTGCGCCCACTGTCCGCCCGGCCCCGCCTGTCGGCCCTTTCCTTTCTCGTTCGCTCGCTGACAGGTGGGGGCCACCTGTCAGATCCTTCGTCTTCGATGGAAGGGGATCGCTCCCCTTCCCTCTCCGGCGATAGCTTTCTGTTTCCACGCCGCCGGCCGCCCGATCTCGCTCGATCGCCCTCGGATCACTTTCCCCAAGCGCCACCGCTCCCCTTCCATCTACGGCCGACGCATTTTCGCGCAAATGGAAGGCTATCCGAAGCTTTAGGGAACCTCGCCGGAAAAGGAAGGAGCCCTTCGGGTTCTCCGGTATTCCTTGCCATCTGAGCACCAGCGAGCCCCTATTTAATCCCCTTCGGTCACCGCACTCCGCCCACACCCCTAAAGCCCAAGCTTGTGCAATCCAGAGCGCCGCCACCCCGTTTTCGGGTTTCTCCTCTGCTTCGACTCCGGCGAACTCTCGCCGTCGCCTCGGACCTCCTCCGTCCACATCGTCGCCACCGTTGTGACCGTCGGAGCTCACCCGTCCTCGGCCACCCCTCGGTTGGCCGTGAATACCGCCGGAACATCGACGCCGACGAGCACCCGAGGGCCCTTCTTCGTCTACCCTCGCCGCCGACCACCGTCCGTCGCCCTCCGTCGCCACCCGAGGTACCATAGTAATCCCCATCACCTCCGCGTTCCATTTTTGCCGGTAGCTAGGTCCCTAGGCCCTCGCCGTCGACGCTGCAGCCGCACCCGAGCCCGCCGTCGCCGGAGACGAAGGGGGTACGTGCCCCCTTACGTCGTGCCGTGCCGGACGCGATCGTGGCCGTCCGATCCCGATCGGAGGGCTACGATTAAATCCCTTCGGGATTTAATCCGAGCCCTCGGATCTGATCGAAGGGGTATCGGGCGATCACGACCGTCGATCGCCACTTAAAGCCTCCAAGCGATCTCAGGCGTCCACGTGTAACCCTTCGTCACGTTTTAATCTGAGCCGTTGAAATTCATTTAAAACCCCCGCCTCGCATCTGGCCGCTGGATCCAGATCCAACGGTCCAGATCGCTCGGGTCCACGCGCATAGTCACGGGTTCACGGTGAACCTGGTTCACCGTGGACCAGAGACTGTTTTTAGTTTAAATAAAAATCCAGAAAATTGTTTAAACTTCAAAAATTCATATCTTGCTCATTTTAACTCCAAATTTCACCATTCAAATTTTGTTAGAACCAGAATATTATTCTCTACACATTAATACAATAAAAACAGTATGTTTCTGTTACTTAAAATATTATTAATAAATAAATGAATAAAAATCCCTTAGGGTTAAAATTAAAAATACAGAAAATAAATTGGGAAAATTCTAAAATATTAAACTTTACTGTTTTGAACAAAACCTTGAAATATTAGAAATATTACTTCACATAATAAAACCTACAAATGTGAATGTTTAATATTTGGTGAATTTTATCTGTTTATTAAATGCATTGTTTATTTTCCGTATCGAGAAGACTACGAGTTCGTCGAGGAGCAGGAGTTCTACCCCGAGGTTCCTCCATCCCCCTTTGCTGATCAAGGCAAGTCATCGACCATCTCTGTGGAAACAGTTGATCATATTGAGCCCATGTTTCAATAAATTATCGCTATAACCCATAGGTTAATATTGCATTAGTCAAATATTCAAGCCTTACACTTATATTTATTAGATCCCCGTCCTTGTGTGCAAACCCAAGCCATGCTTATTGAGCCTTAACTCCTTGTCACTCTACTATAAAAATATTAGCTAGTGCCCAATGTACCGGCACAACTGCTATAGGTTAAAAAGAATGAGTCGTAGATAGCTGGATTCTGTATATGAATTTCCCTGTTATTCTTGTCTCTGGACTCTGTTGGAGTTGGCTAGGTTATAAGTATGGTGGGTTCCGGGTGCAAGCTCGGGCACTGGTTTGTCGCACCCGGGGCACTATAAGGACCGGTCTGCGGGATCTGTTGCAAAGCACTTCCGTACCAACCACAAGTCTAATGGGTAAGTCCTAACTGGAAGTATGGAATACCCCGGCTTGATGCACCATAGAGGAGGGGGCAAGGGGCTAGCCTGCGGGCGACTTGTACCGACGAGGCTCAAGGGGGGGTATGGTGGGGCTCCGATGCGTCGGGACACCATATGAAACCCATAAGAGGGTGCTATTGAGTCGGGGAGGACTATATGGAAGGTTTTGGCACGAGTTCCCGTGTGATGGGTCATCTCGTTACACTTCGGTGTAGGTGATGAGTGCGTGCCTTGTGGGTACAGTGGTACATCTCTGATCAGAGTAATTTAATCTTTTCGAAAAGCCGAGCCCACGGTCAAGGGCGGGTTGTGTGACTACTCGCAGTTAGTTTACAATTGTTTGAATGTTCAAGTTATTCATGGCACGTAAGGACTGTTGAGCGAGGTGGGGCTGACTGTACCCCTCGAGTTAGAAGATGATGATACACATGCACATGTTTACTTTTCCGTACTAATAAACTGCTCACATTTAAAGCTTTACACATATGCTGCTTCCGCTAAATTAGCCAATATCTCCCTTGTTATTACCTTGCATTATATTTGCATTCGGTGGCTTGCTGAGTACATCTGTACTCACCCCGTTGACTTACAACATCAGAGCCAGTCTACTACGAGGAGGATGAAGGTCTGGAGTAGCGACCCAGTCAAGGCGAGACTGGAAGGAGGCGTTCATCTAGGACCCTTGTTTTATTAGTTTCTCTTCATCTTTAATCACTTTTGTATTAATGCGGTCTACGAACCGTGAATGATTGCTCGTATTGTACGTGGTCGTGTGATGAACGTCTTGTTTTATTGATTTTCTATGGAATTTCAATAAAGTCCTGATTTATTAAATCGGGGCGCGACAAGATGGTATCAGAGCCGACTTGACTGTAGGAAGCCAAACAGACCTGACCTTAGGACTTATATATATATCCATTATATTTTACAAAAGATTACTTATCCTTTCCTCTCCTAAGATTTTCACAAAATTTTCTCTCTTTTGTAGATGCCGATCCGTACCATGAACGGGAACCTTCGTGACGAGGCCGGATTCATCCGCGAGCTACGCATGCTCGTCAGTTTCCTCGGCTTCGAGCAAGAGCCGATGTACCATGGAGTCTTCCCCGACGAGGAAGAAAGCTACTGCGAGGTCACCGTCGTCGTCCAGCCCTCCCCTCAGACAGCCCACACCTACCGCGGAGGAGGACCTACCTTCCTGGTAGCCAGTCAGCGCACCGCTCTTCAGGCACTTACCGAACTCCGGATGATCTACGACAGCGAGCTCTACGACACGGACTTCCGCTTCGTACCTCTTCGCACCCCAGGGAGCCCACACAGCGTCTTCGTCAGCACCCTCTCCCAGCGTCATTCAGCGATCGGTCATACCATGCGCTTATTGGAGGCCATGGATGATCTCCACTATGAGGCGCTGCAGGACGCCAATGGACAGCGCGACACTATCAGTTTCTACCGCCATTCCTCCGAGGACCTGAACCGCGAGAACGGAGAGCTTCGTCGCCGCATCCAGCAGGGACACCGGTTGGCTGCCGAGGCTGAGGAGTTGCGGCGTCAGAATGAGCTTCTTCGACAGCGAGTCGCCACCAACCCGCACCTCCGTTACCAGATCGAGGAATTGAAGAAGGACCTAGAGGAGATCGCACCTCTTCCGCCTCGCCGGAAGAAACCCATCCAGACTCCCACAGTGAGGCCCAAGAGGATCTCCCGGAGTGCACCACCCGCCGGACCGTCCAGTTCCTCGACCCCACCCGTCTCCCACGAGCCCGAGATCGAGCCGTCCCCCGAGCTGCCTTAGACGTAGTATTAACGATTGATTGTTTATCTTTTTATTTTGATTGCTTGTATTTAGCATTCATGTCAAAATATAAGGCATGAATGAGAGAATAAATAAATGTAACCGCAAGAACGGTACCCTTTTGAAATAAATAAATTCACCCAAAATAAATATGTGTACATTGGAAATTCCAGGATGACCAACACCCAGGGATCAGACGCTCCTCAGAACGGAGGGGAGAGTGGCAACCTGCCACAGTGGGGAGCCACCGGGCAGAGGCAGGCCCCGGTCGCCAACCACCCCACCTTGGCTGAAATGATGGCCACGCAAAACCAGTTGGTCTCAGCCCTTCTGCACCAGATGCAGCAGCAGCAGCAGCAGATGCAGGAGCAGCAGGCTCACTTCTTCCGCCTCCACCAACAGCCCGAGCTGCCCCGACCCGCCACACCAGCTCCCGCTCCCGCAACCCAGCTCTCGGAGTTCCTCCGAGTCCGCCCGCCGACCTTCTCGAGCACCACCAACCCCATGGAGGCTGGGGATTGGTTGCGGGCGATCGAGAAGAAACTCGATCTCCTGACCTGCACTGAGCAGGAGAGGGTGGCCTTCGCCACCCACCAGCTACATGGTCCCGCCGCTGAGTGGTGGGACAACCACCGCGAGACTCTACCAGAGGGCCACGCCCACACTTGGGCAGAGTTCTCGGCTGCCTTCCGTGCCGCTCACATCCCCGACGGCATCGTTGCTCAGAAACAACAGGAGTTTAGGGACCTGCAGCAGGGGAGCAGGTCCGTAACAGAATACCTGCACGAGTTCAACAGATTGGCCAGGTACGCACCTGAGGAGGTTCGTACGGATGCGGCCAGGCAGGCTAAGTTCCTCCGGGGACTGAAGGACGAGTTGTCTCTACAACTCATTTCAGGAGACTTCGCCAACTTCCAGAAGTTGGTGAATAAGGCTATCATGCAAGAGACCCAGCAGAATAAGGTCGATTTGAAGAAGAAGCGCATGATTGCCTTTAGGCAGAATCAGGGCATGGCCCAAAGACCCCGTTTTGCTCCACCTCCACCAGCGCCACAATACCACCCCCGACCAGTGTATCGCCCGGCGCCGCCAGCTGCCAACGCCGGAACCAGTCAACCTCGCACCGCTCCAGTCGCACCGACCGCTCCAGTCGCCCCGGCCAAGAAGCCGGAGGTCTTGAGAGACAGGCATGGCAAGCCTGTGGTATGCTTCAACTGCCGCCAAGAGGGACACTACTCCCACCAGTGCCCCCACCCCAAGAGAGCTCAAGGAGTCACCTCCAACCCCGCCGTCCGCGCCAAGGTGAACCACGTCTCCGCCGAAGAAGCCCAGGCTGCACCAGAGATTGTCATGGGTAAGTTTATGGTTCATTCATCGCATGCAGTGGTATTATTTGACACCGGAGCTACCCACTCCTTTATATCAACTGCTTTTGTGGAAAATAATGCACTGGACGTAAGTGAACTACCCAGGCCAGTACTAATAGCTACCCCGGGAAAGCAAACCCTCGCCTGTTCCTTTAGTCCAAGGATATGGGTAGATATCCAAGGCACGATATTTTGGGCCGACCCCATTCTAATAGAATGTCAAGGTTTGGACCTCATTCTAGGGATGGATTGGCTAAATAAGCACCAAGGTGTGATAGAATGTGCCCAGAGAAAAGTAACGGTGACTAATGAAGAAGGGATTATAGTCACGTTCCAGATGCCCAGCATGAAGGCCGGAAGAACAAGACTACATCAGATTACCTTGGAGGAGATACCAGTAGTCAGCAAATACCCGGATGTATTCCCAGAGGATCTACCAGGGATGCCACCCAAGAGGGACATCGAGTTCAGGATTGACTTGGTGCCCGGAACAACTCCTATTTATAAGCGACCATACCGGATGGCCGCCAATGAGTTAGCTGAGATGAAGCAACAGTTGGAGGATCTTGAAAGGAAAGGTTATATCAGACCAAGTACATCACCATGGGGTGCTCCCGTCATCTTTGTCGAGAAGAAAGAAGACAAGGCAAAGCGTATGTGTGTGGATTATCGCGCCTTGAATGAGGTAACGATCAAAAATAAGTACCCATTGCCTCGGATCGATGATCTCTTCGACCAGCTCAAAGGAGCCACGGTATTCTCGAAGATCGACCTCCGGTCTGGTTACCATCAGTTGAGGATTCGAGAAGAAGATATACCCAAGACGGCCTTCACTACCCGTTATGGTTTATATGAGTGTACAGTTATGTCCTTTGGATTAACCAACGCCCCTGCATTCTTCATGAATATGATGAATAAGGTATTCATGGAATATCTGGACAAGTTCATCGTAGTCTTCATAGACGACATCCTTATTTATTCCAAGGACCAGAAGGAGCACGAGACTCACCTCCGGTTAACCCTAGGAAAGTTAAGGGAACACCAATTATATGCCAAGTACAGCAAATGCAAGTTTTGGACGGCAGAAGTAAAGTTCCTTGGACACATCATCTCTGCGCAAGGAATCGCAGTAGACCCTGCCACCGTAGAAGCAGTCACGGATTGGTTGCCACCCACGAACGTATCTGAGATACGGAGTTTTCTGGGCTTGGCCGGATATTATCGGAGATTTATTGAGAATTTTTCTAAGATAGCCAAGCCAATGACCAGATTGTTGCAGAAAGGAGAAAAGTTCGAATGGACTCCTGAATGCGAGGAAAGTTTCCGCACCCTCAAGACTCGTTTGGTGTCTGCACCTATACTGACCCTACCGGATATCCGCAAAGACTTCCATGTCTATTGCGACGCATCTCGCCAGGGATTGGGATGTGTTCTTATGCAAGATGGAAAAGTCATCTCTTATGCCTCCAGACAATTGAGACCCCATGAGTTGAATTATCCGACCCATGATTTGGAATTAGCCGCCGTAGTGCACGCCCTCAAGATTTGGAGGCACTATCTAGTTGGAAATCGCTGTGAGATCTTTACGGATCACAAGAGCTTGAAGTATATCTTCACACAGCCAGATCTGAACTTGAGGCAAAGACGATGGCTGGAATTGATTAAGGACTATGACTTGGGTATTCACTACCACCCAGGAAAAGCCAATGTGGTAGCTGACGCCTTGAGTCGCAAAGGATATTGCACCGCCATGATGATTCAAGAACACGCACCCTTGTTATGTAAGGAGATGGAAAAGTTGAATCTTGGATTGACCATCAGAGCATATCTAGCCACCTTGGAGACCCAACCGGTATTGTTTGAGCAGATTCGTGAAGCTCAGTCAGAGGACCCGGATATAGCTGCCATTAAGAAGAATATGAGACAAGGAAAGGCCCCCGGATTTTCAGAAGACGAGAATGGCACCATATGGTTTGGAACTCGGATATGTGTGCCGGATAAACCTGAAATAAAGACTCTTATCCTAAGAGAAGCCCACGAGACGTTGTACTCCATTCATCCCGGCAGTACCAAGATGTACCAAGATCTGAAGGAACGATATTGGTGGGTTAGCATGAAGAGAGAGATTGCCCAGTTCGTCGCCGAATGTGACACCTGCAGAAGAGTAAAAGCTGAACATCAGAGACCTGCAGGATTGTTACAACCACTTAAAGTACCGGAATGGAAGTGGGAAGAGATCGGTATGGATTTCATCACCGGACTCCCAAAGACCCAACTTGGATATGATTCTATTTGGGTGATCATTGATCGGCTTACGAAAGTGGCTCATTTTATAGCCGTCAAGACGACCTTCAGTGGCCCTAAGCTAGCAGAGCTATATATGGCCAGGATAGTATGTCTTCATGGAGTGCCCAAGAAGATAGTGTCTGACCGAGGAAGTCAGTTCACCTCTCGCTTTTGGAAGAACCTCCAAGAGGAGATGGGCACAAGATTAAATTTTAGTACCGCCTACCATCCTCAGACAGATGGACAAACAGAAAGGGTAAATCAGATACTAGAGGATATGCTTCGAGCATGTGTTTTGGATTTTGGAGCCACTTGGGACAAGAGCTTGCCATATGCAGAATTTTCATACAACAATAGTTATCAAGCCAGTCTTCAGATGTCTCCTTTTGAGGCCCTATATGGACGTAAGTGCAGAACGCCTCTCCTTTGGGACCAAACTGGTGAATCCCAAGTATTCGGAACCGACATTCTACGTGAAGCTGAAGAGAAAGTACGGATTATCAGAGACCGACTCAAGACAGCCCAATCTCGACAGAAGAGCTACGCAGACAATCGCCGTCGGGACTTAGCCTTTGAAGAAGGAGATCATGTCTACCTTCGGGTTACACCTCTTCGTGGGACTCAACGGTTTAACATGAGAGGAAAGTTGGCCCCTCGATATGTTGGACCATTTCCCGTTATTCGACGCCAAGGCGAAGTCGCATATCAGTTGGAATTACCACCTTCATTGGCTGGAGTGCATGACGTATTTCATGTATCTCAACTCAAGAAGTGTCTCCGCGTCCCCACGGAGCAAGTGGATCTTCAGCAGTTGGATGTCCAAGAAGATCTGACGTATGTGGAGAAACCGGTCAAGATATTGGAAGTCAAAGAAAGGACCACCAGAAGTCGAGTCATCCGTTTTTGCAAAGTGCAGTGGAGCAATCACCCAGTAGAGGAAGCTACATGGGAAAAAGAAGATGAACTCAAGGCACAGCATCCTGAGCTATTCGAGGATTGATCCGAATCTCGAGGACGAGATTCTCTGTAAGGGGGATAGGATTGTAACACCCCAGAAATTAAAAAGGAATAAAGTAAAAAGAAAATAATATTTAAATCATTTCTGGATTTATTAATAAAGGAAAAATCCCAAAAGAACCCAAATAAAGCCAAACAGGGAGAAATACTTAAAATCTGGACTTGAAAATTTTATGAGATGAACTAGAGACCAAGATATACTTTTAGGAATTTTTACAAATTTTTGCCAACAGTGATTCAACCCTTAATCAAATAAATGAATTACTGGAATTATTTTAAACCAGAAAAGAATTAAAAAGCTTAACGGGCCGCAACCCAGAAACCTTCCCCGACGGCCTTTTTGGCCCAGCCCCTCGCCACTCCCTCACTGACCCGTGGGTCCCGCCTGTCGGCGCACGCCTCCCCTCTCTCCTCCCGCCCGCGCCCCGCCTGGACCCACCTGCCAGCCCCCTTGCGCCCACTGTCCGCCCGGCCCCGCCTGTCGGCCCTTTCCTTTCTCGTTCGCTCGCTGACAGGTGGGGGCCACCTGTCAGATCCTTCGTCTTCGATGGAAGGGGATCGCTCCCCTTCCCTCTCCGGCGATAGCTTTCTGTTTCCACGCCGCCGGCCGCCCGATCTCGCTCGATCGCCCTCGGATCACTTTCCCCAAGCGCCACCGCTCCCCTTCCATCTACGGCCGACGCATTTTCGCGCAAATGGAAGGCTATCCGAAGCTTTAGGGAACCTCGCCGGAAAAGGAAGGAGCCCTTCGGGTTCTCCGGTATTCCTTGCCATCTGAGCACCAGCGAGCCCCTATTTAATCCCCTTCGGTCACCGCACTCCGCCCACACCCCTAAAGCCCAAGCTTGTGCAATCCAGAGCGCCGCCACCCCGTTTTCGGGTTTCTCCTCTGCTTCGACTCCGGCGAACTCTCGCCGTCGCCTCGGACCTCCTCCGTCCACATCGTCGCCACCGTTGTGACCGTCGGAGCTCACCCGTCCTCGGCCACCCCTCGGTTGGCCGTGAATACCGCCGGAACATCGACGCCGACGAGCACCCGAGGGCCCTTCTTCGTCTACCCTCGCCGCCGACCACCGTCCGTCGCCCTCCGTCGCCACCCGAGGTACCATAGTAATCCCCATCACCTCCGCGTTCCATTTTTGCCGGTAGCTAGGTCCCTAGGCCCTCGCCGTCGACGCTGCAGCCGCACCCGAGCCCGCCGTCGCCGGAGACGAAGGGGGTACGTGCCCCCTTACGTCGTGCCGTGCCGGACGCGATCGTGGCCGTCCGATCCCGATCGGAGGGCTACGATTAAATCCCTTCGGGATTTAATCCGAGCCCTCGGATCTGATCGAAGGGGTATCGGGCGATCACGACCGTCGATCGCCACTTAAAGCCTCCAAGCGATCTCAGGCGTCCACGTGTAACCCTTCGTCACGTTTTAATCTGAGCCGTTGAAATTCATTTAAAACCCCCGCCTCGCATCTGGCCGCTGGATCCAGATCCAACGGTCCAGATCGCTCGGGTCCACGCGCATAGTCACGGGTTCACGGTGAACCTGGTTCACCGTGGACCAGAGACTGTTTTTAGTTTAAATAAAAATCCAGAAAATTGTTTAAACTTCAAAAATTCATATCTTGCTCATTTTAACTCCAAATTTCACCATTCAAATTTTGTTAGAACCAGAATATTATTCTCTACACATTAATACAATAAAAACAGTATGTTTCTGTTACTTAAAATATTATTAATAAATAAATGAATAAAAATCCCTTAGGGTTAAAATTAAAAATACAGAAAATAAATTGGGAAAATTCTAAAATATTAAACTTTACTGTTTTGAACAAAACCTTGAAATATTAGAAATATTACTTCACATAATAAAACCTACAAATGTGAATGTTTAATATTTGGTGAATTTTATCTGTTTATTAAATGCATTGTTTATTTTCCGTATCGAGAAGACTACGAGTTCGTCGAGGAGCAGGAGTTCTACCCCGAGGTTCCTCCATCCCCCTTTGCTGATCAAGGCAAGTCATCGACCATCTCTGTGGAAACAGTTGATCATATTGAGCCCATGTTTCAATAAATTATCGCTATAACCCATAGGTTAATATTGCATTAGTCAAATATTCAAGCCTTACACTTATATTTATTAGATCCCCGTCCTTGTGTGCAAACCCAAGCCATGCTTATTGAGCCTTAACTCCTTGTCACTCTACTATAAAAATATTAGCTAGTGCCCAATGTACCGGCACAACTGCTATAGGTTAAAAAGAATGAGTCGTAGATAGCTGGATTCTGTATATGAATTTCCCTGTTATTCTTGTCTCTGGACTCTGTTGGAGTTGGCTAGGTTATAAGTATGGTGGGTTCCGGGTGCAAGCTCGGGCACTGGTTTGTCGCACCCGGGGCACTATAAGGACCGGTCTGCGGGATCTGTTGCAAAGCACTTCCGTACCAACCACAAGTCTAATGGGTAAGTCCTAACTGGAAGTATGGAATACCCCGGCTTGATGCACCATAGAGGAGGGGGCAAGGGGCTAGCCTGCGGGCGACTTGTACCGACGAGGCTCAAGGGGGGGTATGGTGGGGCTCCGATGCGTCGGGACACCATATGAAACCCATAAGAGGGTGCTATTGAGTCGGGGAGGACTATATGGAAGGTTTTGGCACGAGTTCCCGTGTGATGGGTCATCTCGTTACACTTCGGTGTAGGTGATGAGTGCGTGCCTTGTGGGTACAGTGGTACATCTCTGATCAGAGTAATTTAATCTTTTCGAAAAGCCGAGCCCACGGTCAAGGGCGGGTTGTGTGACTACTCGCAGTTAGTTTACAATTGTTTGAATGTTCAAGTTATTCATGGCACGTAAGGACTGTTGAGCGAGGTGGGGCTGACTGTACCCCTCGAGTTAGAAGATGATGATACACATGCACATGTTTACTTTTCCGTACTAATAAACTGCTCACATTTAAAGCTTTACACATATGCTGCTTCCGCTAAATTAGCCAATATCTCCCTTGTTATTACCTTGCATTATATTTGCATTCGGTGGCTTGCTGAGTACATCTGTACTCACCCCGTTGACTTACAACATCAGAGCCAGTCTACTACGAGGAGGATGAAGGTCTGGAGTAGCGACCCAGTCAAGGCGAGACTGGAAGGAGGCGTTCATCTAGGACCCTTGTTTTATTAGTTTCTCTTCATCTTTAATCACTTTTGTATTAATGCGGTCTACGAACCGTGAATGATTGCTCGTATTGTACGTGGTCGTGTGATGAACGTCTTGTTTTATTGATTTTCTATGGAATTTCAATAAAGTCCTGATTTATTAAATCGGGGCGCGACACCCGCCGACTGACAGGTGGCCCCCACCTGTCAGTTCCGTCTTCCCCAAATGGAAGGGGATCCCTCCCCTTCCATACCGGCGACACTCCTTTCCAATCCCGCCGCCGCCAGCTGCCGATTGTCGAATTGAGCCCCTGGCGAGACTTGCCATACTCCGGCGATCCCCTTCCACCCTTACCCGACGCGGTTTCACCCAATTGGAAGAAGATCCGAGCGCATGGGAGATGACCGGAGTACTCAAGGAAATCCCCTCGGGTTTCCTTCGTTTTCCATGCCATAACCACGCCGGCGAGCCCTATAAAAGGCCTCCCACCCTCGCCGCAACCGAACCACACCGCTAGAGCTTAGCCATCGCATCCCAGAAGCACCGCCATCAAAATATTCCCCCTTCCCTCTGTTTCGGCTCCGGCAAGCTCTCGCCGGCATTCCGTGCCCTCGCCGCCCTCGTCGTCGCCTCCACCAGGACCGCCATCGCGCCCTCTACCTCGGCCCCACCTCCGTTGGGCAAGAACACCGCCGGAGCCCGACGCCACCGGTGAACCCGAGACGCTCCGTCGCCCTCTCCTCGTCGCCGGCCACCACCGGACGTCTTCCTCCGCCGATTCCGGTACGGTAGCAATCCTCTTCCCCTCCTCTTTCCATTTTTGCCAACACCGAGGGCATTGGGCCACCGCACGCCATCGCCGGAGCTCGTCGCCGTTCGGCCGGAGCTGGAGACGATGGCCTCTGCCTTCCCCCGTGCCGCGCGCGTGCCGGACGAGACCCCCACCGTGCGATCGTGGTTAGACGGCTGGGATTAGATCAGCCACGGATTTAATCCTGGCCCTTGATCCTAGCCGAAGGGGTATCGAGGGTTGTGAGCCGTCGGATCTCACTTAACCCGCCCCGCGCATGCACAGGCCGATGGATCTTGATCCAACGGTCCTGAATGGCCCGGCTCACGCGCACAGTCGCTGGTACACCGTGGGCCTGGCTCACCGTGGACCAGGGACTGATTTCTGTATAAAATAAAATTCAGAAAATTAGTTTTAAACTCTAAAATTCATATCTTGCTCAAATTAACTCCAAATTTCACCATTTCAATTCTAGAAATTTTGTCTTTTTATCCTCTACACTTTTATGCAATAAAAACAATATGTTTATTTGGCACATAATAATCTTATTAAATAATAAAGAAAAGTCCCCCTTTAGGAAATTAATTAATATTGCAATAAAATAATTTAGATAAACCCTTGAAAATTTATAAAGTAATTTCAGAAGATGTAATGGCTCTATTTCACTGTTGTTAATACAATAAAAATGGGATAATCATTTTGTCCATGACATTTTAATAAATAACATTCTTAAGACCCCTTTAGGATTTAATTAATATTCCCATTTAAATAATTCAGAAAAACTCTTAACAATTTATATACTAATTTTAGATAATCTATTAACTCCAGTACACTGTTTAAAAGCCAATAAAAATATAATAATTCATTTTGCTCATTTTAATTTACTAACCACCATTTCCAAGACCCTTTAAAATAAATGATTAATTCATATAATAGAAATACAACACCCTACGAAAATATTATGAAAAACTATATAATAAATTCAGAAGGACTTAATCACTTTGTTCTACTGTTTTAATACAACAAAAATAAACATGTTCACTATGCTCACTTTAATCTATTAACTAATGTTGCAAAAGCCCTTGTAGGATAAATTAAGTAATTTATATAATAGAAGTTAAACACTTTATAAAAATGTCATGACAACCCATATAATAACTTCAGAAGACCTAACCACTGGAGTTCACTATTTTTAATAAAACTAGGATATTCATCTTGACCACTTTATTCCACTAAATGATATTGCAAAGCCCCTTTTAGGACATTTAATTAAGGCATTTAAGAAGAAGTCAACCCTTTATGAAACTATCCTAAAACTTATATAACAAACTTCAGAAGATCTAAATAGACCTGATGTCACTATATTAATGCCATAAAAACATTAAGGTCATTTTATAACTTTTACTTCAACTTTAAAAAGGGAGAAGTAAAACCCCCTTAGGAAAAATAATTACATCAATTAAGGAATCTCATTAAAAATTAATCTTAAATGTTTAAGTAACAAATCCCTAAAAGTTAAGACTCTATCTCCTTTACTTTATCCAACATAAACATGTATGTTAGTATGATTGATTGTTTTGGATTGTTTATTGAATGCTTTATTTACTTTTCCGTATCGAGAAGACTACGACGTCGCCGAAGATCCGGAGTTCTATCCCGAGGTTCCTCCTTCACCCTTTGCTGAGCAAGGCAAGTCATCGACCACCTCTGTGGAAACAGTTGATCATATTGAGCCCATGTTTTAATAACTTATCGCTATAACCCATAGGTTAATATTGCATTAGTTGAATATTCAAACCTTACACTTATATTTATTAGATCCCCGTCCTTGTGTGAAAACCCAAGCCATGCTTATTGAGCCTTAACTCCTTGTCACTCTACTATAAATATATTAGCTAGTGCCCAATGTACCGGCACACCTGCTATATGTTAAAAAGAACGAGTCGTAGATAGCTGGATTTCTGTATATGAATTTCCCCGTTATTCTCGTCTCTGGACTCTGTTGGAGTTGGCTAGGTTATAAGTATGGTGGGTTCCGGGTGCAAGCTCGGGCACTGGTTGGTCGCACCCGGGGCACTAT
Source organism: Zizania palustris (assembly GCA_019279435.1). Taxonomy (NCBI): domain Eukaryota; kingdom Viridiplantae; phylum Streptophyta; class Magnoliopsida; order Poales; family Poaceae; genus Zizania; species Zizania palustris. Next base: position 58,345,878 of record JAAALK010000286.1, read on the forward strand.
AAGGACCGGTCTGCGGGATCTGTTGCAAAGCACTTCCGTACCAACCACAAGTCTAATGGGTAAGTCCTAACTGGAAGTGTGGAACTCTTCGGCTCTATGCACCATAGTGGAGGGGTACAAGGGGCTAGCCTGCGGGCGACTTGTACCAAAGAAGGCTCAAGGGGGGGTATGGTGAGCACTCGACGCGTCGAGACACGATACGAAACCCATAAGAGGGTGTTGTGGAGTCGGAGGGAACCATATGGAAGGTTTTGGCACGAGTTCCCGTGAAATGGGTCATCTCGTTACACTTTGGTGTAAGTGATGAGTGCGTGCCTTGTGGGTACAGTGGTACATCTCTGATCAGAGTAATTTAATCTTTTCGAAAAGCCGAGCCCACGGTCAATGGCGGGTTGTGTGACTACTCGCAGTTAGTTTACAATTGTGGGAATGTTCGGAGTATTCATGGCACGTAAGGACTGTTGAGCGAGGTGGGGTGACTGTACCCCTCGAGTTAGAAGATGATGATACACATGCACATGTTTACTTTTCCGTACTAATAAATTGCTCTCATTTAAAGCTTTACAATTATGCTGCTTCCGCAAAATTAGCCACTATCTCCCTTGTTATTACCTTGCATTATATTTGCATTCGGTGGCTTGCTGAGTACATCAGTACTCACCCCGTTGACTTACAACATCAGAGCCCGTCTACTACGAGGAGGATGAAGGTCTGGAGTAGCGACCCAGTCAAGGCGAGACTGGAAGGAGGCGTTCATCTAGGACCCTTGTTTTATTAGTTTCTCTTCATCTTTATTCACTTTTGTAATAATGCGGTCTACGAACCGTGAATGATTGCTCGTATTGTACGTGGTCGTGTGATGAACGTCTTGTTTTATTGATTTTCTATGGAATTTCAATAAAGTCCTGATTTATTAAATCGGGGCGCGACAAGCCAGCACAATGAGAATCCACGAGCCTGATGGAAAGTTGCTAGCAAAGGTGTCGCGAGCAGAAGATCGGTTGTACATGCTCCACATCAAGATAGCACCACCAGTCTGCATGGCGGTGCGAGGAAGAGATGATGAGGTGGCGTGGCAGTGGCATGAGAGATTCGACCATGTCAACATGGATGCACTGAGGAAGCTGGATCAGGAGGAGCTGGTTCGAGGGCTACCAGAGATCGGCCACGTAGAGAGGGTGTGCGAAGCTTGCCAAGCGGGTAAGCAGAGGCGCACCTCCTTCCCCACGCAGGCAGAGTTCAGGGCGAAGAAGCTCCTGGAGTTGGTGCACGGGGATCTGTGCGGCCCCATCACGCCGGCAACACCAAGGGGGAATAAATATTTCTTACTGTTGGTGGATGATTTGAGCAGGTACATGTGGGTAGCCGTGATTCCTTCAAAGGATCGTGCAGCGGCTGCCATCAAGGAGATTCAGGCGCGAGTAGAAGGAGATTCGGGAGTCAAGTTGAAGGCTATCTGAACTGATCGAGGTGGTGAGTTCACCTCGGTCGAGTTTGCGGAGTACTGCGCAGTGGATGGCGTCAGCCGACAACTCACGGCGCCATATAGCCCACAACAGAATGGCGTTGTTGAACGCCGAAATGGGACGGTTGTGGCATCCGCAAGGAGCATGCTCAAGGCAAAGGGGCTCCCCGGATGGTTCTGGGGTGAAGCGGTAAGCACGGCTATTTATGTGCTGAACAGGTGCTCGACAAAGAGCGTGGAAGGGAAGACGCCATTTGAAGCTTGGTACGGGAAGAAGTCGTTCGTACATCATCTCAAGACATTCGGTTGTATCGTCTACGTCCGCAACACCAAGCCTCACTTGAAGAAGTTGGAGGATCGAGGTCGCAAGATGATCTTCGTTGGGTATGAGAGGGGAACAAAGGCTTATCGGGCCTACGATCCCATCTCCAAGAGTGTCCATGTGACACGGGATGTGGTCTTCGATGAGCAAGCTCAGTGGGATTGGAGCATGGTGGCCAACTCCAACACGGTGAATAACAATGACGACGTCTTCACGGTGGAGTACACGATCATCAGACAGGGCATACCAGCGGGTGAGGGTGTTGGCGGGGGGCATGGAGCAGCCCCTCCGGACACCGAACAGACCCCCCCTTTGCCGCTTGCATCGGAGGCAAGGACGCCAGGAGGATTCGAATGAGGAGAGATAGTGGAGTTTGTCTCTCCCCCCTCAGGTGTTGATGATGAAGACCTCGATGCTTGCTACGATGAGGGTGAACAACTCTGGTTCAGGAAGATGGACAACATCCTTAGGTCGGGTTCTCCACCAGGTTTTGTGCCAAGAGTGCTGGAGGAGCTGCATGTTGTGAGCTCAGATGAGCCCACATACTTCAGTGAAGCCGAACATAGTCCTAGCTGGAAGAAGGCCATGAGAGAGGAGATTGAGTCCATAGAATAAAACATGACATGGTTCCTTGCTGATCTTCCTCCTGGGAGGAGGGCGATTGGCTTGAAATGGGTCTTTAAGGTGAAAAGAGATGAACATGGAGCCATATCCAAGTACAAGGCATGGCTGGTGGTAAAGGGGTATGCTCAAAGGCAGGGTATTTACTATGATGAGGTGTTTGCCCCAGTGGCACGATTGGACTCGGTGCGCTTGCTCATTGCCCTTGCAGCAAGTGAAGGATGGGAGGTGCACCACATGGATGTCAAATCGACATTCTTAAATGGAGATCTTCAAGAGGAGGTCTATGTGTAACAACCGGCTGGCTTTGTGGTGGCTGGCCAGGAGCACAAGGTGCTCAAGCTGAGGAAGTCCCTGTACGGACTGCACCAAGCACCCCGGGCTTGGAATGAGAAGTTGGGCAGCACGCTGCTGTATTTTGGGTTTAGGAGGAGCCCCTCAAAATATGCTATCTATATCAGAAAGAAGAGCGACATACAATTGGTGGTTGGAGTGTATGTCGATGATCTGGTGATCACGGGAGCTAGCAGAAGTGACATCCATAAGTTCAAAGGGGAGATGGCAGCAACTTTCAAGATGAGTGACCTTGGGTTACTCCACTACTACCTCGGTATTGAAGTTAAGCAAAAGAAGGACGACATTTAACTTAGTCAAGGTGCCTATGCTGTCAAGATTTTGGAGAAAAGTGGAATGACAGGTTGTAATCCCTGCCAAGTGTCCATGGAGACAAAGCTGAAACTCAGCAAGCTCAGTTCAGAACCCCCTGTAGCCGACGCCACAACCTACAGGAGCATCATTGGGAGTCTACGGTATTTGGTAAATACCCGCCCAGATTTGGCCTTTGCTGTTGGGTATGTGAGTCGCTTTCTGGAAGACCCAAGAGAAGACCATTTGGTGGCTGTGAAACATATTCTGTGCTACATTGAAGGAACCAAGACTTGGGGAGTTTGGTTCGGCGGAAAAAATGCAGAGGAAGTGTGCTTGACAGGTTTCAGTGATGTTGATACAAGGAAGAATACAACCGGGGTGATATTATTTCTCAATGAAAGTCCAATCACATGGCAGTCGACTAAATAGAAGGTTGTAGCTCAATCAACCTGCAAAGCTGAGTACATTGCAGCAGTAAACGTAGCTTGTCAAGCACTATGGCTGGCTAGGGTGCTTGCAGAGGTCCAAGGATCAGAACCTAAAACTCCAATGTTGAGGGTTGACAATAAGTCAGCCATTTCATTGATTAAAAACCCAGTTCTTCATGGTCAAAGCAAGCATATTGAGGTAAAATACCACCTGGTCAGGGAGTCTGCTGAAGCATGTTTGATCAAAGTGGACTACATAAAAAGTGAAGATCAGCTGGGGGATATATTGACTAAGCCACTTGGCAAGATCAGGTTCTGTGAGCTGAGGACGAAGATTGGGCTCATTGATACTGGAGATTTGCACCACAAGGCTTAGGAGGAGATTGTGGAAAGTAATCCTTGGATGCTAAATTTATGGTTTCCTAGTTTATGTCTTTCCATAATGGCTCAGTCTATATTTGGTAGTCTATCCTGAGATAATTAAGGGCCTAAATAAGAGCTTGCTATGTATCAAACATTGCCATGTATTAGCTATATAATCTAGGGAAAATTACTCGCATGCCATTATAATTTTCAGAAATTGCCTACATGCCACTGTCAGTGACTGTGGCGGCCCCCATCTGGCAGTGACACAACGATGGCATTTTGGCAAACCGTAAAAATCGTAATGGCACAGAAAAAATTAACCCTATAATCTAAAGAAAGGAATCATGGCTAATTGCCAAAGTTTGCCCAAAAACATTCTATTACCTGTTCTGTTCGGTTCCTGTTTGGCACAGGTGCTCGCCGGCGAGTTCCTCCTCTCCGGCGTGTTCCCGACAGTAGCAAGCTTCAATAGAGTAACCAACCAAATAACCACCAAGCTCATTGTGACAAGCCTAAGGTTAGGCATGGTAATCAGTGGCGTGAACCAAACACACCCGTAGAGTCATCCTTATCCTTTTAAAATCATCGAAATCCAAATGTGCTTGAGAGAGCTTTTGGTTACCAAGTTCTAAGTGCAATCCACATGTCGTGTCGACGATGACAACAGCCTATCTTTCTGTAGAAGATGGGTGGGGACTGGGGAAGTTGGATTTACAGTTTGCAATGTGGACCTTGAGCTTTGGAATATTTGATGGGCACTTCTGCATCTGTGGCATCGGAGCTCCATTGCCAACGCCTTCTCGTGTTCTTTCTCCCTGGTTGTTACTGTTACCATTTATTTTAATATATTTGAATCTTAGTAGAAGCCTTTGATTCCTTTAAAAAAATGTCACATGGATGGAACTTTTAGAAGCCAAAGCAGACGAGCTTAACCAGACAATCATTTTTTTGGAAGAAGGTTCGAAGGAATAAAACACTTTGAGATAAGACAGTACCGAATGGTATCCGAGTCTGAACACCAAAGATGGATCTTCCTCTGGAAATTACTGTGCGTCTGTGCTCACTTCACCTCAGCAAAGGTAGGTCTTTTTTGTTGACATCTGCTAGAGAATCAAGACCATCCCTCCTAGATACAACCAAAACATGTTTTCTGGCCTGCAAATATGAGGTGTTTTACTAAGATGTCAATTGGAGTATTGTATGTAATAAATAGCAACCAATCAGGAAATGATATTTGAGTTGACGGTAGACCTTGGGATAGAGGTCGTTCAGAACAACAAAGTCATCAGATATCTCCAGTATAGAATCTGCGTTCTTATAATTTTCCGGGTGCATTGCAAGCTCATAAAGAGCGTGGGCCGAGGATCCCTAGGTCTTGGTATTGGCCACGCTACTCTTCTTGCGATCTCCCTCTCTAGCTTGGTTTGAGGTCATAATAGGTTGAGCCAATTTATGTTTCTTGATCTCTCATAATCTTTTTTTAGCCGGGTTGGACTCAAAGGAGCCAACCAAATATTTATTAAGATGGAAGAGAAAGAGCAAAATAAAAGATTATACATCGGTAAGAGGTTACCGAAAAACAGAGAAAAGAGATACAAAACCGTCCCCTAGAGGTCGTAACACCTAGAAAATAGTTACAACATCAAAAGAGACAAGCATGGCTTGTATTAAACAATCCAACCTTTTTCCAAACTAAGAGTTCTTCCTTAATATCACCTATCAGTTAAAGTGAAGTCCTATGGTTATGCTAAAAAATTCTACTGTTTCTCTCCTTCCAAATACGCCAACAGATCAAACCAAACAAGGAATCAAAGGATTTTCTCAAAGATCCTTGAAAGCCTTGTCTCGTTGTTAACCACCAGTCTTGAAGAGAAGTTATTCTAACACTGGGCAAAAGGAAGTCAATACATAATCATGCTCGGATTAGGCGCCAAACTGAGTTAGTGTAAGTGCAACCCAAAAACAACTGCGAACAAGTTTCTGTAGTGAGGTTGCAGAGCACACATCTTTCTTCATGTTGCCAGCCTCGCTTGGCAAGGTTCTCCGCTATGAGACAACGCCCTTTTAGTGCCAACCAAAGGAAAAACTTTACCTTGGATGGTGCCCTCATCTTCCACAACAATTGCCCGCAGCCCCAATCTATTATTGGTGCGAAGAGGAAGTTGTAAGTTGTTGTGGTTGAGAAGCGACCATTGACTGAAGTAGACCACAACAGTTGATCCTTCCTCTTCAGCTGTAGCTCCACCAAATGTAATAGGTCCCAAAGTTGTAGGTACTCACTAAGCGCTTGAGTGGACAAAGCACCAGAAAAGTTATGGACCCAACGGTGGTCCTGTAGGCCTTGTGCTACAGTGATGTCAGGGTGTTTGACATAAGTGTATAGGGTTGGCCATCGTGAGGCAAAACTACCCCCAGGAAGCCAACGTGCCTTCCAAAAATTTGTGTCCACACCATTCCCAATTGTTGATCTTGTTGTTGCATAAAAAATGTCCTCAAGATCACTGGTCAGTCGCATCTTGGGATAAAGCCACGGTCGATCACTTTGTTCAGCTTTGAGAGCTAGCCATCTCATACGTAGAGCCTTGCCAAAAAGATTAAGATCCTTGATACCGAGCCCACCTTTGCTAGAGGCAAACACACAGTGTCCCATGCTGCTAGACAATGACCACCACTAACATCCACTTGAACTTTCCAAAGGAAGCCACGACATTTGCGTTTAATGTCTTTTAATGCCCACTGCGGGAGTTGCATGACCATGAGGAAGTGTACCGGTAAGGCCATTAGAACAAACTTGATAAGGTGAAGTCGTCCATCCGGCGATAACAACTTGGGTTTCCATCCCGCTAACTTCTTAGAGAATCTGTCTAAAAGGGGCTGCCACTCATGTTTAGTTGTCCGACGTAGGGCCAAGGGCAAGCCAAGATAGGTAATTGGATAGAGCTCAATGTTGCAGCCAAGATGACCTTGCACCAAACTTAGTTGCACATCAGTGCAACGTATATATATAGGAGTAATTGCACTTTTAACCAAGTTTGTCTTGAGACCCATGACAGCCCCAAACAGATCCAAGATGCTACTAATAGCCAATATGTCTTGCTCTAGAGGAGGAAAAAAGATCACATCATCATCCACATATAAAGAGATGTTTGGTGCTTGAGGGTTTCGGTCAATACTTGATAATACTCCATGAGCGAGCGTCGTGGACATCAAAGCTTGCAAGGTATCCATGACTAGGACAAATAGCAAAGGGGAGAGAGGGTCCCCTTGTCGAAGCCCCCGTGCAGGTGTTATTGGCTCTCCTTCAAAACCATTGATGGTAACAATTGTTGTTGCCGTGAAAAGTAAATTACTCACCCACAATCGCCAACGAGAGCCAAAACCTCGGAAATGGAGCAAGCTGAGGAGAAAACCCCATGACACTGAGTCGAAAGCCTTTGTGATGTCAAGCTTAAGAAGCACCATAGCTCTCCTCGATCTTTGAAATTTATGTGCCATTCCCTTGACATATATATAGTTTTCATGAATCGGCCGACTTCTGATGAAGCTGATTGAGAAGGGGGGACAAGCTCACTGATTCTAGGTGCTAAATGGGCTGCCATCAACTTGCTAGCCAATTTGGAGAAGCTGTGGGTGAGACTAATAGTGCGATAATCTTTGAGTAGAAGTGGAGCCTCTTTCTTTGGCAAAAGGATTATTGTCGCTGTGTTCAGTCTATCCAAATTCTGTGAATTGCCAACATAAAATTTATGTAAAGCTGTCATCACATCCTCTTTAATCACCGGCCAACACCTTTGGTAGAATAGCCCCGTGAAACCATCAGGGCCAAGGGCTTTTTCAGCTGGTAAAGTTTTAATGATTTGCCACACTTCCTCTTCATGGAAAGGGGTGTCCAGATTTGTAAGATCTAAGGGGGATATTCCAATTGCTTCAAAATTAAGTGCCCTTCCGTCTTGATCAGCAACCCCCATCACTTCAGCAAAGTATTTATAAGAGAGTTCCTTTAAATCATGTTGAGTGGTCGCCACTTCACCGTTGTACTCTAACCTTGTGATGAGAAGCTTGCGCCTCCGAGCTTTTACTTTGAGGTGGAAGAAAGCTGTATTAGCATCACCTTCACGGAGAAACTTAATGTGTGCTCGTTGGCGTACCCTCAACCTTTCTAGAGCGGCAAGAGCTAAACACCTTCCTTTCAAAGCAGCACGCAACCTTCTTTCTTTAGCTGAGAGATGTCGGTTATCTTGTGCCACATCCAACCGTAGAATGATTTCATTAGCTACTTGTAGACGGAGGCGCAAAGAGCTAATGGATCTTTGACCTCACTTCATCAGTTTAAATGCAAGCCTTGCCATTTTCACATATAAAGTAACAAAAGGATCAAGAGTGGTGACCTCCTCCTGTCATATCTCTTTCACAACCTCAAGGAATCCATCTATCTTGGTCCAGAAAGTTTCAAAACGAACTTCCTAGGACGTCCAAGTGAGTCCCCACATGTAAAGACTAAAGGACAGTGATCTGAACCCAAGGTGCTGAGAGCTTGCAAGTGTGCATCCAGGAACAAGTCCTCCCAGTCTGTGGTTACAAAGACTCGATCTAATTTAACCAAGGTTGGCTGCTCTTGCTCATTGCTCCATGTGAAACGACGACCAAACAGATAAACTTCTCGAATCTCTAAACTATTCAATAGGTTTTTGAAGACATTCATTAACCGGCGGCAAGTGAGTCCCCATGGAACACTTTCTACACTTTTCTCGTCATTTTTCTTGCTATTGCTCGACTCTTTTTCAGCTCCCACTGGGCAGGTAGCGCTGTTAGAAATAATACTTGAAGCCGGTTTCAGTAGGTGATGTCAACACAGTAGTATTTTGTCATGCCATGTGTTGTATGACGTCAGTAAAGAGCTCCTGTGTGAGCGCGTCGTGCGCAGCATGCTAGTCATGGTGGAACATGCTGTTGCCTTTTGGGATATGTAATAGACAACAAAAACTGAACTGGTGTAGTAGATGAGATAGCTCTCACTCTGTTTTGTTTCCCCAACTCTCGCTGTTCTTGCTGCCTGTGGTGACCGTGCTATCTTTTGGTTTCTCCAACAAGTGGTATCAGAGCCACTCTCGACGGTGCCATGGCAAGGGATGCGGGAGGAAGCGAGGCCCGAGACGGCGGCATGGTCATTCAGCGTGTGGTCCGTGAGGTGAGCGGCGGGACGACATTTCCTGTACTCACCAAGAGCAACTACACTGAATGGGCCATGTTGATGAGGGGCAAGCTGAAGGCGAGAGGTTTATGGATCGCTGTTGAGAAAGGAGAGGTGGATCCACAAGAAGACATGATGGTGTTGGACGCACTGCTCTCGGCGGTGCCATCAGAGATGGTGGCAACCGTGGCGGAGAAGAAGACGTCGAAAGAGGCATGGGAAGCAATCGCTTCCATGCGCGTGGGTGATGACCGAGTCAAGAAGGCGACTGCCCAACAGTTGCGCATTCAATTTGATCGAGCAACGTTCAAGGAGGGGGAGTCGGTTGAAGATTTTACTCTTCGACTGAACGGGATGGTGGCCACTCTAGCCACCCTTGGCGAGACCGTTGAGGAGCATGTGGTGGCGGAAAAAATCCTCCGATGTGTTCCTCCTCGGCTGAAGCAGATTGCCTTGGCAATATCCAGGCTGCTTGACGTTCGGTCGCTCACCGTCGCGAACCTCGTTGGACGGTTGAAGACGACAGAGGAGGCCTTTGAGGATCCGCCATCATCACTACAACATGAAGGGAAGTTGTATCTAACCGAGGAAGAGTGGGATGCACGTCGCGCACGGCGTGAGTCCGACAACCATGGCTCTGGCGGGTTAACCTCCGGCGGCTCCAGTGGATTTGGCACTGGTGGCGGTCGTAAGGGCGGCCGTGGCGATCGTGGACGCGGCAGAGGGCGTGGACGCGGTCGTGGCACGGGAACCGGAGGCCGTGGGCCTCAGAAAACCGACAAGTGTCGTCGGTGTAGGAAACTAGGCCATTGGGCCCGAGAGTGTCGCTCGAAGGATAAGATAGACCAATCCCATGCTGTTCAGGATGAAGAGGCAACCCTAATGGTGTTGAATGCCACTGTGAGCCACAATCCAGTGGGGGGAGCACTGGCGGCGGCGACTGGAGGGAAAAAGGACACCGGTGTGGTGCTGCGAGAAGAGAAGGTCTTCGCACAGTTGGGGAAGGCAGAGGACCGTCGTGATGCAGCAACCTGGATCATCGACACAGGTGCGACAAATCATATGGCTGGATCCCGTGCAGCGTTCGTCGATTTGAACACGCATGTGCGGGGGATGGTGCATTTCGGTGATGATTCGGCAGCCGAAATTGAAGGGCACGGGAAGGTGGAGTTTGTTTGCAAGAATGGCGAGGTCCGAAGCTTTGATGGGGTGTATTTCATTCCCAAACTCACGGCAAACATTGTGAGTGTGCGGCGTCTCGACGAAGCTGGATACCAGGTACTCGTCGGGGGTGGCAAGCTAGCAATTAGAGAGCCAGGAGGCAAGCTATTGGCAAGGGTGAAGCGGGCAGCCAATCGATTGTACCTGCTCAATGTGAAGCTGCCGAGGGAAGTGTGCCAGGTGACTCGGGGGGATGAGATGGCCTAGCGATGGCATGAATGCCTGGGACACCTCAACTTCCCGGCAATGAAGAAGTTGGCGCGTGAAGACTTAGTGCGGGGGCTGCCGGACATGAGGTCGGCTGAGAGATCGTGTGAGGCGTGTCTCGCCGGCAAACAGAGAAGGTCTCCCTTCCCGTCTCAGGCGCGGTACCAAGCAGAGCAAGTGCTGCAGTTAGTCCATGGCGACCTTTGTGGCAAGATATCTCCACCGACACCCTCTGGTAATGAGTATTTTCTCCTGATGGTAGATGATAGAAGACGCTTCATGTATGTGATGTTGCTGTCATCTAAAAGCCAAGCAGCAGAGGCAATCAAGAAATTTCAGGTACAGGCTAAAGCAGAAACAGGACATAAACTCAGTGGTCTCAGGACTGACCGGGGAGGGGAGTGCAATTCGGCGAATTTCCTCGAGTACTGCATGGAGAAGGGTGTGCAACGCCAATTGACGGCGCCCTATTCACCTCAGCAGAATGGGGTGGTAGAGCGTCGAAACTCAACTGTTGTGGGGACTGCACGCAGTCTGTTGAAAGCTAAAGGATTGCCCAATTGGTTTTGGGGAGAAGCAGTGCAGACAACGGTCTACTTGTTGAATAGGGCACCAACGAAAGGTGTGCAGGGAGCCACTCGTTTGAGATTTGGTATGGCAAGAAGCCTTCAGTACATCATCTTCGTACTTTTGGTTGCATAGCCTATGTCAAGAACACCAAGCCTCATTTGAGCAAGCTGGAAGACAGGGGTCACAAGATGATCTTCGTTGGATATGAGAAGGGAACAAAAGCCTATAGAGTATATAATCATGTGACTCGACGAGTACATATAACTCGTGATGTTGTGTTTGATGAAGCAGCTCAATGGGACTGGGGAGAGGAGGATGGTGTAGAGACAGCCGAGTCAGGGAATTTCTTTGTGGAGTATATGGTGTATAGCACAAGGACACCAATGGAGCAAGATGGTGCTAATGTTGAGCAAGGGCAGGATGAGTTACCTGCAGATGCACCTGAGCAGCCCAAACCAGTGGTTGATGCACAAGAAGATGAGGTTGATGCAGCTAAACAGTACGAGCCAGACCTTGAAATTCAGTTAGATGCTGATCATGATGATGCTCCCTTGAGAATGAGATCAATTGGTAGTCTTGTTGAACATGCCCCTGTTCCTGGTCTAGCAATAAGGAGTCTGCAGGAACATCTTCATATCATCAGTGCAGATGAACCTGCTACACTAGAAGAAGCCCTTCATGATCCCTGCTGGAGTAGTGCTATGAGAGAAGAGTTGAAGGCAATAGAGGAGAATGGCACCTGGGAGATGACCACACTGCCATCTGACAGGAAGGCTATTGGGCTGAAATGGGTATTCAAAGTAAAACGAGATGAGCATGGGGCAGTTGAGAGACACAAAGCTAGGTTGGTAGTAAAGGGCTTCTCTCAACGTCAGGGGATTGACTATGAGGAGGTTTTTGCTCCAGTAGCAAGACTTGAGACAGTAAAGCTTCTGTTGGCCATAGCAGCAGATCAGCAGTGGGAGGTCCATCATTTGGATGTAAAATCTGCTTTTCTGAATGGTGATCTAACTGAAGAAGTTTATGTGATGCAGCCACCAGGTTTTGCTAAGATTGGAGAGGAAAAACAGGTCCTAAGATTGAAGAAAGCCTTGTATGGCCTGCACCAGGCGCCTAGGGCCTGGAACCACAAGTTAGATCAAAGCCTACTGTCTTTGGGTTTTCAGAGGAGTCCATCCGACCCTGCTGTGTACTGCAAAGGGAACAAAGAAGGAGCAAGACTGGTGTTGGGTGTTTATGTTGATGATCTAGTCATAACAGGGAACAACAGACATGAGATTCTGAAGTTCAAGGAAGAAATGAACAAGCTATTTAAAATGAGTGACTTAGGTCTCCTACACTATTACTTGGGTATTGAAGTGAAACAACATCAGTCAGGTTTTGCTCTGAGCCAATGCTGTTATGCAAAGAAAATTCTGGAGAAGGCAGGGATGTGGGGCTGTAATCCCTGCAAGACCCCCTTGGAGGCGAAGATTAAGCTAAGCAAGGAGAATACAAGTCCCTTGGTAGATGCTACCTTCTACAGAAGCATTGTTGGAAGTCTAAGGTACTTGGTGAACACAAGACCTGACTTAGCTTTTTCTGTAGGCTATGTGAGTCGATTCATGCAGGAGCCTCATGCTGATCACCTAGCAGCTGTGAAACACATCTTGAGATACCTAGCAGGAACCTGTGATTGGGGCCTGTTCTATGAGAAAGGAAAAGGAGAAGGACCAAGGCTGGTGGGTTTCAGTGATAGTGACTGGGCAGGTGATTTAGATGGAAGAAAGAGCACCACTGGGTTGATCTTCTTTCTGAATAATAGTCCTGTCAGCTGGCAATCGATGAAACAAAGGATAGTGGCAATGTCTAGCTGTGAAGCGGAGTATGTGGCTGCGGCTGCTGCAAGCAGTCAGATTATTTGGTTAGCTAGACTCCTGACAGAGATGCTGAATATGGAAATTGAGAGGCCTGTTCTGAAAATAGACAACAAGTCTGCTATTTCTATCATCAAGAACCCTGTTCTGAATGATCGCAGTAGACATATTGATATTCGGTTCCATCTAATCAGAGAACATGAAGCAACAGGGCAGGTCTGTGTTGAGTTTATTGGCACCAAGGATCAGCTAGGGGATATCTTCACCAAGCCATTGGGCAGGACCAGGCTCTTGGAGTTGGCTATCAAGATTGGTGTTCGCAGTGTGTGAATCCCGTGTAACCGGTTTCAAGTTTAAAGGGGGGATTTGTTAGAAATAATACTTGAAGCCGGTTTCTAGGTGATGTCAACACAGTAGTATTTTGTCATGTCATGTGTTGTATGACGTCAGTAAAGAGCTCCTCGTGAGCGCGTCGTGCGCAGCATGCTAGTCATGGTGGAACATGTTGTTGCCTTTTGGGATATGTAATAGACAACAAAAACTGAACTGGTGTAGTAGATGAGATAGCTCTCACTCTGTTTTGTTTCCCCAACTCTCGCTGTTCTTGCTGCCTGTGGTGACCGTGCTATCTTTTGGTTTCTCCAACAAGCGCTACCACCAGCTTCAATGCTTTCGTGTTTTGAAAAACGATTTTGCATCTGCAGCATACTTTCACTCGGTGTAAGTTTATCTGCTGGGTTTTTTCCGTGGAATTTTCTGGTTTCTTTAGAAATTTCGTTATGCCAACTTCTACAGGCCTTTTACTATTCTGACCAAAAAAACTCCTGAAGCGAGACTATCTGAAGGCCCTAATACATTATGCATATCAACTGCCTTTTGAATGTCATTGTCATCCTTACAGAGCATGATTCGACTGAACCCTCCAGTCAGCAAGGGAGTCTCCTTCAGCATTACGGTTCACAACCATGGCAACCATCCCACCCTGCAGGTTTCCTTCATGGTCCTTCCAGTTCACTGAGAGATATACAGACCTTTGCAGGGAGATCCAAGACAGCAGCATGCACATCCGCATGGACAGTGTTGCCAAGCTTTGCAAAGTCAGGACGTTGTTCACGTTCCAAGTTGCAAAGAGTCAATGAGAACACTCTTGCCTGGCTTCCGAGCATCTGCTGCAGCCTTCAAGCACTGAATTTTTGTCCCAGCTTTGCCGTTTCCAATTGTATCCTGGACAACAAAAGGCACCACCAAGGCAGAACTTCATCACGCTTCTGAAATCCCCATGTGCCCTCATATAATCATATTTGGGTGTTTCTACTGCATTTTGTTTTATATTGAGAACTAAACTTAATTTGCTACGACAATTAGGAACTAAACCAATAATTGTCGTTCGAAGACGCCACTTCCTTTGCTTGAAACATCAAATTCAAAACGGAGAAGGAAAGTTATAGCACCGGTGGCGAATTATGCGCAGAGGCGGTAGAGTGCGCGGGGGAATACCTGGCACACGTACGCGGGCCCTGGGGCGGCCGGCGGTGGAGCCACCTAGAACGGCCTCGGCGAAGGTGGACTTGTCGCTGCCGGGAGGATCGACCAGGACTACCACCACCTGCTTGCCGTCGCCTTCCTCCTCCGCCGCCGCGGCGCCTGCATCGAATGGTCGGGGACAGCGTGCGGCAAGGTTTTAACGGAGACGGGCCAAAAAATTGCACTGTACTGGCGCACATGCGGTTGACGCCGAGGCGGTGGTAAAAAAAGTATGTGGTGGCTGCTGGGATTCGAGCCCAGGTCTCCACGGCCACAACGTGGAATTCTCACCACTAAACTACAGCCACTTAAGTGATAACTCCCAATTAAATGTGCTATGATATCTTTAGAATCCACGATAGCTATCGATTCGTGCAACAATGTTACCAGTGAGTTCCAAAATCCAGCCTAATTGCCTAAAACATAAGCCGGCGGTCGTGCCGTACAGTACCACACAGTTATATCAAGAACCAAAATGCAGCTATCGAGTCCCATGCGTTTCTAGTAGCCAGTATTCGTTGAAGTGAATGACTCTGAGCTTCCATACGAGGTAGGTGGTACTGAACATGAAGACGGTGATGAGCGTGAAGGACGCCACGACGACGACCACGTCCGTGCCGAACGGGAGCGCCTCGGACGTCCATCCCTCCTTGGGCAGGCCGCGCTTCGAGCATGTTGCTCGGCGCATCGGGGAGCCGCGACCGCTGCTAATACCAGTCAAATATTATTAAGATTAAAAAAAGAATATAAAAATTGGCTAATAAATAGTATGGTTGTTGTGCTACAAATACTAGACTAGCTAAAAAAAACCGTAAGGCTATAAAGATGTATCTAGACTTGTCACTCTAAGATAGATAAAAAAACTATATTAGTGTGACTAACACTGTTAAAGATTCGTATATTACATTCATTCCCCGTGATCTATCGTTCTTACGATTATTGTACAAACAGTTTACTAAATCCAAATTCCTTGGTTTAACCACTGAATTCCTGGAACGGCCTCGGCTTAACAGAATTACGAATTACAGATACATCAAAATTCGCAGCTCCCTCATTGTAGTTCAAAGTTTCAAACCACAGGATTCATAGCAAAGCAGCAGCATCGCGCAAAGAGCACCAAGAAAGAGGGGGAGAAGGAAAGAAACCGTGAAGAGGAGGAGGAAGAAGAGGAAGAATGTAGGAGCTTACTTTGTCGGCGCCTAGGCTCGGCCACAGCGTTCTGATGTCGAGGACTATGGAGATAGGCTCCGTGAGGTCATCCGCAAATCGGGTCCAGCCTCAGGGAGGTGAATGACCGTTCTTTGGGCCGGGCCGAATGTGTGACACGGCATAAGTTCCGGCCCGGAGGCTGGAGGCGCAGGTTTTCGACTAAGGGCTGAGTCCAGTTTAGTATTCAGGTGTTCTTCTGAAGCGCACATGATTTATGAGCTCATGTCCCAAACTGTTACTCCAAGCAGACTGCTAATTGATATCCGCGATCCAATCAACCACCCAGCTTGTATACACATACACACTAGAGGAATTGATCATTTGAGAGAGGGAGAGACATGAATATGATAGTTACACGTAGTACGGGGGAAACAGAAAGGAAAAGACGTACGTCAATTATGTTTTCCGCATCTTGACATCCACACAGATAAGGGGGAGTGATATACTCATTTGTTAAGTTTATTCCAGTTCATCAACCAACAAATGTGACCGACTTCAAAGCGCGCCATTGTACATTTTACTCTCTTCATTCTAAGCAGACTCAGCTATGTACTGTGTACATGCCTTTAGGACATCTATCCTGTAAGAATTATACACTCTCTACTTGCAATCGTTTGCGAAGAAAACAGCGTCTGCAATTGCAGCAGTGGCCTCTACCCAAGGACTGGTTTTTGCTCAGCTGTTGACAATTGAATATCTCCGTTCAAAACAGAAACCACGAACCTTTCAGCCTCCTCCAGCGTTGCCTCGTTGTCGTACACAGCAAACCTCGCCCGACGAGGTTCGTAGGCAAGTAGAAGTTTATCGGACGACTTGAATGCTGACTTGTTAAACGTGGACAGGAGTGCTGACTGTTTATTCCCGTCCAACAAAGCATAAGCGGTTGCGTTCCCAGCGTTGTAGTTCTGCCCCCTTAACAGAGTCTTCTGGGATATCTGATTCACATTTACAAGCAGGAAGCATTAAACAATGGCCAGACAGGAAGTCAGGAAGAACAAATGACTTGTACCTATGCACATGTACCATAAAAGAACTTGTAAAGCTGAAGACACAAACCTCAGATAGAACGGCTTCAAGCTTTTCATTAGCTTTGTTTGATTTAAAAATGCCAATGATACATACTGATGTCTTCTCTCCACAAATTTCCTCAAAGTTGGAAGCAGTGACGAGAGGAATTCTATTTTCCTTCGGTTGACTTGCGTGAGTAGGTTTCTTAGCTTGGTTCGACATTAGCTTCTTATTCCTCTTATCAAATTTTTCTAGAAGATTTTTCAATTCTTTTATACCAGATCTGAGATCTTTCACTGAAATGTCATCCTTCAGAAGGAGTTCCTCTCCATCAATGGACCTACCAATAAGAGCTGGAACATTCTTCACAACAAGACGTTTGAGGAGTGGAAGAGAGACATCCTGAACCTGAGCAACATGATATATTACATTAAATTGTTTCTCATAGACTTGTAATAGCTTAGCCAGTATCTTTGACTTTCTTGACTCATTGACTGTTCACTGAATTGACCAATCTAATACATTAATGGAGGATCAATTTTATGGCATTTATCAGTGTCTATTCATTTTTTAAAAGCACTATCAACATGGAGTAAAATTTACAAATTAATTATCCTCTATAAAACACATCATAGTCTTGTGCGCCAAGCTTCCCATGAGGCCATGACAAGTAGGATGTTCAGAATCGACATAATTTTGTTAACCTGATAAGCAAACAGAAAATACCTGGTAAACTCTACACGATGATAAATGTATTACCTCTGCATCGTAGAAAATTAACCGACTGTGGAACATCCCACTGACAGCACGCCACATTGCTGGCGTGTGCTTCTTAGCTGACAGTAGGAGCACTTGAGGAAGGTTTGGAATGGTATTTGACGAGAAGCTGAATTGACTAATGTCTACCCTTTTGGAAAATCTTGGCAGGTGTTCCTGACAAAATGTCTTCAGGCTTTTAGAATCATAATCTCCTGTGTACTCATGCAAAGACCCTTTTTCTGTAGTTGTGTACAAATAAATGAAGAGACGAACTGATTTTCCTACTGAAATGCCAGTCTTCTTGCAAAGTGCTTTTTCATGATCACAGTTTACCTTACCAGCCTGCATAAATAGAGTTACTAAATAATTCGTTGTCTATGGGTTAATAATTAAGGAGCGACATTATATATATTTGACCAGCTTACCCTCAGGGCACCATCCAGTGAACGAGCCACATCCTCCACAACACCTTCTAGCACAAATTGATCTTTTGTGTGTGGTGTATAGAATAAAATAAGCCAAGTAATTCCTTGATCAGCTATTTCTTTATTGAAAATTTGCATGGTGACCTCCTGAATGTTGACATAACTAGAATCTTGACTAGAAGTTTTTACACCAGGTCTCGCTTTGCCAGCAGATCCAGTATGCTGGCTACCTCCCATTGATCCACCAGAAAAAATATCAGAAAACAAATCCTCAAGATCAAAGCCAAATGGGTTTCCACCACCGGCCCCAGGGTTACCACCAAATGAAAAGGAAAATGTTTTGCTATTTCCTTGATCACCCATCGTTTGCCACCCATCTCCAGATGAGAAATAGCCAGTCTTGAGGCCACCAGCATTGAAATATGTGTAGCCCTCACGATTTCCGAAATTTCCACTATCAAATCCTGGTCTACTCTTTTCATCTCCGTAGAGATCATAATTTTTCCTCTTTTCTTCATCGGAGAGAATCTCATATGCTGAAAGGAACACCGATGCACTTTTAAAATGAAGATTTCAACGATTTGAACGCTACTTTTAAGAATAATCTTTCTTGACAAAATAACTCAATGTTACAGAAAAGAGCAATCATAGTCATTTTTACCTAGCAAATAATCATGTGATGTAAGTAATTAACCAACAAGAGGGGGAAAGTCATTGATGATAAGTGTAAGTAATTGTAATGAAGCAGAAACAAATTAAGCACTGACCACAAAAAAGGTCTAGTTAAACAAATTTCTGGACCTAAATAAATTCAAAAGGTAAAATGGAATATTTATAAAGAACCTCAGGATCAATGCATAAGGCATATGCAAACACATGGCTAGGTTTGTCATAATCATAATTTTTTTAGTACACCGCGGCAATACCAAATGAAGGAACATCTTATACACACCACAGTATCTAGAAAATGCAAAATGACTATAGATAGAAATACAAATCCTTTAGCTTATATTGAGCTTGTTACCATTGTTTATTTCAGCAAATTTTTCCTGTGCCCCCTTGCCTTTATTCTTGTCAGGGTGATATTTTAGAGAAAGCCTGCGGGGATGAGAAGTTAAAAGTAATCTTGTAGATGGTAAAATGTGATTTGAATCTAAATTGAATTCTCTTCTGAAACGGAGGCATACTTGTGAAAGGCTTTCTGAATATCCCGTTGGCTGGCACTCTTGTCAACCCCAAGAACCTGGAATAAAACAACAGGATATATGCTACATCAATGGCAATTGACAAATACTAATACCAATAGAGAAAATGCGTTAAAGCTGTTACTCTAAATGGTTGGAAGTATACTTTCACGATCACTTCCAACTTCCAAGTGTATCGTGTAGATTGGAGTGGATGCGTTACTACTGCTCCTGTTTGGTTCCCACAGGCCACAACTACGCAAACTACGAAGAGACTAGAGAGGCACCTGACCGATCTAAACTCTACATGATAAAATTCTGCCGTGTCACTCTGATTATCACCAGAGACGCCGTGATCAAGTGCTCGGAATCACATTGCCAGAGAGAACCACACACCTTGTAAGGATCCAATGTTTTGGCCGCCACATGCAGGGCGGCGATCAAACTAAGGACGAGCGAGGCGACGATGAGAGATCGGATGGGGATTGCCATCACCGGTTTCAGTTTGGGCTAGCTTCGTCTTCGGATCCTCGGGTCGAGCTGTTAGGACTTAGCGGTCAATCCCTGGTTCTCCGGGTGAATCTTCCGGTGAAATTTGGTGGGGTTTGGAGGAAAGCGGCGGAGGACGTGAGCGACCGCCGATTTCAGAGAGGGGCGCTTGAGGGCATGTTACACGTGACGCTTTAGGGCTCCTCTGACGATTTCGACCGATCAGGCAGTCTTTATACCTGAAAACAAATCACATACGGATAGATATTAGTCGTATCATATCATACCATATTATTTTTATATATTTTTATTTAGATTTAGGTTTAAATACTCTGAATACGAAACACATATGAATATAGATTAAATACGAATATATTTATGAATATTTATCGGAACAAGAAAAATATCTGCTAGATAATAAATGTTTTTAATTTAGAAGTTTTTTAATTCTAAAATCTTTTAAAATATTTCATTTTCAAAAATATCATAGAAAATAGTTATATCTGATTTCAAAAATTAAGAAGTATTTGAAATTCTAAAATACTTATATCTGATTTAAAAAATAGAAGTTTTAAAATTCTAGAATACTTGTATCCGATTTAAATATATATTATTTTTAAATTACAGAAAAAATTTAAGAGTTTTTTAATTCTAAAAACTTTTCTTATCTCATTTTTTATTTTTCTCGCTCCTTTTTTCTTTTTTCTTTTCTCTTTTCTCTTTTCTCTTTTCTCTTTTCCTCTTCCCTCACCTTTCTTTTTCTCTTTTCTTTTCTTTTCTTTTCTTTTCTTTTCTTTTCTTTTCTTTTCCCTGCTAGCACCTAGCAGCGTGAGGCGCGGCGGCTGGGCGCTGGTCAGGACGTCGGCGATGCGGCGAGGCTATGCGGTGCTGCGGCGGGGCACCGACCGAGACGGCAGTCGAGGCGACGTGCCGGCGGAGGCAACGGTGTGAGCATGCTCGGAGAGAGGAAGATATTAAACAAGCGAAACATAATCATAAACATGTATTCAAAGCGGAAAATTTGATCATATACTTTCCATTTAGATGAAAATTGAAGATTATCCTCATGGTCCATATGTCATTGACTTATATTTTTTTAAATGCTAGCGAGAGATTCGCCAGCAAAATATTATTAAGATGGAAGAGAATACACGCCGTTCGGGGCCAGTTACACAATTTTGACAACAACACCCTATGGCTCTATCGCTAGAGTTTGAGCTAACATCGTAAAGTCGGAGATGACACAACCACTCACTGAGGAGATAGACTCATAAGTTGAAGAAAAAACACGCATATTTCGCTCCTTTCAGACGTTCCACCATAGGTACATGATTAAACCATTTAATTGCCTCTGATTAGCCCGTGTCGAGCGCTTGCAAGCATTGTACCACCATGTTTGTGGGGTCTCCAGAGACGACAGAGTAGGAGGTTGCAGGAGGTTGAAATGTTTTACCACCAGCTCCCAAACCTGAGCCGTGAAACTGCAGCCACATGCAAGGTGATGGGTCGTCTCTTCTTTGACCAAACATAAATGGCAGAAAGGGTAGCAGGGCCACCCCCGAAGTAGTCTGATGTCTGTCGTGATAATGCGCTGCTTTAACAGGGTCCAGGTAAAGAACTTGCACTTTGGTTCCGCCAGCCCTCTCTAGATTTGATTGTTGATTACCGACCTAGTTGAACCGACAAACTGCCATTGATATGCAGATTTAACTGAAAAAAGGTCGTTTGTAGTCCATCGCCACGTGATGTTATCCTCCCGTAGTTCATCAAGTTGAACGCCTGCCAGGTTGATGACGAGGGACAGCAACTCGCGCACCTGCTGTGTCGTTGAAGTTCTAGCCACCGTTGTCAGCCAAAACTGATTTTCAATGGCTTGTTGCACAGTTAACTGCTTGCGGGTACAAATTTTGAACAAGGATGGGGCTGTTAGATATAGTGGCGAGCCATCCTTCCAACAGTCTTGCCAGAACCTAGCTTTCTTCCCATCTCCTAACGTATTTTTTGTAGATGCCTAGAAGAGATCCATGTCCTTACGTGAACTGGGTGGTGCCACTTCTGCCCATGGCTTTTTCGAGTAGGTCCATTTCAACCAAAGCCAACGAAGCTACAACGCCCTACTGATACAATCCAAGTTGGTTATACCCAGCCCGCCATATTCCTTAGGCAAGCATACCTGTTTTCAATTGACCAGACATACCTCTTTTGATTGGTTTTGGCCATCCGTCTTTCCCCATAAGAAGTCCCTGCTGATTTTAACCATCTGTGCGGTTAGCCATTTATTTTCTTGGAACACCGCAAGGTGGAAGATGGGCATTGCAGACAGAGTTGATTTGATCAGAACAGTCCTGCCCGCTTTACTCAGCAGTTTTCCTTTCCATGCCGCCATCCGGTGCGCCACCTTGTCAATTAGCGGTTGGAAGTGATTCCTACGCGTGCGCCCGAAATGTAGAGGTAGGCCAAGATATTTACAGGGGAAACATGCAATGTTCGCCGGGAAACTTTCTTGAATTTGTGTCAGATCAACGCCCTCACATCGGATTGGACAACATTCTGTTTTATCGAAGTTAATCTTTAGCCCCGATGCTTCCCCAAAGACATCAATAATACATCTCATGCAGTAAGCCTCATCTTTGCATGCGTTTATAAAGAACCCAACGTCGTCGGCATAGAATGAAGCTCTAACTTTAATTGCTTGTCCCCTGAAGGGTTTCAACAAACCGTGGTCCTCCGCCCTACGGATCATTCGTTGTAGGGGATAGATGGCAACAAGGAACAACAATGGTGATAGGGGGTCTCCTTGACGCACCCCCCTCACATGGAAGAAGCTTTGCCCAGGGACCCCATTTAGAATAATCGATGAGGATGAAGAGTAGAGTATGTTGCAAACCCAATTGATCCAACGGGGTCCAAATTCTCGGTGTTTAAGGACATCAATCAAAAAAAGCCAACTAATAGAGTCAAAGGCTTTGGAAATATCCAGTTTGACAAAAATGGAGGGTACCTTTAAGCGGTGCAGCTTCCGGAGACCACCTTGCACCAATAAAAAATTGTCGTGAAGGCCTCTTTTCTGGATGAATGCCGATTGATTTCTATCGATTAGGCCATCCATTTGAGGTGCCAACCGAAGCGCTAAAAGTTTAGTCACAATTTTTGCAAAGCTATGAGTCAGGCTTATCGGTCGGAAGCAGGCGGGGGTTGATGCATCTTCTGATTTTGGTAATAAGACGATATGCGCCGAATTAAGGAGATGGAAATGTGGAGAACCGCATTCTAAGAAATGGTTTACCGCCTTCCATAAGTCTTGACAAATGACAGACCAGTACTTCTTGTAAAAATTATTTATAAATCCGTCAGGGCCGGGGGCCTTGTCCGCCGGTAGTGAGCAGACTGTTCGTTATAACTCTTGCAGACTTATATAGATCCCGCATGTCATTGAGATGCGGTGGGTAAATCATCAATTTTCATATAAAGAGTGGGTATATAATCAAATTCTTCATCTAAAGTAGATTGAACGAATACACAAATATGAATAACTCTAATGTGATTTTTTATTCCGGTTAATTTGAATAGAAGTTGTCCAAATTATCTGAATTTATATCTATATTCGTTTTTTATTTTCGTATCCAGATTTGTATCCATGTCTTGAAAAAAAATCTGAGTCTAAATGTGTTTCCTAAATTCGGTTAGAAAGGATCACTTTCAACCGCAACCCCCGTACATGTACGGTGGTGGAAAGTACTTACTCACTAACGCCAAAAACTAAAATATATTAAATATTTTGCGAATAATGAAATAAATTATTTAGTTTTCGTGGTATGTAATATACGAATATATAAATTACATTATTTTTGCAATTGAAAAATTACTTATTTTTCATAAGTTTAGTTTATTTGTTTTGCAAGTAGAGATGAACGATAAATAATAAAAATCAATCAGTATAAAAATTATGTATTTTGACTCATGTTTGGGCCCGTAGGTACAGGGACTGATGGGAGTTGGTAAGACTCTAATGATGCATTTCAGCGTCTCATCTGGTGGAAACGGTCCATGAATTGGGAGATTTGAAATTAAAAAATGTGCGCATGTAGTAAAATAAAGGCTAAGGAGAGTAGGCGGGTGTGAAAGAATAATGGTTGTAATCAAATCGAATGGAAGGCTAGGATTTTCTAAATGTGTATTTATGTTGGACACTCAACTTCGTCAATTATATAGAAGAGTAGATTTATAGTGTCTAACTTGAATGTGGTTATACGTTCAGATGCACTAGCTATCCGCTGGCCCATTTGCTTAGAGCATCTCCAAGAGTAGCTTTAAAATTTGTTTCTCTATATAGTTTTTATAGTTTTTGAGTACGTAAATTATTTTAAATATGTTTCTCTTCAACAGAGTTTATAAATTTGAGTTTTTGTATATGTTCTCTAAAAGTATAGAACAAAAGGATTAATTTTGAGGATTCTTTATTTTTAGACATCATTTGAAGTATTTGTTGTAGCTGATTTTTTTAGTTGTAATATCAAAAATTTAGAAGAATAGAGTTCTTCTCTTGAACATGCTCTCGTGCTTCCAAGAAATTTACGTATCTCCCAAACAAATATTAAGAGCTCCTTTGGAACGTTTACAGAATTTTTACTAGAATTACACTAAATTCTCTAAAATTCTTTTAAAAAACTCCATAAAAAAATGAGGACCATAATATTGAATCTTAAGTGGACATAGTTTTTAGTTGTCGAGCAAGTTTAGTCCGCGGCTACGGTAGTGTAGTGGTATGAATGTTTTACATGCAGTAATCAATGCAAGCCTAGTATTTCCCTATGCATTTTAATAATATTTTTTTGGATAAAATTTTAATAATATATAAGATACCCAAACAAACTAGAAAAATCAAGAATACAATGAAGTATCAGGTTTGGATCCAAGTGGCTAAAGCAAACTAATTAAAATTTAGTCATTTTAGAGGCTAAAGATCCAAACCTCAAGAACTAAAATGGGTTAAAATATCCTACTCCCTCCGGTGTACTGTTTTTTGATGTTCTGGCGTCATTCAAGGTGTGCATCAAATATTGTCGTTCTAGCATGTGATGCGTTTTCTGCCGTTTTTGCCCCTGTTAGAATAAAATGGGCGTTTCATCCTATTTAATATGGGCAAGACTGGAAATTACACTCCTAATTAATGACTCCTTGGTATGTGTAATCCTGTCGAAAACGTCAAAAAACAGTACACCGGAGGGAGTATTTTCCACCCCTACCGTCACCATACATGTATGCATGAAAATTAAGGAGCAATAAATAAAAGGTATTTGAGTCATTCTCTACACCAATAAAAACTTTAACCCTTATTTTAATCACCGGATCCAAACATGATTGTCTAATTATTTAGTGGTACATCATCGGATAGTCCTTCACCACGCCTCAAATCGGCGCCCTCACTTTACTAGGAGTATGTCGCAAAGAAATACAACTGACACTGTTGTATCGTGTCTGTTTTTAGAGAGAGAGAAAAAAGAAAATACCAAGTATTATACAAGAAGACTTACATACGTAAGCCTCTTTACATAAGAACTTTACAAGTCTTTATGGAAATCAAACAGAGATATAGAATTAAAAATGAATAATTACGATTAGTTCAGATGAAGATGTAGTTAAAAGACTAAAAACGAGAATTAATTGAGACAAGAAAACAGATAAAGAATTAGGTATGTTTTTATAATAAAAAATTGAAAGTTACAAATAAATAGATTTAGTAATTATATTCTGAAATAACTAGTTTGCTGACAGAAAGGATATACAGAAGAAAAGACGGGGTTCTACGAATAAATATATATCATGTATTATTAAATGGTTAAACCTTCTTGGGAATCGATAAAAAATCCTAAAAAATATTTACTCATTCCAAATTTAATATAACAATCTAAAACTTATAAGAGATAACTTATCTTTAAAATACTAATAATAACTCTAAACTAGATTACTCGTTACTTTAGGGTGTGTTTGGTAGGACTCCGGCTCTAATTTTTTTTGCCTTGTAAAGCTGGAGCTGTAGCCGAGCCAAACACATTTGTGAAAGAATAGATCCAGTTCAAATCGCTCCAAAAAATTGCATTGTAGAGATGGAGCGGGTTTTTTTGCTAACTCCAACTGCTCTACTTCAAAAAACTCTTCGAAATTATGCACTAAATGTCGATAAGGGGTATCATGTTTGTCTTGTTATTAACGAAAGGTGCAAGTGATGTATCTATGGATGTTTTCTGTGATGACTTGATTCGTCGCATCGCAACATAATAGATATGATATATGCATATAGATTTATATGCACTTTATCAATCATGGTACTTATATTATTATTGATATATGATGGACTTTTGTTTCGTACGTACAAATATCAAATTTGTGTTATATTTAGTATTTTAAGATTTCTAGAGCAACTCAGTTCAACCAAATAATTTTTATGTGCTCTAGATCACACATAAATTTAGATCATACATGAATCCAGAGCTCTAATCTAAATTTCAAGATCCATTTTAATCTACTCTAGTACAATTTCTTTACCCGTATTGGTAATATATGTATATAAATCTAAAATCTGCTATATTTTTGAACTGAGAAAATAGAAAAAAACTATAAATTTTATCACATATTTTTCCATCAAGTTATACCTTATGGTTTGTTAATTTGTCGAAATCATGTATTTTCATATATTGCATCTTAATTTTGAAGTTTTGCTGTGATCGGATTTGAATTTTGAGGAGCTGTGGCCCTCGCGTGTTTTGAGATTCCTTCGGCTTCCCGCCGAGACGAAACAAATAAGTGAATAACGGCAATCAAATATGCCGCGACAAGGAGCCTTTCCTCTTCAGTCAGAGAGCTAACTTGACTCCGTAGCCATCCGATCTTAATCAAATGGTGAGGAGCCCCTTCGTTTTCTTTGAAGCCTCTTATAAAGTGGGCCTCGTTTGTGCGAAACGTCCTTAAACTACCTCTCCTCTTCCTCGCAACGAGCCACAACCATCGTCCGGAGTCCGGTAGTCCGATCCTCGTCCTCCCCCCACCAGACCACCACCGCCTTCTCTCAAGCGTCTCTCCCTACCCACCACCGCTTCCCGCACCGCCGACGCGCGGGAGGCGCATGGCTCTCTCCGTCGGTGATGTGAGTCATGTGACAGCCATCTACACCATTCTCGTCAACTCTCTCAGCACCGACGAGGCCACGCGGCAGACGGCGGAGGCCTTGCTCGCGCAGTGCGAAACGCTCCAGGGGTTCTGCTCCTGCCTCCTCGTGAGCCTCCCGCACCGCTTCCGCGGCTTTGCCAATCGCCATTCCAGCGGTCCAGCCCGCTAGCCGCTGGTGGTTTGACGTTTAATTGTGCAGAATTTTGTTCTAATCTGGTAGCGGTTTTGGCTTTGTTTTGTTTTGCAGGCCATCGTCGCGTCGAGAGGAAAGGCATCCCGGGACGACATGAGGCTGTTCGCTGCGGTGCACCTTAAGAACTGCGTAACCCGTTACTGGCTGTATAGCGTCAATTCCCCGTTAGTTCTTCATCCAGTTCAACATGTTAATTCTACATGGATGTATCTAATGTGAACTATAGAAGCGTGGCATAGTGGTATGCAATAGCAGTGAACCGTTTACTTTGGATCATCTCATTTGTGGCATAGTGGTCAGTAGGTACAGCACAGCAAGTGCCTCATCAATGGCTATATGCGGAAGGAAGTGTCAGTTATGCCATCACATATATGTGTCTTGGGTAGTTACACAATGTTGGAGGATTTTTGGTGCTATATTATCTATATAGTGGGTGGATTCTGCTATATGCTTTGGTGCAACGCCTTATGAGCTGTGCTGCTATGCATAATTTTCCATATTCATATTCATTGTTAACTTGTGCAATTAAGATTCGGTAAGATAGCATACGGGGAAAGCAATTTTAACTTGGTACAAAGTGCAGACATGCTACTTTTAGTTGGTTTATCTGTTTTTCATCATAGATTTGCTTGTTCATAGTGACTTGTATAACTAGATTATGAGTGCAGTGGATTGTATGTGCTAGTTTGTTTCGTTAGATAGGTTAATAGCATTAAGGGGCTGCTTGCTGGAGCCATTGACAGAGTTATCTTGATTAATACCTTCTACTTACATATGTGTCTGGTGGAAAACTATTATTAACTATTTTGTTAAGACCAATAGGCTGCACTACTGTGTCTATAATGATATATCCCTCCAGAACTCCTCTTAGAGCAGCTATATCGACTTAGACTTGCATTATTGTCTGCATAGCAAGCCCTGGATTTGCCTACTTTGCTACTTCTATGTTCTATCTATATACTATGCATCTATGTACAAATATTTTCCACTTCTTGAGCTTTTATAAAATGTTTGCTTTGATTTTCTATGATAACTTTCATATTGCTAATATAAGCATTGTGTTCTCTCTGCCATTTGTATTAATGTTTGACTTGTGAACCAATGAGTTGCAGAATAAAAAGTGGCATAAAGAATGAAGAAAAGGTCTACCTTCGAAAAAGTCTTCTGCTAAATATGCAAGAAGAGAATGACAAGGTGCACATTTGTATGAAGTACATATTAAAACACATGGGAATACTAATGGCGATATTATTTTTAACACATGATGTAACTTAGATTGCACTTCAATTGGCCACACTGATAGCCAAGATTGTATGCTTTGATTATCCAAAAGAATGGTACGCAATTATATTCCATTTCTTGTCCATTTGCTTATGCTACTGCAACTATTGAACTTGTGACTGAAAATATTTCTCATAATCGTGGTTATTCAGGCCAGACGTCTTTTATGTGTTGGCACGGCAACTTCAGACATCTGATGTATTCACTTCACATCGAGTGTCAACAGTTCTATTCCGATCTTTGAAGGAACTATCAACAAAATGTCCTGCTTTTAATCAAAGGAACTACTATGAGGTATCTTCATTTTTTAGGACATCTTCATGTTCATCAGTCATCACTACTGTAATATGAACTAGTTATTTATCACATTGGTCTTGTATGTAATGTATGTACTGGCTGTACTCATCCTTTTGAAAAGGCACATTAGAACAATAGATTCTTCCCTGACATTAACAGATTGGTGTCACCCAGCACGTTTGACAAACATGTGACTATTAGCACTTATTTGTGTGCTTGTATTATCATTGTGGATAATTGCAGCTTTGTTTGAGCCTCTGGCTCATTATAAACACAAAAGGCACTTAGTAGCAATGATGCATCTCATATTCTGCTTTGTAAAAAACCACTGTGTTATGCAGATCATTGCCCACCTGTTTGACTATATCTGGAGCCTATGGAAAAACGATGCACAGATTATATTACAATATTTTTCAGAACTTTCCCAGCATAGTTCCATCTTGGGCCAATCAAATGACCTGATGTTAATATGTGAAAGATGGTTAGTCTGTTTGAAGATCATTCGTGAATTGATTTGTTCAGGTTATGCAAGTGATTCAACAACCATGCAGGTAATAATCAAACCTTATGTTCACATATGCCATTTTATCTTGTGCTTGCAATCCAAGGCATACATGGTTAGAAGTCTAACCAAAATGTGTCACTATGTAGGAGGTCTGTCAGGTCAAGCAAGTCTGTGCGGTACTCCTGGTTGCTATTCAATCTATTCTTCCATATTGTATGCTACATGTCTACATCTATTAATAAAAAAATTCATTATTGGTTATTTTGGTCCTATCTGTCGTGGCCTCAGATCATGGGCCGGAGGGCCTGGCCCGCATGTGAACAGTACTGCGCGGTACTATAGCAGTTAGGTTAGGTTCTCTTTAGATTAATTAGTTTAGAGTTCATATTAGATTAAATTTCTGTTTTCTGTTAAAGTAGTTAAGATTCTGGTTGTTAGATTAGATCGTTCTTGTGTATATAAACAGGACCGATGCAATAGAATAAGATGTCGTTGATCACATGGATCCACCTCCACGCCACCAGGGAGGGAGGCGGCCAGGAAAGCCTCGGTGGCGGCGTGGGTGGCCTCGGCAGGGCCAGGTCAGGCGGCGACGACTCGGTCAGCGACGTCAATAGTGCTGCGGAGGCCAACGCTACTTCCCTGACCGCGCAGAGCACACCCTCGCGAGCACGGATGGCGACCTGGCTGACGGATGGGGGATCTACATGGGATGCCTTGGTGGCACCAACGGCCTAGCTCGAGGACGAGCTGGTTTTCATGGGGGAAAGAGATGTCATGGCCTCAGATCATGGGTCGGAGGGCCTGGCCCGCCTATGAACAGTATCGCGCGTTACTGTTCACGTGAACAGTACCAACGATATTGTAGCAGTTAGGTTAGGTTCTGTTTAGATTAATTAGTATTCAGATTAGGCTTTGCCTCCCTGTATCCTTGCCTCTTCGCAGCGTCTCCGTAACGGCACCGCCGCAACGGCACCGCCGCGACGGAGAGGTCCAGACCCTCGACCAACTACCTCTTTTCTATATAATTTACGAAGGTTAGTTCCTTCTAATTCCGTGGAAACCCCTGCCGGTGACACTATCTCAATATTTATATGTGGTTCTTCTGATTTTTCAGAATAGTATACCATCTTGATCCCTGGAACAATCTGGATATACAACACATTGTACTTTTTTCCTATTAGATGATGATCCTGTGAAAGAACATTTTTATTCGATATTTTGGAGTTATACTAAAGCAATATAATTACTATAACCAGTTTTTTGCTTGATTATTTAAAAGCATGAGAGGTTCCTGATTACACCTACTAGTGTCATGTCCTACATGGATGTTCAAATGTTCAATGCAGTCTTATTATTTTTTCATTGTTTTTCTGTACTATTAAATCATAATTAGAAGTCATAACATAAAGGTATTCCATGTCCAGCTGCATGTCTGAACAGCTAATAACTTTAATAAGAGGCAACAGTTAATTTTTTTATTCTCGACATTTTTATTTCTTTTACTAAAGTTTAATCGTCGAGTGCATCTAAAACTGAAAGTAATGTTTTTTTAGTAATGTTGCTGGCTTGCTGTCATCTTGTCTTATATTTGTCCTCAAGTCTTAAACATAAAAATTTGGGCTATTTTACAGTCTACGAGGAGGTAACAGGAGGTACCACATTTTTCAGTGTTAATTTTGGTACCTCCTGGTACCTCATATGTCAAGAGGTACCAAAATTAACACTGAAAAATGTGGTACCTCCTCATAGACTGTAAAATTTCTCTAAAAATTTCAATACCAATCGTGTATAAAAGGTTACCAGACTCTGTTTTCCACTAAATTCCTTCTCTTTTTTTTTGAAGAAATAAACACCCTTTCAATTTGTATAATTTTAATAGAACTTTACTTTTCACTTCCTTTTTTCTGTTGATTTTTAGGAGTTCAGGTCTTATCATTTTATTACGTACTTTCCTCCTGTAAATATCTACATTTGTCATTACAGATTCCATCTTCAAAGAAAGGCAATATACGCTGTGGGGCTATGCAAACAGGGCATGCGTTAAGTTGATGAAAGTTCTTAATATATTTCAAAACAGGCATCCTTATTCATTTGCTCATGTAAATGTGCTTCCAGTAGCGGTTGACTTCTGCTTGACTGTGATCACACGTCCTGAACATGCAGATAAATTTTCTGAGGACTTTCTTGTCCAATGCATATTTTTGGTAAATTTAGTATTAGAGTGTCAGGAATACAACCTACGTCGAATGCGGATAGGTCATCATGTAATAATTGAAACTTCAGAGCATACCAGTCTTGATCAAAGGAAGATCAAACTTTCAGATGCTGCCAGGAGTATGGTAGTGTCCGTTCTTCCTGCTGACCGCATTATATTGCTATGCGATGTATTAATAAGGAGGTATTATTCTGAATTTCAAACAACTCATATGCCATATACAATATTTTATATCTAACAAATAGATGACATAGCTCTGCAAACTGCTCCACAGCCGACTATTTCTGTTTGCTTTCCAATGTTCTGATTCCTAGTTAGCATGATGCATGCAGGCCACCTCTTGAGTCAGTAAACTAGAATTTCAGGTTTTCTTTTGATTATATCACACAAACTGAGCTGCTATCAGCCTATCACTTTACTGGACGAGAAAATCTTTGGGCTAATAAAATAGAGCAGTCCATTCTGCAAACAATAATAAATGTTTTGAAGTATTACCACTCACTGAAAACATTTTATTATAGTTATCCCAGCCTTCCCAGGCTACTACACTTTTCGTTAAAATTACTTTATTGTTGGTAAGCAAATAATCCCATAAATGTCTTAGAGTGGTTTGCAAGAGTAGCCTTTAGCATGTTATAATATATAGATGAACCTAGCGATTGGCATGAGGAACTTATACACATTTTAATTTCTGTACATAAATGTGATGAGAGGAGTGTAAATCAGTAAATTAAACTGGGTGTGAGGGTGTCATTTGAGTTCGATTTTGTAGTATAATAATTTATATAATATATTTTGACTAATGTTCTGTATTGGCATGTGGTCATCTTCCTTTTGGCCTTCTCTGAGACCCACTAATGCAAGTTTTAATTCATCTTCAGGTACTTAATTTATACAGAAGGAGATATGAATGATTGGCATGCCAATCCTGAATCTTTTCATCATGGGCAGAATCTGCTACAATATACAGAGAAACGACCATGTGCTGAAGTACTTTTCATTGTTTTGTTTGACAACTACATGGAGGTACATGTGCATCTCAGTGTTATGTAAAGTATTAATTATGAATGATATACAATGCTTATGTTGTTTTATGTTGCCCCAGCAACTTGCTCCTTTTGTTGCCTCCATTATCCATCAGGTCAAGGCTGTTTCGCCTTCACTTGAAACAGAAATTACTGCTGGGATGCTTTTAAAAGATTCTGCTTATACAGCTGCTGGTCATGTATTTTATGGACTCTCAAAGTACCTTAGTTTTGATGAGTGGTAAGTTCATTGGTGGGTAATACATTATGTATTTATTCGTGAAGATGCTATGCAGTAGCCTAGTAGATGATCCTGCTAGCCTAATTCTAATGCAGACAAATTATACAAAATGTTAATAAACCTAAGGCTTCCATGAATGTTCATCGGTTTCTGTGGCTTTCATGTTAAGCAAAAGTTGCATCACTACCTTTGCGCCTGCTTGATTATACAGGTTCCGTGGATATCTTTTTGTTGATCTTTCAAATGGCAACCCCAACATGTGCATCATCCGTCGAAGAATTGCATTATTACTCGGACAATGTGCTTCTGAGGTTCAGTTATTAACTCCAACATTTTTCTCGGAAGTGAAACAGATATTAACTGCAGAGCATATTAAAATGTCGTACTTTATGTCTACTTTAACTTTTAATCATAATAATTCTACAGATAAAGGGTGTTGTTCAGAAAGATGTATGTGTTGCTTTAGTTGGACTGCTTGGGGATCAGGACATGGCTGTTAGGGTATGTATCATGATTACAAACCTTAACATTAGAAGCAGTAAAGCACTTTCTTTAGTTTTTTAATTCTTCTGTCAACTTTCAGCTGGCAGCATGCTCTTCCCTATGTTACGCTTTCCGAGTTTTTGGTATTTGGGAAGTAGATTTGTTTGATTGCATTCCGACATGTTGGGAAATGTGTTTCAAGTTGGCAAAAGATGCTCAAGAATTTGATTCGAAGGTTTGGTCCCATTCGGTTTATTCTAATAAACTCCCGCCTTCCTGTTTTATTATGTTATACTTTGTGGATGCATGAAATGAGGCAAGATTGTAAGTTATGACTATTTTTTTTATAAACTATAGACAATTATATTGCATGATGTGAGCCTTCTGGTTAGTTTGTTATGCTCTTCAGAAAATTCTACCTGGAAATGGTATTGAGGTTCTGACCCTGTCGTTCTGTAAACCTTGGTTTCCAGCTGGCTAAATTCCAAATTATTGTACCAAAATATTCTTGAGAGAGTTACTAGAAGCAGTGTATGAGCGTTGAAAATGATCTTGACATTTTAAATACAAAATACTATCTATTTTTCTTTATCTCAACAGAATCTTTATTGTTTTTATTTATCCATGGAAAGACTCTTTCTTACTATGTGAATGTACTTTCTATGATTATCACATTTTGTCTTTTTTGTGCATAGATGCAAGTTCTGAGTTTCATTCTGGTTCTCATTAAATATGTTGGGGGCAACAGGATTGTTCCATTTATAAACAAGATATCACATTTTTTTCAAGAGGTATGTGATTGCGGAGCATTCGTCCATTGGAATCATTCCATTCCCATTATATGTACTTTAGCCATCATAATTTTCTACATGGATTACTGAATGAGGACCTTTGTGACCCCAACGGTTGCTTCTGTTCATGAATTCACATGAGGCATGCTTCCCAAAGTGGCATGTATGCAGCATGTTTTACCTTTGATGATTCCTTCTATGTATCTTTTTTTTCAAACTTTTAGTGTTCAAGATGTTCTGTTGGTTAGCGGATTTGCAAGTCAGTTCTTGTCATCCCCTTGAGTTAGAAGGATAGATTCAAGAAAATATTTCAGTTCTTTTCTCAAGGAGTTTAATACCTATTGAAGTTCATGCCATTCCTTTGTCTGATTTCAGATCTGGGAGGAATCATCTGGTGAATGTTTACTACAGATAGAACTTCTAGATGCAATTCGAACATTTATTTCTTTTCTTGGGTACAACTCTCCCCTTTGTTATGGCATGGTTCTTCCTTTACTCCATTATGTCTTGAATGTTGATAATCCTAATGCTCTTAATCTTCTTGAGGGCACTCTTTTGGTAAGCAGTTCTTGTTTATTGTTCCTAATTTTTAGTTTCTACCTACTGTAAAAGTCATACAATCTTAAGTCTACACAATAATTATGTAGTTGTTCGAAGCAACTCTTTCCAATGCCCCTTCTATTGTGCCTCAACTGCTGGACTTCTTCCCTTATCTTGTGGACATTGCGAACATAAGCCTCGATCATCTGAAGGTTAGGAACTCTTTTTATAATCTTTCAAAGGTTGATTGTGCTATTTGTTAAACAAGGACAGATAAAATGTTGGTTGTAAAACAATATAGATGCAACGCATTCCATGCAGTTAATGCTCACTCTGTTTCAAAAGATAAGATCCTTTTTATTTTCTGTTATAGTTGTTGATACTATATCTTGACTGTTAATTTATACTATATATTAGTAACAGATATAAAATGATGATATCTGAACACTGTTTCAATCTACGGGGAGGAACAGACTTGAACATGAAACCATTAGTACTTTTTTATGTGAACTAAGTCAGTCTTATTACATTAACATGACTACAAATTCAGGGAAATTATCTGTCTGATTAAGCAAATTTTAATGATGCAGATCATGATCAATATAGTAGAACACTACATAGTTTTGGTTGGATCAAATCTCTTGCAAAGCCATGCTGCAAGTTTAGAAAGCATCCTTGATACTATTGTGGGCAATGCCAATCATAAGGGCCTTCTCACAACACTTCCTACCATTGATCTTCTTGTTCAGGTATATATTATTGTTGTTGTTGTTGTTATTGTTGTTATTATTATTATTGTTGTTGTTGTTGTTGTTGTTGTTATTGTTATTATTATTATGTTGGGTGCTTGCCACTGTACTTCTATTAGTCCTGTGCTTTTTTTTGCTCTTTCTTTTTTCTGTTTGTGGAGCACCGTGAAGTTGACAGAACCCTTCCCGGCTTGTAATCTGACGGAATTAGCAAAAATTACTCCCAGCAGACCTCTAGAAGCTAGGACTGGGAAAATACTTTGCATGATGAGATATTAGTCATATGTGATATGTCCAGGCTTACGTGAATTCTTGGTGTATGTAGCATCTGCTCATGCCATGCACATGCGTAGTTCTTTTACTTTCACTTTAGTGTGGTTCCTGCTAGCACATTATGTGTTAGATGGTGCTTATTATGAGCTAATCAAAGCTTTTGCATGCAGATGTTTCCTCAGGATGTTCCACCTCTGATATCTGGTGCTCTTCAGGTACAAAATTTGGTGGGAATTCATTGCTTGTCAGAATGCTTGAATAGCTATTAGAACTTAGAATCATTCATTTCTATTTCATTTTATGATTCTAATCAGTCCAGTATTATCCATTTGTAGAAACTTGTTTTCATATCATTGTGTGGCGGCAATGAGCATTATCCTTCTAGGACTGCTGCTTGTGTCACTTCTGGAGCAATTCTTGCTAGGCTTCTTGTGCAGAATAGAGACTTTTTAGCTCAACTGTTATCCGAGCCGACACTTGTAGTAAGCTTCCAACAAGCTGGGATTTCTGTAAACCAGAATCTACTTCTTCTTTTGGTTGATATGTGGATTAACAAGGTACGTGCATCATTGCAGTTCAATCTCAGACAGCATCAATCGACATATTAATGCTAGTCATTTTTACTGGTGTCTTAAAGTCCAACCTTGGATGTTTCTATCGAATAACTTTGATTATGTACCTAACTATTTACAGCTTTGGGCAGAACGGCTTTTATTTAATATCACTAGCTAGTACTCTAGTACATGATCTAACAAATGATTATTCTCCTCTGGAGTGGTCATAGTCAGTGGCCTATATACTAAATGAATTTCTTGCACGTAGTAAATACACTGATTTCGATGTACAATCAAGTTAGTTAAGTACTGGCCATTTGCATTATTCTGCTATCTTGGAAGTTTGGTCTGAATTTACCTTTCCATGGCTATTTCAAGCTTTTACAAGGAATCTTGATACTTCTCTATGGAAACCAGAATTTGGACTATCGAAACACATAAATAGTGGATAATCAGGGACTATGTTTTCCCCCGACCTTCATTTCCATTTATCATAGCAATGGAAAGTATTCCCTTTATTTCCAAATAAAACATTTTTTGCCTCTAGAGGTAGAAAAAAATACCTGGAGGAGAATGACTGCAGTTATATAATGTGTTTCAAACAATATTCGGTGCTTTTTAAAAAAAGTCAAGTGTAATGTTTGTTTAGTGCATTTACTCACCACTTAAGAACATTGGGTCCCCAACATTCATTGCAAGAGCATAAAAAATTGTTTCAAGAGTATAAGATGATATGCCTTTTAAAACTACTCCCTCCATTTTATATTGGGTTAATTTTTTCCGTGCCATTACAATTTTCACGGTTTGCCAATATGCCATCGGTGTGTCACTGACAGATGGGGGCCGCCACAGTCACTGACAGTGGCATATAGGCAATTTTTGAAAATTATAATGGCATGTGAGTAATTTTTCCTTTTATATTGTAAGGTGT
Organism: Zizania palustris; assembly: GCA_019279435.1. Taxonomy (NCBI): domain Eukaryota; kingdom Viridiplantae; phylum Streptophyta; class Magnoliopsida; order Poales; family Poaceae; genus Zizania; species Zizania palustris. The sequence continues at coordinate 58,382,619 of JAAALK010000286.1, forward strand.
TTTAGTTTTGTCTAAGTCAAAAAATTTTAACTTTCAGATTTATAAAAATATACCAACATATACAATACCAAATAAATATACTATAAACACATTTTATGGTGAATTTAATAAAATTAATGTGATATTATACATGTTGGTGCATTTTTCTATAAACTTTGTTAATGTTAGAAAAGTTTGGTTTGAAAAAACAAGAACACCTTACAATATGGAATGGAGCAAGTATCCAAGAATGAGAAACTGACATATTTTGAAACATAGAGTAGCCTTATGTTATTGATGGCTCTCCTGAATTATGCTTCTAAATTGGAGAAAATCCTTCTCCGATGCATCGTTTAGTCTTTTGGAGGAATTTCTTTGCTAAATGCAACTTAAATATATTCCCAATAGTCCAATACTATGTGACATGGGTCCTTCAAAAATGGATCTTCCAATTCTTGCGCCCTTCCAAGTTCCATCTCGTGACTTGGCCTGTATTTTTTGCGAAATCTTATTCTTGGAGTTCATGAAAGTTCTTTGTTTGGCAATTTCTGTGACTGGTGTTGTTATCAAGGGTTGGCCCCAAAAAACCTTATTAATTATGCAGTTCGTGCTACTTTAGTCCTTTTTGCCGGGGAAAAGCAATATGTTAATATGGAAGGTAAAAGGTGACACATTTCTATCGTGCAGGTAGATGACGCGGATTGCATGCAGAAAAAGGAATATGCGATGGCTCTTTCTATAGTTTTGACTTGGAATATACCTGGGATTATCGAGAGACTTGGTGATATCTTGAGGTAATTTTTTCAAACGGATAAAATTAATCATGTTGTATTTTTGGTACTTACCATGATTTTGTGCAGATTATGTACTAGTGTTATCATTGGAGCACATAAAAGAACTAGGGATGATTCTAGGTGAATTTGTTGTTCTATTGTGATACCTTCAAATAGCAATTTAAAGGCTCTACCGTGTTACTGCACCTATTCATTGTTCTGCTTTTTTTGCAGTAATGGTGTTACAGTCTCTTCCTTGTTTCTCAATGCTGGTCCAGGGTATTCCAATACGAGCAAGGAATCTAAGAAGGCGCAAGTAAGTAACCCAGAGAGATGCTCGTTTGTACAATTTAGTATATAGTCTCACTCATGTTAAGTTCCCATTCTTGAGCAGATAAGGGATCTGGATCCCATTAGACACGCATCGCTTGGCGACATGCTGAGAGAGAATTTGGAAGCATGTGTGACTCTCCATGGTGATGTAGTCTTCGATGCAATTATCAGCAGGATTGATCCAGTTGTAATTGCGCAGTTGCAGTGGGCCCTGAAAGTTATTGTATGATATGTGCATTTGCCCATGCCGGTCTTTTAGTGTATTTTCGCCTTTACGGAAAGAACAAGCATTCACCACAACACAAGCCACACCGTTGCATGGATGCATAGCATAGGGACTCCAGTCTGGTACTGTGTTGCTGCTACAACCCTTTCACATTGTCAGTGGGTTGTGCTTCTGCTGTTTGACCCTTACGACAACAGCACGACACTTGTGCGCTCCTTTACAGGTCGTGCCTAGCTGACATTTGTGTTTTGCACTGCCTTGTTCCTTCCCGTCAGTGATGATATAAATTTAGCTCACAGAAAACACTGATGATCCAAAATTTAGCATACAGAAACTTATTTTGGCGGAAAAGGCGTGTCTTTGTTTGGCTTTATTTGAATAGTTTGGTGGGGATATCAGCTTTATAGTGGGGAAGGAAAGTTTTTTACATGCCTAAAAAACTTCTATGCACTAGGTCATCAAAATAGCTGACAACTGGACTGCTAGAGAACTAGCTAATTTGGTCTAACAGTCACAAGGACTCTGTTACCAATCCAGTACAACAAAACCTCCAAAAAGAAACAAAGCCACAACATTAAGTCACAATCAATAGGCATAAACAAAAGATATAGTTTCACTTTAAAAGTAGCATTGTCTAAGGGTGTGTTTGGTTCTGCTGTGAGCCGTGAAAAAGTTGTTGTGAGTTGTTTGCTGTGAAAAAGCTGTTGTGAGTTGCCTGCTGTGAAAAAGCTAAAAGTCGTTTGGTTGAAACTGCTGTGAGCTGACTGTTTTTTATAACTTACGTAATTTTCATCATTATAATATTCTATACATATATATAAATAGGAAACACTCAATATTGATGCAACTAAATAACTAAAAAATATATTAGATAAATAAAAAAGTGCATAGTTCATCTTATAAAGTAACCGACAACCACATATTATCTCATTAAATTGTATAATGCAATACAAACCATAATAATATTAAATCAATTAAGACATCTTGAATTCATACTATTTAATCTGAACTAAGAAGTAGAAAATCAGGGTCCAGGCTGCTTCCAAATTTGTACTAGAAAAAAGTTGTTTTTTCACAGCAAAAGCAGTTTTGGTAAACCCGTTTGGTTCAACTTCTGCTTTTTCACATCACAAGCAGATTTCAAAAGCAGAAGCAAACGCACCCTAAGGACCGAGTCCATGACCACGTAGATAGTATTAGTATATAAGTCCTCGCACTTCTTGTGATGGAAAGATTTTGCCAACCAGCACGGAGAAAGTCTATCCATCTTATAGCTTCACCTTTCATCTGGTTGGGCACCAGGATCATCCATTGAGAAAAAAGAGAAAGCAATTTATAAATATGGTTAACTACTTGTTAACTGATTGACTAAGGATTTCACAAGGTCCAAGACAACACTCCTAGAAGCCGTATAAGGAGGAATTTAGTTTTAGCATTTGATTGTTCAAACTAGTTATAAACAAAATCATCTCTATTTTTGGATGTATTATTCCAATTTAAAGCGTCTCTAACAAAACACCAAACCACATAAGCCATATGACATTGAAACAGCAAATGATCAATATCTTCCTCCATACTACACTACTTGCAGTTTATATCCCTAGGCCATACAAAATTTTTGACTTTGAGCTGAATAAAGCTCTTCCAAATCACCATAGCTCTTTTATCAATAACGCACTGAAAGTAATTCTTCTGTATACAGCTCTTGATGAAAAATCTTTTTTTTCAAGCCCCCAAATAAATTTATCTGTTCTATTAGTAATCACCATCCCTGCCAAAAAAGAGGATAACTCTTCAAATTGTTTCACTTCATTTACTCCCACGGATCTTCTGAAATGAATATCCAAACCATCATCTAAAAGAACATCATCAACTGTTATCCAATGTTATCCAAGGGGATTGATAAATTGAATAGAGATTATGGAATCTCACACTCAAAGGGACATCTCCCATCCAGATATATCACTAAAAACAAATATGTTTGCCATTACCCAATCAATAGTTGCAGCGTTGCTGAAGCCGCATTTTAATCTTATGTAAACCCTTCCAAAAGAAGGAACCTCCCTTCTAAAAGGATTGGAAAAACCCTTTGTCATCACAATATTTTTTCCTCAGTAAATTGAAACACATACCATCATGTCCAGATTCTAAATTAAAGATCTATTTACTCAACAAAGAAATATTCATAGCTCTAGTGTTAATGAATCCAAGACCTTCAAAATCTTTTGACTGGCATAAAGCATCCCATTTAGCTGTATGACATCTTTTTTATTATCAAGGCCTCCCAGAAAAAGTTACTTTTAATTCTATTAATATCACGATGAATAGTTTTAGGCAACAAGTACACACCCATTGTATACATGGGTACACTACTGGAATCAGAGTTAATAAGTACCATTCTACCTTCCAGGTTGGGAATCTTTTCTCATGTTTTTCAATCATTTTTTTGAAACCCACAACAGTTGGTCTTGAGTCTGAAATAGGCATTCCCAAATATGTAAAGGGAAATTATCCTATATTATAGTTGAATTTCTTAGCCACCTCTAAAGCTTCACCCTTCTCAACTCCCAACACATACACTTAACTTTTGTGATAGTTAATCTTCAAACCAGACATACTCTCAAAGAAGTAAAGGATGAATTTCATGGTTATCACATTTCTATCATTATGCTCCATAAACAAAATGGTGTCATCAGCATATTGGATATTTGTAATGCCACCATTCACTAGATGAGGCACCAGTCTAAATAATTGATTGTTTTCTTTAGCTCTCTAACATCTCTACCAATACATCTCCAACAAGATTGAAGAGTAAGAAGGAGAGAGGATCCCCTTGTGACTCTCTTATAAGTTCTGAAATACTCTCCCACCTCACCATTGATATTAATAGAAACTCGACCTCCATCCATAACTTGTTTCATCCAATTAATCCATTTTATAGGAATTTTTTTCTACTTAGCACCTCATAAAGAAATTCCCAATTAACTTTGTCATAAGATTTTTTAAAAATCTAGTTTTAAAATAATCCCTTTTTGTTTTTTGTATTTAATCTCATGAAACACCTCACGAAAAGTCACTATCCCCTCAAGCATATTTCTTCCAAGTATAATAGCATACAAAAACTTATGAAAAAGAAAAGTATTTGTATAGAGAGAGAAACTTACATCTTCATATTCTAATATACTTTCTTTGCTAAAGTTTCGTCAACGCATTATAGATTTTTTATCTGCATCACGTTCGTTTATACCCAACACAACAAAACTTTATAGATTCTAGAGGACATCCATTCCTTACTGTCCTTATTGTTACATCTTCGGCTCCTTTTCAAAGTATAAAACTCCTCAAACCAATTTCTCATCTTTGCTTTGGGTAATAATCGAGGATTTGGGTAATAATTGAGGTTTGTCCTAAATTAACTTGATGATTACTCGATTATTTATTATTTTAACCCATGTTTATAGACTCAAAACATATAAAGTGACAAATAAATAGTTATTTTATGGTCTTTTTGGTTAAGATTTTTGAACCAGCTTCCTGACTTGGTTTGGAAGCTGGAATCTGAACTAAATAACTCTTTTAGTCACTTAGCTTTCATAACTTCTCAGTTCAACTTTGAATGAATATTACCTACCATGCTATTAAAACATAGATGTTCATATAAAATTAGAAAAAGTGAAATTTTAGTAAAATGTATTTGTTGATGCACAGATTTGCCAAAAAGAACTCCAACAATATCATTTTAGTATAATTTAAAATATTTAATTTAAAACAACTTCTCAACAACACAGCTCAAAACAATTTTTCCACAATTAAGCTGGACCAAACGTTACCCTTAGCGTCAAATTCTAAACTGCCAACTCCGATGGTCTCTGGGCGGAGGGCTACACCGGTAGTCACAGGCCCAGCCAAACCACGACGGCCTGTGTCCACACTCCAACAGCACATACCAACCGTCGATCGCCAGTTCATCGATCAGGCCCACGTCACAACAATTCAGAACCCATTTCAGGCCAAGCCCTTTCGGTTGCCCACGTCCCCATTCCCAGCTTTTTTAACCTCTCTCTCCGGTTCTCTCTCTCTCCTCCCACCCCGGCGGCCGCCACCACTTCGACTCTACGAGCAGCAACCGGCAGTAGCAGAGGAGGCAAGCGCAACCCGAGCCCTACTGCTACCGCCTCCAGAGCTAACCGCTAAGCCCGAGCAGCCATGGCCGATCCGGCGGAGCACCGCGAGGAGGAGGAGGCCGCGGCGGGGGGAGAGGACGAGGACACCGGGGCCCAGGTCGCGCCCATCGTCAAGCTCGAGGAGGTCGCCGTCACCACCGGCGAGGAGGACGAGGAAGTCCTCCTCGACATGTAAGCCGCCCCCTCCCTCGCTCGATTCGGCCCCGATCCGATCTCTCCCGGCGTTGATCTGACAGCGAGCTTGGGTGTTCGCTGTTTGCCTGTTTGTGCTTGCAGGAAGGCGAAGCTGTACCGGTTCGACAAGGAGGGGAACCAGTGGAAGGAGCGCGGCACGGGCACCGTGAAGCTGCTCAGGCACAAGGAGACCGCCAAGGTCCGCCTCGTCATGCGCCAATCTAAGACACTCAAGATCTGCGCCAATCACCTCGGTACTCTCATCTCCTTTTCTTCGCGAAATTTTTGGGGTCTTCTAGTGGAGGTTTCGATCTGGATTCTAGACGGATGTGTTTTGACTCTCTGAGTTTTGGATGCGCAGTGGCGGCGACTACGAAGATGCAGGAGCACGCGGGGAGCGACAAATCGTGCGTTTGGCACGCGCTGGACTTCGCAGACGGCGATCTCAAGGAGGAAATGTTCGCCATCCGCTTTGGATCCGTCGAGAGTGAGCTTTTAACACCCAATCTCTGTAGCATCTTATACTGCTACTAGTAGCATTTGTCGGGCTTTGAGCAATCCACATGTTATTGGTGTGTCTGAAAATTTAATGAGCGATGGTTGTCTGCTTGGTCTAGGTTATCACTTATGATGTATTGCTCAAATTAGTTCGTAGACTATCAGACCAGAATTTAATTGTGTGATCACAAGCAGAGTTTGTTATGGACTTTGGGTTTGATTCACTACATTATATCGTTTTGATCTTGTGTAATACCATCCACCTTGGAATTTAGACCTAAAATGCCTTAAGCACTTAACTATAATTTCCTGCAGAATGCTATTGTACCATAAGCAGTCACTGCCTCACTGGCGTATCTTTGTATCAATTATGAATTATCAACACGATTTCATTGCATTACTTTGCACTTTTTTCCCTCATTTGTTATGGCACGTCTTGCTTCTTAATGCTTGCATTTAGAAGCTCTTCCTTTGATTGTGGCATTCTAGCATATTGTTTTTGGTGTATTACTGTTTGTATGCTGTTTTTCAGATTCTCACCATAGCTTTATAATTTGGGGGAACATAAAACTTGTGCCCTGTCCAAAGCAAAAGGTTGATAAGCACCAGAGATCTTAAACTATTAAAGTTTGAAATTTAGGCTTGCATGGTCTTAGTTTATTGGCCATATTGGCTTTTGAAATAGCAACGATATCAAGATGTTGACAGGCTAAAGATATTTGTAAGATATGAAACTGATGTTGATTATCATAAAATCCTTGTATTTCTCCATGGATTATCAATCTAACTAATTTGTTTCAATTTCACATCTCAATTCATCTGCTATGTCAGTACTTAGAGCTAATTAATGAATAATGACACAGCTTACCATATTGCAGTATTGATCATTTGTCAAAATGATCTATATTAGTTTATCTATTTGTTCTTTATCCACATCAGTATTTTTAGCTAATTGAGCTGCAATAACCTGAGTGAGGGCCAAAATGATATATACTAGTAAAACTTTTAATGCATAATAGATAAACTATCGAGACTAATGGCTAACTTATCCTATGCTAACAGTTAGGGTTCACTGGTGCGATTTTCTCATTGAGCTATTGCTATTCTTTGTCCAGTGCAGTTATTACATGCATGCTAGCATTTTAGGGTGCTTTGTAATTTATTCAACAAAATTATTTTCTTCAGTATTAATGCGTTAAATGCTAATTAATTGTTTTTAATTTTGAAATATTTGCCTGTTCCTGATGTTCTACGATGTGTATTAACTGGAAATTTATTGTGTTTTGCAAAATTTGCTGCTGTATGTCTGACTATTTGAGATATCAATATTTGTGCTCTGCAGGATGTTGCTATTTTACTATTTTAGTAACAACCTACCAACTTTGTGTTTCTCATTTCTTCATGATGTCTTACCATGTTGTTCATGTGTTTTGTTTCAGACTGCAAGAAATTCAAGGACACTATAGAAGAGATTGCAGAGCAGCAAGAAAAGAATGAGGAGAAAGAAAATGAGGAAGTCTCCTCTGCTGCTGGGTTGGTATTGAAGTTATCAGTGTCTGAGGCCAAAAAGGAGGAGAATGCAGAGAAAGAGGAGGCTTCTGCAGAAGATAAGAAGGATGGTAAAGATTGAAAGCACCCGCTATTTGTGGGGAGCATTGATATACCTGAACGAGTGAAGTGTTAAATGAGTGTCATTTCATTCATTTTGCGGTCTTGTTTCCTTTCACAAATTTTCATTGTGTTTTCTTTTGGATGAATGTTTGTGTCAGGCAAAATTCGAGTCATGTTAGTCATCTACTTGGGTTATTGGTTAATGTTGTTGCTTAAACCTTTATTTATCCTGGATGGAGTGGCTGGGGAGCAGCGGGGACAGCATGTTTGTACAATTATTTGAAGTTGCTTTTGGAATGGACACGGTTTGAGTTGTCCAAAATATGGACGGTGATGCCCTTTCACCCCCACTTCTTGTCTATGGTTTGCAGTAATACGTGATGCAATCTTTTTGGTGACTAAATTTATGCGTGTTCTTTATTGCTGTAAGGGGATGTACTGCTGGGCATGTGTGGCGCATATATATCACAGCACGCAGGACATGTCGCCTCATTTAGTTTCTAAATCTCAGTAATGAATGCTGATGCCAAGTACTAGTTGCTGGAATTCTTATACCTACCATGGTATCGTGTATGTCTGTTGGCTGTTGCCTACACCGGATTCAGGGACGTGGTATAAGCAAATGCGTCCCATGGTATGATGTGGAGTATTAACTGTGGCATCGCATGGTGTAAACTGTGGCATCGCATGGGCTACCCGCCATCTTCTGCTTGGCTGGAGTCAGGTGATCTGTAGTCTCTAGACTGCAGACTTTACTAGTTTACTTGATACGGCGGCAATCTGCAGTACTGGTCTGTACCCATGGATCTGCAATAATACTACTCTGATGTATCCACGGATCTGTGTTGATGTGATCACTTTATAATCGAGGTGTGCCCTATGCAGATCATGATGCGCCCATTGATTTGCATTAAAATCAATAACCTTCGTATCTTTCCAATAGCCGCCGTGTGCAGTGCTGTACTCGTTCTCTGTGTATACCTGATGATTGAAGAGGTACTGGCATGTCGACACGTCCTGGCAACGGTCTACGGATGCGCGATCGGAAGAATCCCCCAATGCAGATACAGCTTCAGTACATGTTCAGCGGCAACGCATGTGACACTCCTTATTGCTGCCTCCAGGTAATCAGTATTCTTTCCAGCCATGAGCCGTTTCGGCCATTTCTCACATCTTCCTCTGAAAATCTGGCGTTCCGTGTTGCTTGCTACCTGTGAAGTTTCAAATTTCGAAGTTGCAGACAAGAAACTGGACCACGTTTCGCTCCCAACCTGGCTTCCAGGACACTCTCTGGCCGTCGTGTATCTAATCTACCAGAGCTTAGACCGTCATTATCTTCTTCTAGTTTCTGCACCTGATCAGAATCAGACGAATGGTGTAAAAGTTGCTCCCAAGTAACAGTACCGTTTCTGGGTAACTCCGTAACTGTAAAAGCATTGACGAGCTCGAACGCGATTCGCCAAGCGAGATGGGCTGCACCTGCACTAGCATTCGCGCGGCGCCGGCACAGTAACAGCTAAAAACACCGCACGCCGCGCCGTCCAACCGGTCACGCGGCCGGGTTCAGCTCACCTCACAAGACCGGACCAGCAGCACGCAGTATCGAAAAGACGAAAAGTCAAATGCGACGGAAAATTCGAACAAAATTTTTGCAGACATCAAGGCTGCTGGTTTAAACCCAGAAGATGATTGAATCAATGAGTGAACTGTACATGGCGTCAGCACGGTCACAACGGCCAACGGCGGCCAGCCGAGTCCTCCTACGGCGTGCCCCTATTTATAGCACCTACAAAACTACAGTGGCTGTGACGGCGATCACGGACGCCTCCGGCGACGACGACGACGAGGAAGCCGTCACGGCCGCCGTCTGCACCGGCGGGCCAACCGGCGTCGTGGGTGTGGGTGATGCATTCGTCACTGTATCCGGACTGACTTGTGGGGCCCATGTGTCGACCGCGGAGGTGGGGCCCTCCTCCCACTCGCGCCTCCAGCTTGCGTTTGACGCCAATTCGGCGAGCCTCCCCTTGGCGCGCGCCATCACCTCGTGCTCGACGCCGTCCTCCTCAGGGACATCGGACTCATCGGAGTCCGAATCCGACGTGGACGCCGCCCAGTCGAGGACCGCCCGCGGGGAAGGGGACGGCGATGGCTCGCAGGCGTCGCGCGCGTCCGCGGAGAGGAAGGGGTGGCGCTGCAGCTGCTCGCAGCTCCACCGCTCGCCGGCGTCTCGGCGGAGGCACTTGTCGAGGAAGTCGCGGCAGGAGTCGGAGAGGCACGCGGAGAGCTCGGGGCGCTTCCCCCCGAACCCAATGAGGAAGAGCAGCTCGCTGACCTCGCAGGCGCCGCCGAATTCCGACCACGGCCGCTTCCCGGTGAGCAGCTCCACCGCAGTGCAGCCGAGGGACCACACATCCGACGACTGTGTCGGCGCGGCGCCACGCGCCACCTCCGGCGCCATCCAAGCCGGCGTGCCGCGGGGGCCTCGGGGCACCGTGGCGTCGGAGAGCAGCCTCGCCGCGCCGAAATCCGCAAGCTTCGCGCCGTCGCAATCGCAACCGACGAGCACGTTCCTCCCCTTTACATCCCCGTGCACCACGCCAGCCACGTCATGCAGGTACTGCAGCGCGGCCGCCACCCGCCGCAGCACGCCACGAGCCCCGCCCTCGCGGAGGCCTCCACTGGCCGCCGCCGCCTCCGCTGCGGTTCCGCCAGGGACCAGCTCCATGTGCAGGCTCCTCGTCGCCGCCCCGGTCCCGTCGTCCCCGAGGTACGCCACCACATACGGCGAGCTCAGCCGCTTCAAGATCCTTATCTCGCTCTCAAGGCACGCCATCGCCGCCGCCGGCGCGCTCTTGGCGTCCACCGACTTCACCGCGAAGACCCCTCCTGTGGCACTGTCCACCGCCGCGTGCACCGTGCCGAACGCCCCCTTGCCGACGCATTTCCCGCGCACCCACTCCATGACCATGACCAGCAGAGCAAGACGAGCTGAGGAGTGAGAGGCCGAAACATAGAAAGATTGAGACGAGAGGTGTGGAGGAGCCGCCAAAAAAGGAGAGGAGCAGATGGTGTGAGGAGTGCAAGAAACGGGGAAGTGTGCTCGCCACGTATATATAGGTGTGGGGTTTCGCCCTTCGCGGCCGCAATTTTTGTGGGCCACGATTACAAGCGGTTTTTTCTTTCCTCTCGTGTGATTCCTCCCTCCGTTCGCAATCGCAGGTTGTGGCAGAATATTTACAGGATATATCGTGAAATAAATCAAGCGTAGGTGTTGCTGCTGCGAGAGGGAGACGTGGCTGTGCAGCTGCAACTTGTGCTGTTATCTTTGGGGGTGCTGCTATGTTGCCGCCACATCGGAGAAGATTCGGGTGAGTTGATGGGCTCGGGTTCCGTTAGGATGTATGGTTGGATACTTCACGTTTGGCTCCCTTGTCCTTGAGTGTGATTTGCGAAAATTCCAGTGCTTTGTTATGTTAGTATATATCGAGGCAAATAAACATATTTTCTTTGCTTGTAGCACAACACATTAGTACAGTTTGCTAAGGCTCACATAAAACTGAAAACATATTATAAATGTTTCTACAGTGGTGTATGATGCGAAGAATTTAGAAGCATGCCCCACAATGTAAACTTTAGAGTAAACCATAAGCTCCTAAAGTTATATATATAATAAATTCATAAGTTAGTTATTCATATGGCTATAGTGGCTGAATGAGATGTTTGAATCATAAGCCACGAAGAAAAACTATTTTTAATTAGAATGTCCGACTAATGTTAAGGACAACTTTAATCCTCAAATTATATATATTGTAGCAATTTCTTTAGAATTTACGTTTCACCGGATAACATGTTTAAAATTTAAAATGACACTCTAACAAACAAAACGCTACTGCCCCAAAATATTTGTGGGATGCCTCCAGCTCACCAAAAGGCGAAGAAGAGAACCGCACAAACCCCACAGCACACTACAGTCTGCTGCTGATGTGGCGTGGGAGAGCTCGCCAAATGGCCCACACGCCACGCTGGCACGGCCGGACGCTAGTGGCTGGCCCAGGCGGTTCGCGCGCGGCGCAAAACAAGCCGATCTGAATCATCCGCTCCACAAGCGAAGGGAACGACGAGAAGAGAGAGAGAGAGAGCGAAACGCCAAAAAAAAAAGTACTACCAGGTTGGGGGGAAACGAAAGTTGTGGCCTGGGATACGAGGCGTGTGCGATCTCGTCGGAGGAGTCTCGTGGGATCGCGTCGCGTCGGGGCATTTATCGCGTGGATCGCCATCCCTCCCTCGCCGCCCACTGGCGCTCCGCCCAGCCGCAACCTCAACCTCAACGGCGGGACGTGCGTGCGGCCGAGCCACACAGTCTCGCAGAGCGCTCTTTCCGCCCGCAAAGCCACACGGGCCACGGGAACCCGACCGGTGCACTAGTGTACTAGTAGCACTAGCTACTGGTGTTTCGTATTCTGGCGGGGGAAAAAACGCGTGGATCACCGCCCACGTCGTGGCCTTTTTTGAGGCTTTCCCCCCACATTTCCCCCGTACGATGTTAGCGCCAGAAATGTGTTGGTCGAGTCGCGCATGCACATTTCTCTGCGCGCGGTTGAGATCGTTGACGTGACACCGGTAGCGGCGCGGCTCCGAATCTGAAATCATAAGCAGGTACATAATTGAGATCGATTCGCTATAATTCGTAGTTTCGATTTGCATACATTGCCTCGCCATCGTTTGATTGCAGGTATTATTATTATCATTATTCCGCAACTTTTTGTAGTGATTTCCAATGATCGGAAGGAACATTCTCTGTGTGCCCGAAGTGCCCCCACACAATCTGCAAAGAGATCGCGGGGCAACAAACGCAGCTTATAAATCCATTTGTGCCAAGCGCAACGTACGTTAGGGGGGCAGTGGCGAATCCAAAAAAAAATATAGAGGGTGGGCTAAATCAAATCTAAGTGTAATTAAATTATATATATTAATATATGTTAAATATAATATATACATAATCAAATAAAAACATATGATTTAATTTGATAGTAAGATACACCAATAAGATATGAGTCAACGGGAACGACAAGTCGGTATGACAAACAACATCTTATTATGTTCGTTGTAAGCAGCTAGTCCTTGTGTTGTGCAAAGACGAAGAATATAGAGATGGAGCAACAAAGTTAATCGGACATAGCGAGCCGACGTGGCAGTCCGTGCTCACTTATCCACCCATCTAGTTTCTCGCACTAGTCGCTCATCATAGTGTCGCTTGATACCAGTTCTAAGTTGATGAATGAGGATAGAAGATGGGCCAAGACATCCAGTGAATCTGCTAACATATATTTTATCGAATTTGATCAGTATGGACTAACTCATCCTGTATGTGTGTACTTAGGGGCTATAGGAGCAATTTCTTGCAAATTTTTGAGTATGTATGTGTGTGTTTTAATTGAGTTAAAATCTAGCCCCAAAATTTAATAGTTAATCCAATAACATATTTTTCTAACTAACAAATTCTATTCCTCTTCTCTCATATCTTCCCAAGAGCCAATGAATTGTACTACGCCACTACATACCGCTGAAAATGTAGTATGTGTTTATATAATTCTATTATATTTTTAGTCCTTTTAAATAAGTTCTCTTAAAAAAACATGGTAGTCTATGATATACTCTTCTATGATTTGTTATAAAGGTGCCGTAAATTTTTTTATGTGGATTTGATCTCCATGGTAACTATGTGTACCGCCTTAGGCTAGTTTTCTTTCTCTACAATTAGTTATTGTCTCTGATTATCTTCTCCATAAATAATCAATATTGTCATAGCTACTTATCTATCCCGCTATAAAATGGTATATACATATATATATACATACATATATTCTTATACATATATATATATATATACATATATATATATACACATACATACATATACATACATATATATACATATATATATACATGTATACATATATATATATATATATAATTTTTTGGCAAAATTGCAGGGTAGGCTCCAGCCTGATGGAGCCTACCTGCTGGCTCCGCCGCTGGTTGGGGGCACCCATTGGCACGACGCCGAGACATGAGTGGATGCATGGTGATTTGATGATGAGGCCGGCGTTGGGCGGCGTTGGTGTATATCTCCTTATCTACGGGTGTGTGTGTGAGATTCGATCAGGCGGTGCGAGGTAATAATTTCGCTAGTTATTGCTGGAGTATATATCCATTATCCAATAGGATGGACCATAAAATGGGGGCTAAGAGATGCCTGGGAAGAAGGAATTCATTCGCTCGAGCTTGATGTCACTTTTCTCATGTGTCCAGGCTTAGTTTTTTTTTTGTTATAGGAGAATATATACGTTAAATGAAACTTATATTTATGATAATTATTAACGGACTTAACCACTTAAACGAATAAATTTGAAGTCTAAAAATGGTAAACAGTTTTAAAATATTTTTTGATATTTTTATATTTTTTTAAAAAATATGCTGTTTGATAGTTTAAGGATCGTGTTCGGGTTTACAGTTAAACAATGCTGGAATAAACTGGATAGTTGATGCGATCAACTTTGCCATGCCTTACCCGTATGCCTAGGATGAAATCTGCTTTGATTCTAGTTGATTGGTCACAACTCACAAACTGAGAATATCCACCAGAAAGCAGCACCCGATCAGATTGTCATTCCAGGCATAATTCAGTCCCCTGTGTAATATGCGTCGAGAATAGCACATCCCCACATTCCACTCGCACATAGTGACTCCCTTTGCTGTTCGTATACGCTACCTGTTCAGCTGTGGTCATGCTACCATTCCATCCCAATTCTGTTTTTTCTCTGTTTTTTTGTGTGTGGGTATGCGTCGTGCTAACTCAATATTCAACTCATCCATGTAGCATTCTAGCTAGAAACTGGGAAAGCTGCCTGCCCCCACGACATGCAGCTCTCACCGAGTCACTGTATCACTTTCCTGGTCAAAAACCTTTTCCGGATCGCTTTCGGGAGGAGCTGCCTGCGTTCCAGGACAAAACCAAACCGGTGCTCTTAACTGATTAGCTAAACCCAGGGCAACAACAGCTGTTTTTCGTCATTAAACAATCCAGTTGTGTTCGGGTAACTTGAAGCGTTGCACGCACCCATGACCCCCCGTCCAGATTCTCGGCACTAAAGATACGGTGCAGTGGACTGGACCAAGCAGGTGAAACGAGGCCCGCCGCCGATCCGGTCAAAAGCTCAGAATCTTCCCCCCGCAAGTCGGCACGACGACGCCGACCACTGCGGCCGATCGATCGGGCTCGGGCGACTGGCCGCAAAACACGGGGGTTTCCGCGCGCGGGGGCAGGTCAGGCAGGCGGTCGTTCGCGGTTGCACGGCGCCGTCGACCAAGGTGGCGTCGCCGTGAGACGGTGAGAGGCAGCGAGGAGGGGACGTGACGACAATGCGCTGATGCCTGCCCTGGATTGCCGCGGCGCGGTGTCGCGGCCTCGTGGGATGGCGCGACACGGGCGGGCAAGGGAACGTGGGGTGGGGGGGACGCGATCTTGTGGCGGGAGACCGCTCGCGGGTCCAGGGCGCCCACCGCGCGACGCCGCGATGCGTGCGTGACCGCCGTTTTTTTCCGTTCACCGGACCAGTCGTTTCCGTGCCAGTTTTTGCGAGGGCGCTGATGCCGATGCCGAATGTGCGGCCGGAACGGTTCGGCGTGTGTGGACTGTGGACTGCGGCGAGTCGGGGCGTCACACTCACACGGGCCTCAACTTGCTTTTTTTTGTCATGCCGATATATTTTGCGCCGGATGCGCTCGCACCTGATGTGTTTAGATTAGTGCTACCTTTGGCGTTTACGAGATGAGAAGTGTATGGGCTGTAGCCCAGCAAAAAGTATGCCCACGTTGCCGTCACGTGCCCAGCTCCGTGGTGAAAGCAAGATATCTCGTGCCATGTTTGTGATTTTGGCCCTCCCGTTTCGGTCCATGCTCTGAAAAGCGACGCGTAAGGTCACAGTATTACTGTCAAAGCTACACAAAAAATACATTAGCTTCTCGACCGACTTTACCAGCCGACTTCTTGAGGGGCTGCAAACGTAATCACTCTTCTATTTGAAGTAACTTAGGCTATTCACAATGATAAGTTTCATAACACTGTTTCCTAGAATATCACGTCAGTTTTACAACTGAATGAAATACCCTCTCTCAGTGGAGAGTTTTATTTCACTATTTCTTAGGCTAACCAGTGTAATTAAATGCAATTAGGTCTCATAAAATACCCCATCTCTGATGAAACGATTTAGCTCTTAATGATTGTTTCATTTCGTTTCATCCGTCTTGGAAAACGGGTTAGCACCGTGTCATGGTGATGACACTACTTTCTTCTCTTTTCTCATTGATTGAATGTCATGTAAGCAAAAAATCTGATGTGGCATGGTAATTAATACCATGAAACACCCCATAAAACCCCCATTGTGAATAGCCTTAGAGCATTTCCATTATACTTATTGTTGGGGGAAATTACTTCATTTCCACGACTTAAAGGTTAACCCTCCGAAGGCTCTAAGAAGATCCCGAAGATGGTCGACTAATGCTCGAAGATACGTCAGCACGATTGAAGGGTGCCACGACGCGAAGTCTCGGAGGACCCTCCGAAAGGAGAAAGGAGGCTTCGAAGCAGGAAGACGTGACTGATTGGATGCCCTGCTTATCCATCTACTCTGCAGCACTTTACCGTGTATAACCTTGTTTATAATACTGAAGGTCATTTGTAATATAAGGGTAAATAGGTCTATTCCTCTAGCCTTTCTCCCTATAAATACCCCCCTTTGTACCTTGTAAGGAGGATCCAGAACCAGTGGTTCAAACACATACATTCGGACCTCTTGAGTTGTTATCCTTACGGAGGCTCAAGTTTGTCCTAAAGACACAAACCTCTTGTTTGTTTGTTCTTAACTACTAAGAACCTGTTGGTGTAACTTTTACACCAACAGTTGGCGCCGTCCGTGGGGATCCAAGTTCTAAAAGCTTGTTCTCTACTGCTAACTGCACTCTGAAGAAAACTTACGGGGGGAGCCTCGGAATCCTGAGATTCCGCGCACCCTTCAGTTAAGGGCTTCTTAGTGCAGCCCGAAGGCCTTCCCTCGACCCCCCCGAGTCGTTCGAAGCCTTCCATTTCCAAGACACCTCATCGACTAACCATGCCTCCGAAGCGTGGTCAGGCTACAGGTCCCCTTCGAAGGTCCCCTCGGACCAACGGAGCCGGACCCTCGGCTAATCCAACGGTTCCTGCCGGAACCGATGGGCGTCGAGCGCCCCGGGGCCCTCTACCCCCCCCTACAATGCTTCAAACCGACTACGCAGCAAGCCGAGACCCTGAAGTCCCCTCCGACGAAGACGAAGGCCCTCCCGAGACCGAGGCTACGCAGCTAGCCAGGCTTCAGGAGGAGGTATCCAGATGGAGGCAGGAAGCCGCCGACAGACTCCGCACTCAAGCCTCCACTGAAACTCCAAGAGGGCCTCCAGACGATGGAGGCCACAACCCCCCAGAAGTTATACAAGTCCAGGAAGAGGCCGAGAATGCATCCTTCGACAATGAATCTCCACTGCACCCTGATCTACAGAGAGTGCCTTTCGACCCCAAGTTCAAGGCCTCGAAGCTGCACAAGTACTCCGGGGGGTCGGACCCCGGGGAGTTCGCCCGCTCGTACGCCCTAGCTATAGAAGCAAGCGGAGGGGTACGAAGCACCATGGCAAAATGCTTCCCACTTGCTCTCGAAGGTGTGGCTCTCCGGTGGTTCTGGTCCCTAAAACCAGGATCGATCAAGTCATGGGAACTACTCAAAAAGAAGTTCGTGAGCAACTTCCAAGGCACTTTCGTGGCCCCGATGTCCACGGGAAGTTTGTTCCAAGTAAAGCAGCGGGAAGGAGAAACCCTCCGAGAATACTTTACACGTTTCGCCCACACCAAGTCACAGATCAAGGGCCTTACTACCTCTTCGGTAGTTGATGCTGCCCGAGAAGGGGTGCTGAACCCCGACCTCCTCAGCAAACTCCATCGGAAGCCGGTAACATCCGTAGCACAGCTCATGGCATACTTCGAACAATATGCCAAGGCAGAAGAAGGATGCCTTCGGCGAGCTGAGGCAGCACTACCCACCCTCCGGGAAGTCAAAAGAGAGCCAGAGGCTACCGCTCCGCCAAAACCTCCACAAGACAGCCGCCCTAGCGAGTATAGGCGAGGAAAAAAGCATTTCCGTTCGGAAGTGCTAAATATTGCACCTTCAGCTTCGAAGGCACCGGCCAGTTTCCAGCAGGTAAAAAATTTTAAGGCTGGGCCGTCAGTACCTCAAGAAAGGGTGCCTGGAAGGCGCCAGAGTTATTTTTGCTGCGTGCATGGCGATAATAGAAGCCATGACACGAAGGACTGCAAGACGATATTAACCCTTCGGGGTGAATACATTGACCGAAATACCAGGAGGGGTACTTCGGACCGGGTTCCACCTGCGGCACGATCGGAACCTGTCCAAACTGTGGCCCGAGCCGGTGCCCTCGAAGCCCCTATACGGCTACCGGTGGCCAGTATTATGCCACCACCAAGGCACGAAGATCCGCAAGACCGCGGCAAAAGAGTGGTCCTACCCATCTCCGGAGGGGGGACCCTCAGCAGCATGTCCAAGAGACAGCGCCGTGAGTACGTCCGAGAAGTTGGGCACATTGGGACTTCAAGTTCCGCTGAAGGGATGCCAGAATGGTCCCGTGTACCCATCTCATTCACAACCAGCGATGCAGCAGGGGTGAAGTTTCCCCATGCTGACCCATTAGTCATCTCTGCTGATATAGCAGGGGCTGATGTTCGGAGGATCCTGGTGGACGGTGGGAGCTCCGCAGATATACTCTTCGTTCAAGCCTTCGACCAGATGTGCATACCCCGGAAGCATCTACTCCCTGCAGCCCGGCCACTTCAAGGGTTCTCAGGACCGCCTCTTGATGCCCTCGGCCAAATAGGCCTCGAGGTTGCCTTCGGAGAGGGGCCGCTGGCCCGAGTGGAGGAGGTGATTTTCGACGTGGTGGATGCCCCCTACGCCTACAATGCTATCTTCGGACGAGGGATGTTAAACCAATTCGGGGCCATAGCTCATCACAACTACCTTTGTCTCAAAATGCCCACGCAAGGTGGAGTGCTCACTATTTCAGGAGACCAAGCTATAGCCAGAAGGACAGAATATGGCCACGGGCAGCCATTGGACCCTCGACAAGTGCACAATGTGGCGGAGAGCGCCGAAGAAGTACCAGAAGCCTTGAGCCCCCCGAAGGGATCCTCGCTCAAACCAAGCCCGGAGGGTGATGTCGAGACAAGAATAATTTCAAAAGACGACAAAGAATACCCAATAAAATTCGGCAAGGGGCTATCTCCGGAGATAACAGCCTCATTAGAAGAAGTCGTCAAGAAGAATTTAGACATGTTTGCTTGGACCGACGAAGATATCACGGGGGTCGACCGAAGCATCATCGAGCACAGTCTGCTCGTCAACCCGAAGGCCAAGCCAGTGCGCCAGGGGCTCCGGAAGCTATCAACAGAAAGAGCAAATTTAGCCAAGGCCGAAGTGGAAAAATTGTTAAAAGCTGGCATCATCAGGGAAGTGGCCCATACCGAGTGGTTGGCCAACCCTGTCTTTGTAAGGAAGAAGGATTCCAGCAAATGGCGCATGTGTATTGACTTCACATCACTAAATAAAGCATGCCCGCGAGACCCCTACCCAATGCCCCGAATAGATCAATTAATAGATTCCACAGCCGGCTCCGAACTATTAAGCTTCCTCGATGCATACTCCGGGTACCATCAAGTGTGGCTGAAGAAAGAAGACGAGGCCAAGACAAGTTTCATAACTCCTTCAGGAGTATTCTGCTATGTAAGAATGCCGTTTGGTTTACGGAATGTCGGAGCCACTTTTTCTCGCCTAATAGCTAAAGCTTTAGGCCATCAGATAGGCCGCAATGTCGAAGCCTACATGGACGATATTGTAATAAAAAGTGCTCAAAAGCGTCAGCATAGCATAGACTTAGATGAAACTTTTGAGAGCCTCCGAACATGTGGAGTACGCCTCAATCCCGAAAAATGTATATTCGGGGCACAAGCAGGGAAGCTGCTAGGGTACTTAGTTTCGAGCAGGGGGATCGAAGCCAGTCCAACGCAAATAAGTGCACTACAAAGAATGGCCCCACCTGAAAATTTGAAGCAAGTACAGAAGCTAGCAGGAAGGCTAGCAGCACTCAGCAGGTTCCTGTCCAGATCGGCAGAGCGAAGCCTCCCAATTTTCAAGGCACTCAAAGGCTCCGAAAGCTTCAGCTGGACGCCGGAGTGCCAAAAGAGCTTCGAAGAGATAAAGGCCTACCTTGGAACATTATCAACCTTAACTGTTCCTCTTCCAGGGGAAACATTGCTTTTATACCTTGCAGCGACAGGGTCAGCAGTAAGCGCAGTACTAGTCCGAGAAGTCGAGCTCAAGGACAAGCTGGTACAAAACCCAGTTTATTTTGTCTCGGAAGCATTATCAGGAGCCAAGATCAGATACTCCGAGCTTGAAAAGTTTGCTTATGCTTTGGTAATGGCCTCACGAAAGCTAAGGCATTATTTCTTGGCGCATAACCTTATTGTCCCCACATCGTATCCCCTTGGAGATATGCTTCGAAACAAAGATTCCACAGGCAGGATTGGAAAGTGGGCAGTCGAATTATCACCCTTCGAAATCTCCTTCACAGCAAGGACGGCCGTTAAATCTCAAATTATAGCAGATTTCGTGGCAGAATGGACTCCATCTGCAGTATGGACTCCGGAAGAACCCTCCGACGGTTTCTGGACAATATTCTCCGACGGGGCCTATCAAGCATCAGGTGCCGGAGCAGGGGCAGTAATCTTCTCACCGTCAGGACAAAAGGCAATGTACTCTGCAAGGCTTAACTTTCGAACCACTAATAACGTCGCCGAGTATGAAGGAATCTTGCTAGGCCTCCGAAAGGCTAAAGCACTCGGAGCTACAAGGATAATGATCAAGACAGATTCCCAAGTCGTCGCGGGACACATTGATAAAAGCTTCCAAGCGAAAAACCCACATCTCGCGCAATACCTTCAAGAAATCCGCAAGGCAGAATCAGCATTCAAAGGGTTTACAGTTCGAAGCATACCGCGAGCAGAAAACCAACTTGCAGATATTCTTGCGAAGGCCGCAGCAGGAGCAGTAGACCTCCCGGAGGGCGCTTTCTATGAAGAATTAGAACAGCCAGCAGCTGACCAAATACCCTCGTCAGAAGTAATGTGTATTGAAGCTACGGATTGGCGAACTCCAATAATAACTATGTTGCAAGGTAGCAATGACCCTCCGGAAGGCCAAGAAGCTCGAAGAGTGCAAACGAGAGCTCGGAATTACAAACTTATTGGGGAAGTACTATATAAAGCCGGAGTATGCTCGCCACTGCTTCGATGCATCTCTCAACCTGAAGGACAAGACATCCTTCGAGGCATCCACGAGGGGCTGTGTGGAAGTCATCTAGCTCCCAGAGCGCTAGCAGGCAAGACGCTTCGGCAAGGTTTTTATTGGCCAACGATCGTCAGAGACGCCGAAGACCTAGTTCGGACGTGCCAAGGCTGCCAATGGATGGGCCGAAGGAGCCATCGCCCGCCAGCTCAACTCCAAGTTATTGCCCCAGTGTGGCCGATGGCTAGGTGGGGCATGGACCTCATAGGCCCTTTCCCACCAGCAAAAGGCGGATTGAAATTTGCGGTCGTAGCCATAGAATACTTCTCAAAATGGGTGGAAGCAGAGCCGTTAACAACCATCACATCAAAGAATGTGCAAAGGTTCTTCTGGCAGAATATTATATGCAGGTTCGGAGTCCCCAGAGAATTAACGGTGGATAATGGGACCCAGTTCGAAGCTGATACCTTCCAAACATTCTGTGAAGAACTGGGCATTAAACTATGCTTCGCAGCAGTGCGACATCCGCAGTCCAACGGAGCCGTCGAGCGAGCCAACGGGAATATCCTCTCCGGGTTAAATCGCCGAATCGTCGGATTGGCCAAGGGCCTATGGGTCGAAGAGCTACCCAAAATTCTATGGTCTATCCGAACCACGCAAACTAGATCAACCGGTTTCACGCCATTCAGGTTGCTCTTCGGAGACGAAGCCATGACCCCTACGGAGCTCAAAGGGGAGTCACTCCGCGTAATTCAACACGAAGACGAAGGTGATCGAGGTGCTTCAATAGACTTGTCGGAAGAAACAAGGCTTCGAGCTGTCGCCAACCTGACGAAGTACCAAGAGCACACAAAAGCATGGTATGACCCAAAAGTCAAATTAACTGAGTTAAAACCAGGTCATCTAGTATTACGAAATGTAATAGCTCCGGGGAAGCTAGGAAACAAATGGGAAGGACCATATGTTATCTTACGCTCAGGTCGCCCCGGCTCGTTTAAATTAGCTAATTTAGAAGGAGAAGAGTTGAAACACGCGTGGCATGCGGAGCACCTTAAGAGATATTATGCTTAAGGCTTCCTTGTAATCACTTGTAACACTCCTTTTATAAATAAAGCTAAGGGGTTGAGATTTGTTTTGCCTTTCGAACATCAAACCCTCCGGATGGACGCATTCGGAGGTCGGTGATGCTAGCAAGAGCCAAGCATTTCTCGGAAAAACCCAAGGGGCTTGCTACGAACCATTGGTTCAGTGGCTCCGCCAACCTACGGATTCCAGGCTCCGGCTTGTTAGGATCCGTAGAAGAGTCTAAGGACTTTAAACAAAACAGAATTTCAAGCCTCCGGGTGCGAAGTATCTGTAAAAGAGCCGTAGGTGGCCAACCTACGGATTCCAGGCTCCGGCTTGTTAGGATCCGTAGAAGAGTCTAAGGACTTTAAACAAAACAGAATTTCAAGCCTCCGGGTGCGAAGTATCTGTAAAAGAGCCGTAGGTGGCCAACCTACGGATTCCAGGCTCCGGCTTGTTAGGATCCGTAGAAGAGTCTAAGGACTTTAAACAAAACAGAATTTCAAGCCTCCGGGTGCGAAGTATCTGTAAAAGAGCCGTAGGTGGCCAACCTACGGATTCCAGGCTCCGGCTTGTTAGGATCCGTAGAAGAGTCTAAGGACTTTAAACAAAACAGAATTTCAAGCCTCCGGGTGCGAAGTATCTGTAAAAGAGCCGTAGGTGGCCAACCTACGGATTCCAGGCTCCGGCTTGTTAGGATCCGTAGAAGAGTCTAAGGACTTTAAACAAAACAGAATTTCAAGCCTCCGGGTGCGAAGTATCTGTAAAAGAGCCGTAGGTGGCCAACCTACGGATTCCAGGCTCCGGCTTGTTAGGATCCGTAGAAGAGTCTAAGGACTTTAAACAAAACAGAATTTCAAGCCTCCGGGTGCGAAGTATCTGTAAAAGAGCCGTAGGTGGCCAACCTACGGATTCCAGGCTCCGGCTTGTTAGGATCCGTAGAAGAGTCTAAGGACTTTAAATTTTTTGTCTAACTTATCGAGGGTGACATGTGCAAAATTCGAAGCATACAGGTGCTCAAGCAATCATTGTGCCTACCGAACCATTATATAAAATAAAAGCTCCGCCACCCACAAGAGGGGTAGGAGGATAGGAGTCACACAGCATGCTGTCGAAGCATTCCACATTAAAATATTATATTCATACATCAGGAAAAATTGCTATCTAGACCCAAATAAAAACGGAGGCCCTTTCGACCCCTGCGGCTACTTTGCCCTTCGGAGCTTGAAGTCTTTTTAGGCCGTGAACTTCTCTTTTTCTTCGAGGCTCGCAGCTTCTTCTGCTCCTCTTGAAGTTCGGCCCACGTCAAGAGCCTTTCGAAGCCAACCTCGGCAAGATTTCCAGCTTGGTACTCCGAATCGGACCAGTCAACAGGCTCGGAGGACGAAGACCCCCCTTCCTGTTCTTCCTCTTTAATGTAAGACAAAACATCCCTTCGTACTTCAAGGGTAACTTCCCCCCCGTCTCCGCGAGGAACAGAAAAGCGAGAGCGGCGATAAGGCCTCAAACTCTCAAGAACTGCCCACTCCGTTCGAAGCTCGGCAGTAGTTTCCAAAAGTACGAAGTCAGGGCTCGAAGGGCATGACAGAACCTAAAAAAGAGAAGAACACCCAAGACAAGTACTGTTTATAACTTTCTCATTAATTAAACAAAGTTTACAAGACCACAGGTACACAACAGCCCTAAGCAGCTAGACCTGCGGGTCGGTTGGCGGAGCTGGGACCGAAGGCGCTGGCGAAGTCGGGAGTGGTGGCTTCGCCTGAGCCTGCTTCTGCCGGCGGGCCTCGTCGATCCAAGCCTTAGCAGCAACCTTGTGGTCCGCCTTCCATACTGATCGGAAAGCTTCCCACGCCGAAGCCACCTCCGGAGACGGCCGCAGCAGGTCATCATCCGCGAAGCCTCCAGGAGACGAACCACCAACCGGAGCAAGGGAAACCCGAAGAGTTTCGAGGTGGCGAAGAACCCCGATGCCGGCGCACTGTCCGGAGATCTCTCCGTACCGTACCCCGGAATTCTTCATCAGCGACGAAGCTACCTGGATCCTCGTCAGCTTCCGGTCGAGCGGCTCGAAGGTTGCAGCAGAAGTCGAGGGGCACATGGTGCCAAAGTACTCTAACGTACCCTGAAGAGCTTCCAAGGTACGATCAGCAGTACTAGAATTCTTTTTATCTGCTGCTTCCAGGCTTGCAACCGTTGCGTCCAACGCGGCCACCCGGAGCATCAAGGAACTCTTCTGAGCCATTACCTGGCTAAGAGCCCCTTGAAGTTCAACCATACGGCCGTTCGAAGCAGCCGCTTCTTGGCGAAGCCTCTCGACCTCCGCACGGAGAACCACTTGTTCAGCTTCGACTTCTTCGGCATGAGAGCGAAGGGCTTCAGAGGCTTCGTCAGACGCGGCTTTGGCCTTCCGCTCTTCCAAAAGTTTCTCATTCAGCCGAAGAGACCTCCCGGTAGACTCGTCGAGGGCTGTTTGAAGAGCTGTAACCTTCCGGTTGAGTCGGTTAATTTCGACCTCACTAGAAGTCGCTGCCGCTCTAGCAAGGGCGAATTGCTGCAAGGAAAACAAAGTAAGTGCTAAAGAAGCTTCGATCGTTAAAATACAACAACTGCGGTGTCTTTTTCATACCTGTAGGGCAGCCCTTTCGAGGGCCGTGTTGAGGCTCGAAGCCCTAACTTCGCTCAAAGCGGAGATCAACTCCGAATTGGCAATATCCTGGCTTTTCTCAGCCAGGGGCTCCAGTAGCCTTCGAAGGCCGCTCCGATGCTCCAAGAAAGGAGCCAGAAGAGGGAGCCAAGACAAGGCCCGGGTGTCGTCCTCGGCGGCCTCGTCCTCTGAGTTGCCGACGGAGGGCGCTGCTTGATCAACCCGAAGGCCCAAGCTGGAGATACTCTTACCCCTCCCCGGCACGAAAGGGGGAGAGGCAAGAACATCTTGACCTTCGGCCGCCGCACCTCCGGCTGGAGCCACGTTGTCGGAGGCGCCGTCAGTAGTCGAGGTCGCCACGGCCGGAGCCAATTCCGTCCCAGGGAGCACATCGTCCGCTCCGAAGGATACGTTCTCTGTCACCGGGCTCGGAGCCCCCAGAGGGGCCGGAGGGTCCACCCGGGTGACTGTCTCCGAGGAAGTAGGGACGTCGGGCACCACCAAGGCCTCGATACCCGAAGAGGTACCTGTTTCAATTATCAAGGTTAATTAACATATTCTGCAGATAGCAAGCGAATGCCGATGAAAAAAGAAAGGAGTTCTGGGAAAATACCTCCAAGAGCCGTTTGAGGAAGGATCGCCGGATCCTCCAGGACTTCGTACATCCGGAGGATGTTGTCGAAGTCATCCCCCGAAGTCCTGACCTCGGTCTCGTCCGACGGGGCCACAACCTCCGCAGAAACCCCTTCGGGGGCAGGCAAGCCGGAGGGAGAGTTTGACTCTACTTGCACGTTGACAGGCGCAGGAGTCAGAAGGGTGACGTCAACATCCTCCCTGTCGGGGAGGGTTGTGGGAACCTCCCCCATGTCTTCGTCGATCAGAAGGTAATCTTCGAAGGCCTTCGCTGTGGCGCCTCCGGAGTCTTCTGTCTCTTCGGGAGTGGGGCTCCGCTCGTCCGGCGACGAAGAAGACGAAGCAGGCGTCAAGTGAGAAGGCTGCTTCACCGCCTTCTTCTGAGCGGGTTGCTTGCCAGCCTTTTTAGAGGGCTCGGCCGCTGCTTTCCTCTTGCGAGCCGCCGCTCCAGCCGGGGCGAAGTCGGGAAGCGGCGGGGGCTCCATGCCGAGGGCTCTCCACACCCTGTTCGAGCGCTCCCAACTCCCTACCAGTTCCAGCCTCTTCTGCCTCTCGACTACCGAAGGGGCTCCGAGAATTCGCTCGGTAGCCCGGACTATGTCGTCCGGAGATAAGGCCAGAGGCGCCGCTGAAAAGGAAAAGGTATAAGAAGCATAAGTATAATTAATGTGTTCATATAAAATGACGCCGCAGGAGAAGGACGTACCTATGTTCCGGAGGTCCCCCTCCGAAGCTCGCGGGATGGAAATTGGCCAACTGGCCCCGAGGGGTGAGATCCGAAGGCCTACGAACTCTTCGGCCAGGTCTCGCATGCTCATCCGACGAGCCACAGAAGCCAGCAGCCCTAGCCTCGTCGTGAGCAAGCTAGGGTTCGGGGAGATGTCCGCTTCTTTTCGGAACCAAATTTCTTGAAGAGGGCCCGAAAGGGGGGAGTCTTCTCCTACTTCGGCGTAAAACCACCGAAGTATCCAATTTGTATACCATCGATCGTTTATGGCCTTCGCAGGGAAATGAAGAGCGTGCTCCCGCCGTAGCTGGAAATTGACGCTGCCGAAAGCCACTGTCACCTTCGAGTCTCCGGGCCCATCTTGAGGCTTCGGCTGGCAGATAGCTTCGTGGGTTGCTGCGAAGATTTCGGAGCGCCCTTCACATCCTTCCGCCCGAAGAGCCCACTCAAAGACGGCCAAGCGGACGATTGCGTTGGGGGACAACTGAGGCAGAGTAATGTGGAACATGTCTAGTACCTCTGCTAGGAAATCCACAGCTGGTAGCCCCAGGCCAGCTTCGAAGAATGCCTCGAAGACTACCACTTCTCCTCGCCGAGGCCGTGGAGTCGACTCTGTCCCGGGGACACGAGTCCTCATTCCGGCTCCCAACTTCCCATCTACCGCCTCCTCGATGGATTCCGCTGTGCTCACTGACTGACCAATAACGAAGCTCTGGGCCATCTTCTTCTTGGAGGGCGGACGGAGCGCCCGAGGGTTCTTGGGCCAACCGCCGCCCGGGCCCCCCGCCATTGCCGTGGCTGCTGATGCCGCCCATGCCTGCCGCTGCGCCATGGTGCTGGCCGCCAAAGGAGTGGTGTGGCTGGTTCTCGCCATTGCGCTCAAGTGCTCGAAGGGGCAGAAGGTTGAGGGGAAAGGTGAATTGCAAGAACGGTGAATGCGGTAAAAAACTTCCAGTAATCCCTTTCTCCCCCTTTTATAACCACACAACCTATACTGCCCTTCGAGAAGTTTCACTCTGTAGGTTCGGCTTCCGTCGCTGACAAGGTGGGGTTGGAAAGTGAAACGGCGTGCAACCACTGAAGAAATCGACCGTTACTTCTTTTTACAGAGGGTAACGGCTACTTGCGCCGTAACGGTCATATTGACGGCACCCCACGACGTCCACACTTCGTAACCGCCTGCACGACGTCCACACTTCGTAACCGCCCGCACGACGTTCGCGCTCCGTAACTGCTCTCGTAGCACTCATGCTCCGAAGCCATGCTGCTCCAGGGAGTTTTCCTCACTATGCCAAAATTCGGAGGCGAACGTTTTAAAATATTGGGCTTAATATTCTGGGCTAAATCATAGTATCTTCGCATTCCCTTTAAGTCTCCGAAACTAAAAATGTTCCTGTCGTATACTGCCTTCTTTCTAAAAAAATAGGTTATCTACAGAAAGGCGTATTCGAGGGGCTACTGTTGGGGGAAATTACTTCATTTCCACGACTTAAAGGTTAACCCTCCGAAGGCTCTAAGAAGATCCCGAAGATGGTCGACTAATGCTCGAAGATACGTCAGCACGATTGAAGGGTGCCACGACGCGAAGTCTCGGAGGACCCTCCGAAAGGAGAAAGGAGGCTTCGAAGCAGGAAGACGTGACTGATTGGATGCCCTGCTTATCCATCTACTCTGCAGCACTTTACCGTGTATAACCTTGTTTATAATACTGAAGGTCATTTGTAATATAAGGGTAAATAGGTCTATTCCTCTAGCCTTTCTCCCTATAAATACCCCCCTTTGTACCTTGTAAGGAGGATCCAGAACCAGTGGTTCAAACACATACATTCGGACCTCTTGAGTTGTTATCCTTACGGAGGCTCAAGTTTGTCCTAAAGACACAAACCTCTTGTTTGTTTGTTCTTAACTACTAAGAACCTGTTGGTGTAACTTTTACACCAACACTTATTATTTTTGACTTGATATTCATAGCAATAACAAGTTTCTCTATTCAAATTGACTTGTTATTTTGCTATTTAGTCCAATGTACTTGCTAAATGTGATTTCCTATCAAATTATATGTATGCAAAGAATATGAAAAAATAAACAAACTCAACACTGAATGGAATATAAATTTGGTTAACTTGCTAGATGTAGAAGTGTAGAGAGAAGAATAGAGAGCCTCTAAAATAACAAATCAAGTAGCAAGTACAATTGATATGTTTTTTTACTATACTTGTTATTTTAGATATTAGTAAGTGCACTGTACAACCCTCTTTATGTCTTACGGCACACCGTTACACTGTGAATTTCGCTAACGAGAAGTGAACACGACAACAATCTTGATCGTTCCGGAGTTGAGGACCAGCAGGTAGTGGCAAAACATGCTAAATTCGAGGGTGAGCGCGTGTAGGCAGGCCAGTCCACAGACACGTACCTTTGGCATGTTCCACACAGGTAGCAAAGGGGGGCTCCCCTACACCGGCGAATATACCGGCTGAGCAGGCGGACCAGCCGCCCTCCGATACCAGCCGTTAGCGCAGAACCAGCCGGCGCCCGGCGGCGTCGCAAGTTGCCGTTTGCTGACACGGCCCGTGAACCGCCAGACGGCCGGGCGGCCGATCGATCGATCTCCTCGGGGACGGGGCCACCGGCCACGCGCACGCTCTCGTTCTGGGAGGAGAGGCATGGCAACTTGGTGGCTGGCCCAAGCTGTTGCGTGCGAGTGCGAGGTGAGATGCACGGCACCAGGCAGCCGCAAAGCCAGCCGCTCCTGTCCAGTGGCTGCCCCCCTCGCCTCGCCTCGCCTCGCGGCACAGCGGCCACCATCTGGCCCGTTTCTTCTCTACATTTTCTGGAAGTGGCCTCACATCTGCGTGCGTCGTCGCTGTTGCCGCGATCAGGTGTTAGCTCAGTGCCGGAGTACGTTGCTTCTTGCCTGGGCTGGGCCCCGGCAGTCGAATTGCTAGGCACTATTTGGTTAGTCTGCTGGTGATTGATCAGGATGGCTGCTCGTGCTCGGCATGGCATCCGGCGTGCCAGGACATGCTGGAGGAATGAATCCAGAATTCTTCCCTGGTTTATTAAAGCCACAAGTCGGCGCATTTACTTTCGATCGTCACCGTCACTGTCAACACGCTAAGATATTTCTGTACCATGAGATGGGAAGCTAGAATAGATTTTTATCCTGCTTCTGGTGATGCAGATCGATTAATTCTGTACTCCGTATACTTCCCCTGTTCCAATTCGATCATCGTGAAGCTAGAATAGAGTTTTTGCAGGACTGAACTGCTTCGAACCGCTCCAAACTGGAAATGGGAGATTGGTTTTCAGTTAAGATGAGCAGTTGAAGAACTCCGTTTCCAGTAGTATCAGTCCGAGCAGAAACTTCAGATGGGGCACAACAATCCCAGCTGTCAACCTTGAGCAGACCGAATTTGGGGACGATATAATAGGGTGGTTGAGCTTGGAATAATATCATGGAATTCTTTCCAAAAATGGAACAAAGTGTGATATAAACCTAGTTTGGTTAGGAATCTGTTAAATACACAAGTCATTAAGTCAACGCAGCAAAATTATTTTTGTCTGAGACAGACTTGGGCAGTTGGGCTTAAGTAGATCAGGATATGCACCAGGAATATCTTCACCCTAAGTGAACTCATTCTATAATGTCTCTAGTTTATTTGACAAAAATCATCTAATATATGGCAACTTAAGAAGAACCTAAAAAACTGTCAGTACAGATAGTGGACAATGTCACTTTTGATGTATGGCCCATACTTTAGCGCCTCTATTAATCTAGTGACAGGACAATTTGATCTTTTTACCGTGTAAAGGATGGATGTGACAAATACGCTCAACTTTAAAACCTTCTTTCTTTACTCCAAAAGTGATGAGGCGACGTTGGAATATAAAGAGAATTTCTCGTCTTGTTCATCATTTCAAGCTTTTAGGTTTATCGGAGGTCTCAAATTTAAATCTTGAATAGCACATAATTAAATAAAATTGTCTCGTCCGCTTCTATTTCACCCTCCTTTTCTTAACCTTTTGGGTTGAGCAACTATGGAAAAACAACTGCTTGAAACAGCCGTCGATGCACGTCTGATCACGCTACGCAAACTCACAACATTAGGTCAGTCACCGTCAGGGGAGATACTTAGACTAGTAGGAGCTAATCTTCTTAATTGATATGAAATGTATGTATATGGTCGAGGACCTGGAACTCGTTGACGGCACCACCGTTGCGGCGACGCGACAAGGAGCCAGGAATATAGGGAGGCCATGCCTAAACTGAATGTTCGACACCCTAAACTTCTATTGGGCCCTGTTTATATAGACACAAGATCAATCCCTCTAATAATGAAAATATCAAACTAAATCCTGACTTGCTAACTTAAGACCTAATCAAAACTATTTAATTTGTAGATACATGATCTCAAATCTATTTAATTGGTAGATACATGATCTCAAATCTATTTAATTGGTAGATATATGATCTTCTTGGACATATTTTCTTCTCTAGCCAAATCCCATAATTACTGAGATCATGTTTTCTTCTTTGATCGGACTTGCTATTCTTTGACCGGACCCGCTGGGGCGATACTGTTCACGTGAACATTACCTCACAGGCGAACCAAGCCCTCTGACCCATGGTCTGAGACTAACAAGGTCTCTACCCAGTTCCAGCTCGGAGGAAGGAACATGTAAAATATCCCTCAAATTCACCCCCGTCAAGTCATGGATGCTTTTTTAAGCAGAGACTCGATTGAGAGATCCATAGAAGATAGATCTGCGCCCTTGAGGGCTGTCAATCATTCACATGCCGGTGGACGCACCTCAGAATGGATAAATCTTTGCTTGTGTGCATCAAGTTTTTTGCTCGAGATGTAGAAGAGTGTGGTCTATCACTTGCGCCACTGGCATTATACGATCGATGCATGCATGCATCATAATCTGCAACAGGGAATGCGACCAGGTGAATTGTTTTTCAGTGCTGGCTAATTTAAGCAGGCAAGAAGCCGCCACTGGCAGCTACAAAAGAATCTACTGGTCGCCTGGGCCTCGCGGCTGCTGGTCAGATAGCGACCCAAAAGTTGTTCGCCTTGCTCGATCCAGACCGTCCATTCTTGGTCCGGTACGTTATCCGTGAGAAGTGGTCGCTGATGGGCCACGACGTATGTGTGTGCGAGTGAGAGATCGGCAGGGACCAATGCCCAATTGGCCGGTCAATTCGACGCTGCAAATTAAAGAATCGCCGGTGCGAGAGGGGCGAGATATGCGTGTGGCCGCCGGAAAAAGATCTATTTTTTATCGGCGTCGACACAGCCCCATGCATGTTCATGCATCCACGTCTACCTGTAGAAAATGCCACGGCGAATACAGACGAGAGCAGCAGCATCAGGCTAGGCTTGGGAGAGAATGATAGATGAAGAGCTGCGTGGCTTGGCGCCATATGGGACGGCCCTGCGCCCCTGCCCATAGACTCCGCAACGATTTCTCGCAAAAGTTGCAAATGCGGCGGAGATCATGCAGTGGAATTCATGTGTTCCAAACGGAGCCTCTCGTGGAGGCGTCGCGGTCAGGCGGCCGTAATGCCTGGCCAGAAAACAACGCGGCGGACGGCGTCGCGGGGACGGAATCGCAGCCAGAGACAGCAACCGGAGCAGAAAGCGTGCGGCGCGCCCGCACCTTGGGCGATCCGTGGTTGCAGAGGCAGAGGAGCCGAGCTTTTTGTCGACGAGAGGGTTTCTGTGGCAGCTGCAGGAGCGGAACCTGATCCCTCGAGCTTTTCTGCACTAGAGGATGCGAGCGAGTGAGAGAGGATCTATCACAGCGTCACGGCTCGGAATTGGATGCGGTCTCGTGGCGCCGGTAGCCATCAGGTCATCAGGATTCAAGACTGAGATGAGGGCTTGAGCTCAGGACTCAGGGGGTGCGCAAGCCTTTGCGTCAAGAACAGCATCTTGTCCCAGATTTAGAGGTCAGTCAGGGGCCCCCTTGTCCCAGCTAACAAGTTAGCACTTTAGGAAACATCCAACAATTTATGTCTAGTGCCACTGCTCTGCACCGTAACTTGGTGGCATGGTGTTTAATCAACTGTACCAGCCGCCTTTTGCCGTCAAGTAGAAATTGAAATTTCAGAGCAGTTGTCTGTGTGTGCGACATCTTCCACAAGGCAGATTCGGTACGAGTGTATCAGGCGGAAAGCGTGAAACAATGCCGATGAAAGCCCGAGTTTGCTACTGGGCTAAGCATCACTTTTTCTAACTGGTCCGAAGCCTATATCGACAAACCAATCATCGATAGAATATATCGACAAACCAATCGTCGATAGAATGCTAGTAGATTCTTAAATGTACGTACAATATTTATAATTTTGACAAAATCATTTGTCTACACCCTCCCTCCAGCACGACACAAGTGTGTCACAATGGGCCGGACTTGGGCTGTAAGAAAGCCTATCATAGTTGGGATAGGCCGCATCGTGTTAAGAATGTTTTTATAGTTCAAAATTTATCTCAAATATAATAAGTTGATATCACTTTTACATCTAAATTAATTATTAATAACCTAGCCACTCCCGAGCATACGCTCACTCACCCTAAAGAGAATGTTATAATTTTTTATATAGGTTCTTAATACATATATCTAAATCTAAATATTGTTATATTTTGAGACGGGTACATCGGTAGCATATATTGAGACATTAATCCTCTCACGTACTGTGAAATCATGAAACCTTAGCGATACTTTCACCATATCATATGAGACGTCCTAAGTAGGTTTTGGAGATGGGATTAGAACCACTTCGCCATTTCTCAATTTGGATTAACGGTCTTAGCTTCATTTCACTTGGTTGTGAGTTGCGACTGAGAGGCTCTGTTGAAGATACCAGATGTTAGTTCAGGTTCAGAATATCAGCGTTCTGTTAGGCTCGGAGATTCACCCTGCGCTTCCTGCTCGAGAGTCAGGTTTTGCCCGATAATAAATTTAGGTCGAACTACTCGAAACTCGGTATGTTGGTGACAGGTAGAAACACGCATGGCCGTCTTAATCTCTCGTTCACACTTCACACGCGATAAGTTCACAGCAGAATCATCTCTGCATCTCACGAGCATGCGCTCCACGACCATTTGACCTGGCACTTTATACCAGCACGCACTCTAGAAAAAGAAAATTGACTTTACGTCTTGACTGCAGCTGTTGGTTCAGAGCACACACGCCCAGTGTGCGGACCAAGATAAAAGAGAGAAAAAAAATCAATCAAATCGCACGCCGGAGACTCTCCGGCCGAGCCGCCGTCTTCTTTCTTTCTCAGTTCAGTTTTGTGCTTTTATACTCATATACTCACACCAGCAGCACATAGGCCAACCCAATTACATCAGTGGGTTTGTCAGGCCCAGTTCGAAATTACGCGTGCCGGTTGACCTGCGAACCAACGGCGACACAAATGATGAATAGCGGCTGGCTAATCGTTCGGCCGGTAGCTCCATCGCACTCCACGCGGAATTCATTGTTTGCTGTGTTGAAACTGAACGAACCCGCGTTTCGAACCGGAAGCACAATTGCAGAAGCAATTATGGGCGTTGCTTAGCCCGGAGGCCCGTCTACGTTGATGGATGGAGTAGTCGCGGCCGGTGCCGATTCAGTCGTAGCACGCGCGTTGCTTCCGTAATCGAAGTAGAAATGGCTCGGGTAATGCACTCGTGTGCACACTGCCTGCCGGCTGTTTGCAGGACTTACTTCTGGCACGTAGTGTTATCTGCACCCTAAAAAATTAGATTAAGAGGTGAAAGACTTGTCCATTGAATCAATTCACCGTACAATCATTTCTTGTAGAACTCTTCTATCAAAAGATAAAATGATATGAAGTACATCATTTCTTGTAGAACTCTTCTATCAAAAGATAA
Source organism: Zizania palustris (assembly GCA_019279435.1). Classification (NCBI taxonomy): domain Eukaryota; kingdom Viridiplantae; phylum Streptophyta; class Magnoliopsida; order Poales; family Poaceae; genus Zizania; species Zizania palustris. The sequence goes on from JAAALK010000286.1 coordinate 58,416,800, forward strand.
AATGCTTCTATCAAAAGATAAAATGATATGAAATACATCATTTCTTGTGATCTATATGCTTCACGACATTACCGCGATAAGAATTTGCATGTATAAAGACAAATAAAAGGCGCCAGGTGGGATTCTTTTGTTTCCTACGGAGAATTCCTATAAAAATCACGTGTTCCCAAGGAGCCAAAGCTTGTGAAATCAAAATTTTGATTCCAAATCTAATAAATTCAAGGGTTAATTTTTTCCATACGTTATCAGTGTGTCACTGACAGATGGAGGCCGCCACAGTGGCATATAGGCAATTTCTAAAAATTATAATGACATGTGAGTAATTTTCCCTAAATTCAAACCTTGAACAAAAAAAGAAGTTTCAACAAGCTTGGCGCAATGTTTCAGACACAACTATCAGAGTGAACATTAGTACGGCAGTCATCTGAAAAAATCTCAGCATGGATTTTTTGTGATGATCATATAACAAAGTAAACAGTAAACAGTAAACAGTAAGAAGAAATTCAGATTTTAATCGCCTAGTTTCATAATTTCACCTCTTCCACCCCATTATCTTAATAAATCTATTCACCCGTATTATCTTAATAGCATATCAATTAGAATGCGTCTACAGAAAAACTGAAACAACTCAAGGAAATATCGACGGATTTCTTAAACTCTGTATGTTGAATAAATGAAAAGATCAGAGAAACACATCATGCCTAAACAATGTGCAAAGGCAATCCTATTACAGTATGACGAGAGTACTAACCAGCCTTATTACATAGAATCAAAGAATGAATGGAATTTACAGAAGGAATGGTGCTTTGAATAAAAGAATTAAATGGTGGAACCCATAAAAATAGTGCAAGCTCCAAAAATTTTGCTTGCCAAGTAACATAATGCGATCTGATTTTCCTGCTCTTCCACAGATTGTACCACCACTCTGTTAGTGCTCTACTAGCTGGAGTGTGAGTCTAGCCTCTCCCCCTCGATGGCAAGTTACGGTTAACTTGAGAATTGCTGCAACTGTATGATCACAACACTGACATCGTCGGTCGAGCCCCTAGAAACCGCAGTTTCAACGAGCTTCCTGCAAGCAGCCATGCGAGAAGCCTTGTCATTGCGGACGCAGAGCGGCCTGGCAATGCATACTGCCTCCTGGTTCTCCACCTTGTCCCACAAGCCGTCAGAGGCAAGTATCAAAAATTCACACTGCGGATCGACAGGGAGAGTGGTGGTGTCTGGATCAGCCACCACCCACTGCTTCAGGTGCGCATCACCGATGCCTCTTGACACAGCCAAGGAACCCTGGACTCGCCATGTTCCTCGGTAATTCACCACGAATCCACCCTGAAATGGAGAAAATCACGGTGGTCTCAGATTATGACAGTGTCAACAGCAAAAAAAAGTCTTTACTCTAGACTACATCCTTCAAACTACAATTCAGACAGTAATGAACTGGTGATGGAAGAAATTGAGAATGACTAGGGAATGTATCACTTACCAGATTCTCAATTCTTTCCTTCTCGTCCTCGCGGGAGGACCTGTGATCAGAGGTGAGCGCCTGTGCCTTCCCTGCGCGGCTGAGGACAGCGCGGCAATCTCCAGCATTGGACACAACCAGGCCGCCTTTCTGCAGCAAAGCGGTGACGCAGCACGCACCCCCGCTCTCCTCCCTCTTGAGGAATTCCTGGTCCGTCTTCAGGTAGCAACGCTTCACTGCCTGCTCAATCTCGTCACTGTCACTGAACTCCACCTTGTCCATCTCATCGGCCATGAACTTAGGCATGTTCTCGGAAGCGAACTCCGCCGCGCTCTTCCCGCCGTGACCATCGAAAACTCCAAAAAAAGCCTGTACAGTAGAAAACGAATTGCACATAAATCAGCTGTAGCACCGCAACTTCAGAAGAAATCTACCAAGTCTCTCCAATCCCACGACCCTTCCCCCTAAAGGTAGACATTTCATTTGACGCAAACCGAACAGAGAGTCAGAGAAGTCGTATTGAGCTTACCACTTTGGGATCTCCGCCGAGAGCGACCTTGGCCACATGCCGGTCCTCCATCTCCACCCTTCTCCTCCCCTTTCCCCTCCGGCAGTAGACCGCGAACTCGTCGCCCTCCTCCTCCACCTCGTTCCTGGGATCCGATTCAACCGCAGCGACAGCCGCCGCCGCGGCAGCAGCGGCTGCGCCGCCTCCCACCGGCACCACAAGCGGGGCCGGGCGCCGCCTCTTAAGCACGGCTCCCGCAGGGGCGGAGGCCGCCGCCGCCGCCGCCGCGGTGCCAGGCTGGGGAGAAGGCGAGGCCTCCTCGCGCAGGTGCGCCCGCAGCGCGAAGGGTCGGAGCGGCGACCCGGCGGCGGGCGTCGGCGCCGGCGATGAGACGGCGACCGAGACTGTCTCCGGAGAGGCGATGGAGGACGCGGCCTTGCAGGAGAGCGAGCGGCGCGACGGAGAGAACACCGGCGAGCTAGGGATAGCCACCGTGCAGGACATCGCGAGGCCTCTCTCTCCGAGACGTGGTCTTCAACTTTTCTTCTCTTCTCGCGCTCCGCTTTTCTCCTCGGTTTGTGTTGGTGAGGTGGATGGGTTTGGCGAAAATGGCCGTTGGGATGGGCGTTTTATACGTGGGGGACCCGTACGCGTTCCGACGGCCGCGCCAGGTGGCCAAACGGGCTAGGGTCTAGGCTAGAACATACTGTAATGGCTTGTGTGAAACGGTCCAGAAGCTTAGAATCTATCTGGAGTAATATTATACTATTATATACAAAAAGTGTTTGACAATTTTATCTGAAATCTATGTAAAGTAAACTGTAGTATTATAAATACTGTACTTAATCTACACTATTGAAAACTTTGGTATTAAGCATTTTTTCCAAAACTATGATATTATAAACTATGTTATTGTCATGAACATAGTATATTGTAGTTTTTAAAATACTATAGTTTCTAAAAACTGTGTTCTCAAATAGAGTCTTAGTTTTTTTCATAACATTGTTTTCTAAAATGTTACATCAGCTTAACAACTGAATGAAATACCATCTTTCAGTAAGAAGTTTCATTTCATTATTTTCTAAGCTAATCAGTGTAATTAAATGCAACTAACTCTCATGAAATACCGTCTCTCTGATGAAACGATTTGACTCACAGTGGACGTTTCATCTCATTTTATCCGTCTTAGAAACGGGTTTGCACTATGTCATGGTGATGACACTATTTCATTTTTTTCCCATGAAACCTTGCATGAAACTCCCATTGTGAATAGTCTTACTAAAATATTTTTCTGTTGTAAGGTACCCAATATTTGCAGAAAGAAAAAAAACAGCAGTAAATAATAAAAACACAGTCTTTCATTGAGAATTTATACTAGGTGCTTTCATAATTTCAACAAAAACACAGACGCATAATATTTCTCTTGAATTATTTGGTTGCATTGATGCTTGTAAAATGACTTGAATTTAACAAGCTGTCAAGGTTCATTTCTACTCTTTAAGCTAGAGACAGGGAAAACACGGCCTGACGAGGCAATACAGAGTAAATTCCGAGGAAAAAAACGGATACTGACGGCGACAGGATCACGAGGGTGGCTGTGGATGTTAACAGGGTGGCGCGAGTCAAAGGCCCGTTAATCCTGTGTGACAAAACCATGGGAAGAGGCAGATTAGCTGTGACCTGCGAGGCCGTGACTCGCGAGGACGCGGTCACTCGCAATTAAATTTTCGTTGTCGTCCGCTCCAGTTATTCAAGCTCCAATTATAATTTCATCGGCAGAGACCGTCGGCGATCCCTTCCGCTCCACGCAACACCGGACGCCGCCAGGGAGCCAACGGCGAGGCGGCACGCGGCGACGCGCGTGGTGGGTACGCCTCCGGTGTGGCGGTGGAGGACGACGGGCGGCGCGGGAAGCTGCGTAGAAGCTGTAGTCGGGCAGAGAGAGAGAGAGAGAGCTGGCTCTTTGGAGAGGGGATGCATCGACGGTTGCGAGACGTTGACCGCCGCGATAGGACCGGACGGGACGAACGTTGGAAGCGAAGTGGGGGCCGGCCATATCACATATGGCAACGCGAACACTGCACGGTGCACACATCGGGTTAGGCGGTATAATGTATTAATCGACGGAAAACTATATTATCCACAAGGGTTTTCATGAGGTGTTTTATGATATTAATTACTATTTCCTCCGGTGTACAAATAATAGTTGTTTTGATTTTTATTGAAAGTGTATAAATATTAGTCATCTCGTCAATCAAAATATTGCTATCAAATGAGATGTGTCCATCGAAAATTGAACTTAGCTGACACCACTAAAATCTAGCTCCATAACCAATTGAGACAACCCTTATAACTTTATTTAATATCACCTTGGTATGTATAATTTTGTCTAAACGATTAATATTTGTACACCGGAGGGAGTATGCCATATCAGATTTTTTTTGCTGATATGACATTCAATTAATGAGGAAAAAGAAGAAAGTAGTGTCATCATGACATTGTGCTAACCCATTTCCAAGACGGATGAAACGAAATGAAATACTCATTGAGAGCCAAATCGTTTCATCAGAGATAGGGTATTTCATAAGAGCTAGTTGTATTTAATTATACTGGTTAGCCTAGGAAATAGTGAAATGAAACTCTCCACCGAGAGTAGGTATTTCATTCAGTTGTAAAGTTAATGTAGTCTTGTAGGAAACAGTGTTATAAAACTCACCACTCTGAATAGCTTAATAGGGAGTATAGACCGCACAATGAGGTTATAGTATAACCAAATAGCGTAGTTATTTTTTAAAATATTTATAAAGCTAAAAATTTAACCAAACTATTTTTTATATTTTTATAGGATCAATATCTAACTAGATCTAACTCTATAATTTAACAATCTGAACTACTACTAACACCAGATATAGATACGATCTGTGGCTGGCGCGTGTGCACGAAGCAAGCACGACACGATAGGGCAAGAGAATGTAGCCGTTGGCAATTCCCACGCTGGGGGTGTGCGGGGGGCGGCAGGAAAAATGCGGGACTCTCGCTGTCAACGGTTGGAGCGGACAGGAACAACGCAATGGCAATGCAGTGAGCTACCGCCGAAGCGCCTGGCGTGACGTGCGGTCTGAGTCACAGAGCACGGCCGGTTTGTTCGGGTCCGAGAGACCCGGCTCAGGGCGGCGCGTTGACCGCTTCGTCTCACCGCGAGGCAGCGCCAGCGAGAGGACAACGAGAAGGCCGGATGGTGCACGTATCCAAAGCCAGATCCATACATTGTTCCGCCTACGATGATTCTTACGCAAGCTTTTTTCAGAAACAAAATGAAACACATATCAAAGGTAGAGCCATGGCCGTTACGTTGCCTCGGAGCTTGTTCTTGTGCACGTCACATGTGCAGGCCTACTACAAAGCTTGATTCGGTTACAATTTTCAGCGCGAACTGAACTGGATATTCAGGTCGTCTAACCCAGTTGAATTAGAACCAAACGGGCCGGCCCCTAATCATCTAGATAAATCTTTGTTAGGGCATTTATGGCGTTTTTTCACTTGACCAACAATTACTCTTTTATTATATATATTTTTAATACAAGATTATAGTCACATAAGAATTTTTAATATGAATATAATAATATCATCTTTGTATCACAAAAGTTATATATTAACACAGTAATTATTAATCATAAGTCACTTGCGATTTTAGCGTGTGTTTGGAGTAGGATGGGCTGTCATGTTCCGTTTTTTGGATAGGATCAACATATCTCGTGTTTGATTACGTGGGATGAGGATGTCCTGTTTTCTGTTTGGTTGGTAGTTTGAGAACAATAGGATGACAATAATTTTAACTTCGTTATAACAGTTTTTGTGGGCCCGCCTATCATTATATCATTATGTGGGTCACATCTGTCATATGCTCAATTTTCTTCTTCTTCCTCCGCCTATCTCTCACCCGCATCGGTATTTGCAGCCGGTCGCATACACCATCCTTGGCGACGTCCATCACCCCCACGGCGGTGTCTGTCGCTAGATGCAGAGCCCGCCGCTTGGCCGCCCACCTGCCCTAGCCACCCCGTGCAGAGCCCACTGCCCCGAGACGCCGCCGCCTAGGTCGTTGCCTATTCTAGCCGCCGCATTAGGCCCCCGTTGCTCACCGCCTCTGCCTCGAGTCATCGCATGCCTTGGCCGTCGGCTATAGAGCCCGCTGCTCCGAGTCGCTGCCTTCCTGCTGACAATAGAGCCCACCACCTCGATTCGTCACCTGCCCTACCTGCCGGTTGCAAAGCCTGTTGCCCTAAGTCGTCTGCCCCGGTCACTACATCAAGCCCCGACCATCCGCTTGCCCTGGTCGCCGGCTGCAAAGCCCACCACTCTGGGTTACCATTTCAAGCGGACAAAGCACCATTGAGATGGCATGTTCGATTTTCAGGAATGAGAGTATTTTCATTTTTATGGAATATTCCCCTTGTGTCGTCTTTGTCCCTCAACCAAACACTATCGAAACTGGCTCATCTCATCCCATTTGATCCGTCAAACAAAATACACACTTATATTACATCCCTGAACTGTTGCAGCAACGAAGTCCTCGTAACTCTTAAGACCCAACGGTCGTCGAAGCATCTGCGCGCACGTGCAGCAGCAACGCACGCACCTGCACCTGCCACTGCCACGCTAAGCCTGTGTGGTTCATACCGCTTCCGCTCTCTAATCGGCGGCAAGTATTTCATCATCGTAATGTCATAAACGTGGATAATAGCATTGAAAAATTGTCTTGATTGCTATATTATATAAAATATCTTAAATATTTGTAGCTAGGTTGCTATATTATATATTATGGAACAGATAAAGCTTAATCTTTAGTTTTTACTCCCCTTCTGTCGAGCAATACAACTTGGTGGATGATATAAATACATGGTATATAAAAAAATAGTTAGATGTTCAAATAAATAAAATAAATTTTAAAAAACATTGATTTAGATTTAATAAGCATAATTAGAAGAAAAAAACTAGAGCTAAGAATACGGCTGCTAGAACAAATGGTAAGTGAGGTGTTTTCGGTGAAACATGATTGGACGACTTTCGCGAGGAAGCATCTGGCAACTGAGAAAGAAGATGTTTGGTTTTTTAGGATAAATGGTGCTGGATTCATCTGGGTGAGATGGTGAACTCTACTTTTTGAATGTGTTTTGTATCTTGGTTTGAGGGCTTGATGTTGGAAAACTCTGTGATAGCTCTAGTACTTGTAAGGCTTGGCTTGTAATAATTCCAAGTACTTGGGCTTGGTCGGTTCTGTCGGTTGGGTTGTATGTGTAGTAGTCTGTATCTTCGAAGGAGAGCGGTGTACCCGTCTCTTTGTCAAAAAAAATCGTAATATAATGAACAAAGTTAGAAGAAGTCTAACCTTCTAAGAAGTCAACATAATAGTTAGATGAAACGAACAGGGGATGCATGTCATGCAGCTCGCGCCAAGGCCTCGTGCTCGTGCGGGTAGACATTGTGGAGGGCGGTCGCGCTACGCCGCCTTCTCAGCTCGCGTCTTCCTGTGGAGTCTAGACGCATCGCGCGCGTGGCACGTGCGCACCGGCGCCGTCCGCGGTGGCGTCACCGCGCGGCCGATGGAACGAACGGGCCGTGTCGAGAAAATTCGGTGTCTAGACTCTAGATGCTCAAAGCGTGTGAACCGTCCAGACGAGGACGCCATGGCTAGACTTGCCTGCCTCTGCGAGCTAACGTCCGCTCTGTACTCGTGCACGGGCTAATCCAGTAATCCCAGATTCCGCTGACTTGGACCAGAGATCGCGAGTACATGTTCTAGTAGTCTAAGCTAGTTCTGTTCTTGGTCAGCCGGTCAAGCTGTGTGATGCCCTGGATCATGAATTTGTGGATGAGTCTGGTCAGAGCGCTGCTAGGATGATCTAGAACTTAAAAGGAACTGACATTTTGAATTTTAGAACTGTCTTTTTTTCAGTTTTTTTTTACATTTTTAAAATTAAAACCGTTAAAAATAGCATTAAAGGCTTTGTCAGTCTGTGAGTCTGTCTACATGTTAGATTCAGGCCCACATAGAACCACAGGAACGGCCGATGGGTTCATCGGATCGAGTCCATCGCCACCAGCCAGCTGACACTCACTGTCACTGGTGTGTTTTTGCTCAAGAAATGCCTTCGTTATCTCGATGGGCTGCAGCATTTGCCGTCTTGTCTCGTAGTTTCAGTGACTGAATATCCATAATGCATCTGTATATCGAAAGATTCGTGGGCTCCTGGCCTGTACGATCTGCAGAGAGGGGAGTACACTGTAATTAGCGAGCTGAGCCCAAAAGGCCGAGCAGAGGACAGCCACTACAACGGCAGCCTGCAGGCTTTATCGTGGTACGGCAATAGGCGACAAGCGCAAGATTCACAGATGAAGGGACGCAGGGGAGCGTGGTGGGGTCCTCCATTTGAGAGTAACGTCAGTATCAGATGCAGTTTTATTACATTTCAGATCTCAGCTGACTGGAAAGATCGTTTGTTTTTGTCATTCATCAACATATGCACGTGGTTGCTGCCGTTTTCCAACACCTTGTCGTGTATTCTACTGTAACTTTATACAATTTATACAATCATTTTGTTCAATCGATTTATGTAGTGCTTTTAGGTGGCGTTTGGTTTAGGAATCTGATAGAATGGAATGGCTCCGTTCCAGATCTTAAGAATGGAATAGCTCTGCTCTGTGTTTGGAAGCAAGAATAGAGTTATTTTGTTTTTTGTTTGGTTCTAGAATCTGATAGAACGGAGCAGTTCTATCCTTTGTTTGATTTAAGAGCGGAAATCAGACACAAATATAATGTTTACATAAAATTTGTTTATCAAACTAAACCGTTAAGTTATGCATGTTTCTGTCTATGGATCAAGATGACTTATTTTATCAACAAAAAATATTAAAACATTTCATTTTATGTATAGATTCTTTCAATGCCATTCAGTGAACAGCTTGTAAATTTACATATCAGCAAGTCAAAGCTAGCTACTGGTTTGATCAACAAAAAATGAAAAATTTAGCATACTAGCAGCCAACACTTGCCAGATCTCTCAAATCTCCAAACCCACTCAGATCCACGTACTACCTGGCCTCTAGGGTGCTTCCCATTTTCTTCTCCCAAGAACTATTGAACTTTGTAGTAGTGGCAACTTAACCATTTTCAGCTCAGGATTGAAATCGCAACACAAGCACCGCGCGAGGAGGAGGAGCTAGCACGAGGCGTGCAACCGGAGCCAACCACCGAAGAGGAGGAACTAGCACGAGGCACGCAACTGGAGCCAACCTCCAACGCGTGAGGCGCGCGACACTAGGGCTCTAGTGTGAGGACTCCACAGCACGCGAGGGCTCTTGCGCGAGGGCGCACAGCACGTGAGGGCTCCAGCGCGAGGGCGCACAGCGCGACGACGAGCTCCATGTCCGAATGAAAGCTGCAGTGGGCGGCTGGCGCTAGGGAGAAGAGAGATTGGGAGTCGTCCAGCGGAGAAGAGGACAACGAGAATCAGGGAGAAGAGGAGCCGCTCGGTTCGGTCATTTTTTTAGAACAGGATGGTTCCGAATCTATAGAGAATATTTTCTTTTTGGAACCGTTTCGTTCCATCTAATTCTAAGCCAAACACATATTAAATGAAATGGAGCGGCTCGCTTCCACCTAATTCCTGAACCAAACGCCACCTTAGAATATTTTTTTTTGGGGGGTAGCAGGAATCAACATGGTTGAAAGTCTCGAGAACAGGTGCACCTTTGTAGCCTGAATGCACCGGAATGGTGTAATACACAAAAAATTCTTTACATGTAACCCTCCCTTTTTCTTTCCACCCTTGCATCTCACAATCTTTTTGCTTTCTCCTACTCATGCACATGCTCTTCATCCTAAACCCCTCCGTTTCTTTTAGCAAAAGAATCACAGGCTAACACCACACGACCAAAAGAGAAAAACGGTAATGAAGTTGTAAGAGTAAAACTAAAAAAAGAGAAGAGGGTGAGGTGGCTGGCAATGGCATGCTTGGTGTCAACTGTGTTCTTCGGCTCTTTCGATCTGCAGAACACTGGGAGCTAGCCTCGTCGGAGACCCGTTAGCCGCCGCTGGTGCTGGTGCTGGCGCCGGTGTTGTTACTGGTCGGCCCACGGGGCGGAGGCGATGCGGGCGTAGAGGAACTGGTTCCAGGTGTCGGGGAGGCCGGGGAGGCACCAGTGGATGCAGTCGGCGAACGTCCTGGGGTCCGCCTGCTGCTCCGGCGTGAGCAGCTTACCCTGCCGGAGCGTGTGCACCGACGTGTGCGCGTCCTTGCGGAGCTCGGACAGCGCCGTGATGTCGACGAGGTGCACGGGGACTCGCCGGAGAGTCTGGAGCACCTCCTGCGCGCCGGCGTACAGCCGCCAGTCCGTGCCCACGTCCAGCGACGTCGTCCGGTTCGTGATCGGCAGCGTCTCCATCGCGCACTTGATCCCGCCGTAGTTGCCCCACGCCTCAGGCCTGCCATTGCCACGCCACAACAACACATAATAAATTCAGAAATCAGAACCAATTTTTTTGTACAGTTGAGTCTGGCTAAGAACCAAACTAGCTCCATACACCATAGCCTTGTAGATTCTGCCGTGCCGACACTGATGAAGTGATGATGCCTCTTTGCATGCATATTGGTGTATTATTACGGCACGGACCGTGTAAACTAATGCTCCATGCTGTCTCTTGTTGTTAACTTCAACTTGATGCCGTTTCTCCTTTTGTGAGGTTAGGGCTCGATCGAGGAAAGTGACATGGACCTCGGGAATTTGGAATCGAATGCTTCATCTCATCATCTTTGGTAGGGAGGGCCAGGGCCTGGGATTTTGTATGGTCCACCGACGTCAGAGTGTCAACGTACGTACTCGCCTACATACCTCCAGCCGCCCACATGGCGAACTACCCTCTCCTCCACTCCACTTGAGAGCTTACTCTATTATCGCAACTACACACTGATCAATCTGGATTATTCTCGGCTACACCAAACCGCTATTGATTCTACTACACATTCGTCAACTGGCTACCGGCATTTGTTCGAAGGTTTTTATACTATTGGCTCGAGAAGCTTAGACATTTTTATGAAGTTATTATGGACACGGTTGGTACCGTGAAAATGCAGACCTGGAACCAGTCAAGGGTATGTAGTTGTTGCAGATTTGGACTACGTCTTGGCGAAGTAGAGCGACGCGTTATACACTTATACGTAGGTACGGAACCCCACGATACCATTCGACGAGAGACAGCTACAGCTACGGCCCAGAGAAACTGAGTACTACATGATGGATACCATGTGCTCCGATACCATGCTAGGATTGCTAGCTACTCGATCGAAATGAGTACAGAGCTTCTACCAATGTTTCCTCCGAAAGTTCCAAGGGTCCCCTCAGGCTCCATCCTCTCAATCACCACTAGATTATTACTACTCCATGATAGAAGTGTGACTGCTAGCTTGTTAATCACGATCTAATAAATAAATCTATGTCATTCTGCTGTGATCACCAGATTCCTCATTGCGAAGGCAACGCTGCTGCTAATTTGGTATAGGTCTTATTCCTCAGCACCTAATTGAATGGGAGATCTCTATCTACCACTCACTCACTGTGCATATCTTCCTCTTTGATTGGTAGATTAATTCCGAAAGAACTGCACTAGGATATGCCAGCAGGAGCAAATATCTGTAATCTGTATCATCTACGTGCATGCTGCGCGTGGGCACGTGTGTACGGTCTGAACCAAAGTAAATCAATGATCTGATGGAGATGCAGACTGCAGGGAGCTAGTAAATGGGAGCTTACGTGATGTGGTTGGGAGACATGCTCATGAAGAACACGGTCGTCCGGTTGGGGTCAATGTTGCGGTCGACCCACTTGGCCCACGTCTTGAGCACCTCCTTGTACGCCACGGGCCGGTCCACCTCCACGTACTCCGTTGCACCCTGCTCGAACGACCCTTTCCTGTGTCACCCATACAGTTCATCCAGATCAATACAAATACACTTGTCTACGCTGATCAGAATGCTCCTCCTGCTAGCTGCTGCTGCTGGTGGTGGTGGTAGGATTTAAGGAGTATGCTTGCTTACAGGACTTTCATGTCGAGGGTGTTGAGCCACCAGATGTAGGTGTTGAAGACGAGGTAGTCGACGCCGACCCAGTTGTGGGCGTGCTTGGCGATGGAGTGCCACTGGATGACGCGGTCGGGGACGCTGTGCACCTGCGGGTTGTCCGAGTTGGACTCCACCAGGAACGGCGCCCAGTAGAACTCCACCGTCGCGTTGTACGCCTGCATGCACCGACCACCATCCAAATTAACCGCTACGCCACTTGTTAGCGCCTTAGCGGCTCGTTCCTCGTCGTGCGACGGACGACGCAGTTGTTGCTGCCGCCGCCGCCTCACGCGTGATTCGTGACGTGACGTACATGAGCGTAGAAGACGTTGCTGTTGCCGCCGTTGACGAACTTGGTGAGTGTCTTCTGGCCCCTGGGGATGACGGACTGGACCAGGCACACCATCGACTCCCACTGGTTGCGGTTCAGCGAATCCCCCACGAACACCAGCCGCTTGTTCCGCAGCCGCTCCAGCAGCAGCCGCGCGTCGAACCTGCATTTTTCCCCCCATCCGTAGCATCGTCAGACTTTTCGTACAAGCTACCATTCGTTGGACTTTTCGTCAGCAGCGTTGAAATTGGATAGCCAAATATATTTTGGCATTGTCCCACTAGCTATCGCACACTGTGCTGTGCCAGCGGAGTGAGCTGTGAGCAGTACTAGTAACATATTCTACTCGCGTCACGCAGCGTGTGATGTGTCTGTGTGTGTTGTGCGGAGCTGTTTCCCAGTTGGAAAAGAGAATAATTCGGCGTGTCGGTTCGATTTTAGTATTCAGCAACCAGATGCTTAACGATTAGATTAATCGTTCCTTAATCCAACAACAGGGGTATCGCGGCTGTATCCGACGTCACAGCTCACAAATCTCGAATGTCTCTGACACGCTTGTTTTAATTTGACCAAGAGTATTCCTACGGGTACGAGTAGGGCTCAATTGGGCGTTAAGAGGTGACGTGTGCTGAAAAAAGGGTAAAAACCGGCATCGGTTTCTTCCGGAACGTAGGGAAAATCCGGAAGCCGGTGATGATCGCCGGAGCAGAGCAATGCGCGTCGGGAAACCAGCTACGTAATTGCATGAAATGGCACAAAAGTCGCGTGAAATTGCCCGGAATTGGGCAGGAAATAGCGTGGAATGGTAAGGAGAGGACGTACCGGGGGAGGTCGCAGTCGGTCGGCTGCCACCGCCACTTCTGGTAGGAGTCGTCGAGGCGGCCGTTGCGCATGCAGGTCACCTGCTCGGTGAGGAACTCGCACTGGGACTCCTTGTACACCGGCGCGTTCACCTCGTCGTACACCCAGTTGCCGCGGTACAGGTCGCAGGTGTCCGGCACGTTCACCACGGTCCTCAGAGCCGCCGTCGCCGCGGCGGCCTTCGCGGAGGCCTCCTCGTCCTCCCGCCGCCTCGCCTCCTCCGCGCCGCCGTCGTTGACGCGCGGGAGCGTCACGTCCCTGTCCTTCTCCTGCCCCTCGTCCACCTTGGCACCGGCGTCCGCGTCCGCGTTGGCATTGGTCTTGGGCACCTCCCCCGTGCTGTTGGTGCTGACGCTGCCGGCGCCGCCGTTGATCGCCAACGCCGGGGAGGCGGGCGCGTCGAGAACACGGACGATGACCTCACTGCGCTTGGCGAGGCTGTTGACGGCGAGGTGCGAGGCTCCCGCGGACTCCTGGAGGACGTGGAGGTCGGGTGCCTTGGCACGGAGCGCGCCGGCGCCGAAGGGAAAGTCGGCGATGGACTTGATGTCCTCGTTGTAGAGGAACGTTGCGAACACGAAGAGCGCGAACACCACCGCCGCCAGCGACAGCGGTGCTCCGTTCTTTCGCGCCGCCACGCCGGCCCCCAGCGCCGCCTGCTTCATCGCGAACGGCGCCGAAGCGAACACGGACTTGCGCCGCTGCTGCATCTCCGGAGCTCCCGGGAGGCCTCCCGCTCCGGCGCTTTAAACAAACTCACCACCACCACCACCACCACCACCTCCACCTCGCCCGGATTTTCCCGGTGGCTTGCAAACCCAGGAAATATCAAGACGGGGAGTAAAAAAAGCTTCTTGCTTTGCTTCCCTCTCCCCCTTTCTCCTCCTCACTCTCTGGAATGGATTAACGGAGCTTCTTCTTAGCTCTCGCTCTGCTCTGTGCTACCTCGCTCTCCTATATATGTGTCGATCCCCTTACAAGTTTGGTGCCTTTTGCTGGATGTTTCCCTTTTCTTTGCTTCCCTTTGGTATGTTTGGTTTGGTTCGCCTGCTTTCTTCTTTTATGGGTTGCTGGATCTCTTCCCCCTCCACCAACACTTCTAACCTTCTCTCTATTCTAGTACCAGTATTGGATTAATCGCCTCTGAGTACCGAGGGGTGGGTCAAATGAGTAACATGCAAGGTTGCAAAGCGTCCATGAGAGGTTTGGAGGTTAAGCTGTTGTACACATGTAACAACAGCAGCACCAATGTGCCCGTGTATATTCTAGTCGAATATTTATTCATTGCTTGTTTTATGCATGTATCCTAATTCTTTTTTTTTTCTCATCGGGATACTGATGCCTATGCTTGCGATGGGAGTGGGTAGGCCGTGGCTGTCTCGGAGGAATGCGAGACGGGGAAGCAAGCAAGCAATGGCGGCCGCGGACTGGGCAGGCAGCCCCACCAATCACTGCCCCCTTTCGCATTCTTCCTTGTTTGATTCAACGAAGAATCAACACATTGTTCCGCTTCTTCTTTGGGTTTTTACCGGACTGCTCTGTGTTCTTGACAATTCTTGCTTGTTCTTATTGCTCTGCGAAGAGCGTGCTGATAACATATTGAAATTGAAGAACACATACACAAGAGATTGAACACAAACACAAAAAAAGAGAATGAACAACTGCTTTATTGATTGATGTTTGTACATATTTATAGATCTAAAACAGTGCTAGTGTTTGGCGTCGTTTGGCACAGGCGCCGCTCGTCGCGTCGCTCCCAGGCGCACGCGCCCGCTCGTGGGGAAAGTGTCCCCTGATGAGATTAACTTCTAACAGGATGCTCGGTTTTGTGTTCATTAACACATTAAAGACGGGATGAATCAGTGAATCAGACAGCGATGCGGTGTCTGAATTGTTCGGAATTCAGAGTTCAGAAGGTTGCAGCAGCAGGACATTGCCGGCTAATCGTTCGGATCGATACTGTTGGAGAGAGATCGGTCTACGAATAGCAGTTTCGAAGAAGTGATGCTAGTCATGGTCAGCCGTTGGTTTGATAGGTCCAAGGCTCCAAGCAGAAAATTGATACAGAGGGGAGAATATTCAGGTCGCAGAATAGCTTCGCACAAAATTCAGAGAAGCGGTGGATCTTTCCGAGTCAGTTGTCCAGTTTCTGTAGAGCACTCCGTAATTTATTTCAGTTTTGCTTTCAGTCGATGGCCAGTGCTTTCTGGGGATGCTTAATTTATTTCCAATCTTCTCATGCCAGCTCGTCTTAGTAGTAGGCATACGAGTCCATATCACTGTCCATATGTCATTTTCTTTCAACTTGCATATCTCAAATGAAGTGCATATCTCGGGTTGAATATATTTTAGGAAATTTTGTTCATAGAAACATTTTTCATTTATCACTTGCTGTAAACATGATTCTTGTGTTTGCTTGCGAGTACTATGTGGGCAAATGGATCCGAGTAGTCAGAAGACACTGAAACATCTTGGACCCAGCTCTTCTATCTTCTGTAACTCGTGCGCGTGATCTGCGCTTTGGTCGGTGGCTGCTCGTGACCCAGCAACTTTCCACTCCATCGAGTTCATCAGGAGAAATGATCTGTTCCATGGGTAACACTCTTGTTCAGAGATATTACTCACCAAGTTGAAGCAAGCAGTGAATGTTCAGGTGTCCCCTCGTAACCTCGTTCTTGAGCTTGCTTGTGAACACAGAATGGGCTGTGGTTACACCTATGCTATCCAATCCTCCTGCTAACATATACATCTATTACTTTTTATTTTTCCTATGATTACAACCACTGATATAAATTTCTCCCAACTTATTACTTCACTTTATTGGGTACTACACATTAGCAGTATTGCTTCTGACGAAAGTTCAGCTGAACCCCTATCCCGATCCAATCTTCAAACCAAACAGATATATAATACATAGTTTAACCTCACATGTAATGGACAAACATCAATTTTGTATATCATAGAGATCCCGTTCTGACCTCCAGCTTGTGAAGATAATAAAAAAAAATCAAGAACCCAGAGTCACATTGAATTAGCTATGTCGAGTTCTGAACTTGATGAGTTGAAGTGTAGCCAGCAGCATTGCTGAAGTCAACTAGCAGCATGATTTGGTTATAATTGACTCCAAGAGCAGTGGAGCAGGCATCTGGACCATCTCAATAAATTGTCCCATTTAGAGATGACGCAGTTCCGCAATGAACATGACTCAGATCCAAACCCTACCGATGGTCTGATTAATTGCTACTCGTGGCGATTGAATTGAATCGCGTGCAACTTGAGTTCGTACTTACCTGAATACCATTCTTTCTGAATGTTTTCAGGCCTGAACCTCGCCCATCATTCAGACCGTCGGTCATATGGTCATATGGACGGTACAGGTTAAGCTTTTAAAAAAAAAAGCTGGATACCTGCTTATATATTAGAAGAAAGGAGTATAAGGGACGCCACCAGACCAAGCCCTATCCCTCACAATATATTTTAGAAGAAAGGAAGATAACAAGATGATAAGTTTCTCTCTGCAAATGGATCGAAGTAGAACTAAATTTCGTTTTAATGTAGATATTCTTTTATCATTATGATGCTTCTCTCTGCAACAGCGGCATGTCATGCACATTTTAGGTGCAAATCATTCTTCCTCCTCTTGAAAGTCTTTCAATCCAAATAAGTTGGAGTCGGCTAAATCCAAATTTGGATTTCATCTATAAACTCACTAAGCCTAACACAATCTTTTAGAGAGAAGAGACACTCCTTTTTTACCACGGGTTAATGGCTTCTGTGCCACCGTTATTCTCCGTTTCGTCAAAAATACCACCCAAATTTTGCGAATAGCCGATATACCATTATTATTTCAGATTCACTCCAAAATACCATTTGGGCCCACCCGCAGAGATATTTTTTCACAAATGCCTATATTACCCTTACATTGTTCATCTTCCTCCTCCTGCCCTCCTCCCTTCTCTCTGTGCCCGGCGACGTCACTTCCGCCGCCGCCAGCTCCCGCGCCCTTCGGCTCCTCCCACGCCCCTCCCCACGGCCACCCGCCTTCCTCGGGCCCTCCACCGCTGCCACAAACCGGGAGGGCGCCCCTTCAGTTGCGTGTGTTGCCGAGGAGGCCGTCGCGGCGGTAGACAAAGGGGCGCGGGGGCCGGGGGCTCATGGCGTCGACGGAGGACTCCTGGCCGACAGCAGAGTCGTGGGGAGGGTGCAGGGACCGACGGTGGAGCCAAGCTGGCCAGGCGGAGCCGAAGGGGTGAGGGACCAGGGACTCAAGGCGGCGGCGAAGGGCCCCTGGTCGGCAGCGGAGCTGTGGAGAGGGGCGCGGGGGTCGACAGCGGAGCCATGCTGGCCGGCGTCAGAGAGGAGGTGGCGGTGCCGGGTGCCGGCACAGAGAGGAGAGGAGGGAGGAGAAAGATAAAAAGTGTAAAGGCAATATGGGCATTTGTGAAAAAAAACATCTCTGCGGATGGCCCCAAATGACATTTCGGAGTGAATTTGAAATAATAATGGCATATCGGCTATTCGCGAAATTTTGATGATATTTTTGGCGAAACGGAGAATAACTGTGGCACATAAGCCATTAACCCTTTTACCAAAGCTTAAGACCTGTTATGTTGAGACAAATCATTGATGCAATTAAATCATATCATCACAGTGAACCTAACTCTGATAATTGTTTAATCCAAGCCTATAAAACAGTGCCCAGAAGTGAATTTGGTGAGTCTCTTATGGAATCGTAGACTAGAAACTGTGGGGATTTTGTGTAATCCAAATAATGTGTTCCTTTGTTTAACCATATGAGTGGAGCAAGTACTGGCCTTTCATATATCTATGGTTCAACGGAACCGTACAACTATGTGATACCAATCATTCCTGTCTAGTTGACAGTATGTTTAGATGTACTCTACTAGCTCGCACTTGCATTGGTTGGATTGCATGTACTTGTGTACATGTTTGGTCTGCTGTAGAACACTACAACAGTACAATTGATGCAAAGTCGTTTAAGCTTTTCTTTTGTACTGTTTGGAGCATATACAAATGTAAGACTAACAACCATGAAAGAGAAACCAACACTTTAAGGTACTAACAGATCTATATGTTGTGAAAATGTTGCTAAGCAAGGTTGCTTTTAATCAAAACTGGAAACCTCACCCGACCCACTGTGAATTTGTAAAGCATGCCGCTTGCTCATTACTTTACTAGCTAATCCCTTCCTTTTCGGCAAAATTAAGAACCTAACCAATAATATTGTCGCGAAGAACATCAAATTCACTTTTCTAAACTCACCTTTCAACAAGAAAAGAATTTAATAAGAGCGTTCGGTTTGTACCTCCCACTCACCCAGATGGCACTCCGACAGTTTCGGGCAGCACCCAACCGAGTACTAGTTTGTATGGACATGATCATTTCATCATCTTCCACTGTTGCTCTCATAATTCAGTAAGCAATTACTATACCATCTCGATATCTTTTCTGCTAGCTATACAAACCTGAATGTTACCGTGTGCGCATGGGGTGCACACATGCGGATAAAATAAATAAAAATGCAGGATATATAGTTTTCAATAGAATGAAATTGCAGGATATATTGTTTTTCAATAAAATAAAAATAAAAATGCAGGATGCATCATGAATCATGCATCATGCATCATGCCTAGTGTACGGTGCAGCCGCACCAACTAATCTTCTCAGGCAGCCCAAGGGGCCTCCACCATCAGCATGGTGGTCAGTCACAATGTCACATGTCAACGGTAGCTAGTTTTGACCTGAACAATAAGGTGGTATATACATGGATGGATGGATGGATGGATGGATGGATGGATGGATGGATGGACGGACGGATGATGTAAAGTTGCAAATGTGTAAGGCAGCTTAGGGTTTGAACAAAGTAGGATGGAAGCAATACCTAGCGTCCTCTGAACACATGTTGTACTAGCAAGATAAAACAAAAGCAGCAGCAGCAGCAGCAGAAGAGCAATGAGGAAGAAGCTTATTAGGAACTAACCAAATGGCCGGGCAGAGATCGTTTTCTCTTCAAGTTAGAGCAATCCCAACTCCAAGACCCCTACCTAAACATTAGCTCGCGAGTAACTTTCTCTCGCTAGAGAGAGGAGATGTGAGAGTCAAATGCTAACGAGGCAAGGACTGAAGTGTTATGTACAAGCAGGGGAGCAATGCAGTGATATGATGATGAATTGTCCTTCCAGCGGATTTAATTGCCGTGCCACAGAAGGGTCGGATACGATCTGAAAACTCCGTGCTGATGGTGACGAGTTCAGATCGATCAATCAATGAAACAGTACAGAGCATGCCATGGATTTTCAGGCATGTGTGCTACATAGTCTGATATAGTATCATCCTGCGACTACTTCGTCATGCAGTCAAAGTATTTGCAGGAATGTACGGGGTAGAGACTACACATGATACATATACATGGGCACATCAAGAATTCAATATTATCGTTTGTTTCAAGGACCTAACCAGTAAACCAGAGGACAGCGTACCTTGTATTGCTGCGTGGCTCGCAAGCCTTATGTACGTACGTGTGACAGTATCAGTTTCCTGCAAATGCACTCCTGGCTGTGTGCAGGTTGACAAGCCTACGGCAGTGACCAGCCAGCTCCTGCAAACAAGTTTGCATTCGTCAAACGGAGCGGAGTTGTTGACGTCTTCCAACAGAGCAAACGTTGCTAGCAGAAGGGTGCGCGACAACGTCAGAAAACTAAATGAACAAGAAGATGAGATCTTGTTTTCAGAGAAGAGGATGAATTACATGGCAGCAGGCCTGTCGATTTTTTGCATGCTTTCGACCATATATATATCAGTAATATCATGTGTCGGATGAATCACATCATCAGGATCGCCAAGGATTTGCCAGCATCCAACGGATGGTGACCATGAAGAACAATGAAGAACAGAGGCACCATATTCGATAAATTTACAGCTTGCGTTTATACCAAACAATCTAAATTTACAGAGCCATTTCAATAGAAGATCAGACGGGACTAACAGATCGAGCGAATATGATAACGATCTCACGGTACGAAGTGATTAGAAATTTGAAGAAGAGATGAATTCGGCGGGTACCATGTCAAGCTCAAGAGCCCGTGGTAAAGGAAGTCAGCTCGCCAGCTACATTTTAGGTGGAAACTACCAAAGCGAGGAGAAAAGCTAGCTAACATTTTCAAGTCAAGCCACGCCCTCCATGCACATCAATCTGCCTCTGAATTCGGGATGAACTTTTAAGTTGGAACCTAAGCCCACCTGTTGCAGTTGCAGGTACGGAGTTTTTCTATAACAAAATCGGGCCCAACTAAAACGACTCTCCAAGGAGATGGACATGATCGTATTTTCTTCTTCCGTGCGTGCGCTCCAACTCCGATCAGAACTTACACATACCAGTAGAGCACTAGAGCTCGCAATTAACCTAACAAAAGTCCGGGACGGCGGGACCAACAGCGATTGCTGTTGCTGGTAGCCAGGTGTTGCGTGTGCGCGCGACAATGTAACAGAAATTTCTGCGATAAAAAAGGAAGGCGTGAACTTACTCGCACCAGACCGGACGATCCACCTGGCGGCCGCGGCCGCAAAGCGTCCAACTGGATCTACATGGCAGCTGCGGTGTCCGGCGTTGATCCATCGCCGGCGGACGAGGGAGGGCCGCCGGAAGCGAGAGGCGTCGGCGGTTTTCGTTGGGGCTGGGCGGCCGGAGGCGGCGCAAGTGTCGGCCGCTTTTGCGGGAGATTTCTCCGTGCCGCCTCACGTAAGCCGTGCGGGCTCTGCCGCCCGTTAGGTGGGGGCCCACATATGGAAGCAGGCCTGAAAGCCGAACGGCGCACGTCTCGTCGGTTCGCACGCGGCCCAGAGTCCGGCCCACACGTCCTGCCGATTTTGTAGCGGCAGCCCGGCCCAAAGGACTAGCCTAGCGTACGGGCCGAATTTGGAAGTCCAGGTCATCCGTTGGGCTTGGATGATAGGAGCCTATTGAGTAGATATTTAAATCTTAAATGAATTTAAATTCATAGAGCTAAAAAGGAGAAATTTAGCTTTACCCTTTCTATATACTTTTTATAATTCCTTATATTAGTTGTTTTAATCTTTATTTTTTTCCAAATGTATGTCATTTCATAATTTGAAGTCACTTTTTATCATTTCTTCGGTATTTCCACTTATCAAACAGATGTCACCTTCTTCAATAACTGACTAATGTTTTTTAAAAGAGAATAGAATAAATACCCAAAGATTTAAGAGATAAAGTCATACCAAACAGCAAGAAGCGCCCCAGCAACCAGTCAATCGATATGTTCACCTTTTTTTTTCTTTTGTCTTTGTGTTATTGTGTATGGCCGTGTTGCTTGCTCGATCTTACTTCTGGAGTGTCAACGTAGAGAGGAGTGCATTAATGATTTATTGATCTTACCTGGGCAGCCTGAACACGTCATCTCCCTCGCGAAGCAAGCGTTTCAAGCGCGAAGGTTACGACGACTTTTGAGCGCTTCAAAGTCTTCTGTCTTCGCGGCAGGTTGCAAGTTGTTCGAGTGTGCCAGGCTTCTCCGAGCTACGCCCTTCTTCCCCGACCTGCATTTACCTGCCATAAAACTGGAGCTCGATCTGCTGCTACCTTCATCAGCTAATGCCTGATCAGGAAGAAGATATTCTCTCCCTGTCTATGATTCTTTTTTTTTTCGCCGGATGTTTGATGTTGCCATTCTGCCAGCATAAGGGGGAAGAAGAAGATCGTTGATCTAGCAATGACCCTTGAGAATCTGAAACGAACCGTCCGGATCTAGCGCACACGACGTCTGACGAAAAAAATACACAAACATTTCGCCTTGCTGACGTTTCGTGTTGCTCCTGATGAGATCGCTAGCTAGCTAGCTAGCTGCTGGAAACTGGACACGGATCACACACCATGATGCAGACATGCCGTATTGCAGTGCATGCACACACACACACCATGCTAGATTGCTAGCCAGCTCGACCTGCAACTTGCAGTGCTTGCATCAATTGCACCAAACATATCATATTTTTCAAGGGATTATCATATCATAATTCATACATGATACATGTGCATCAGATCAAATGCAATACGCTATATAAAGTCGAAGTATCAAACAGGAACCGCTCCTCCCTATCAAAATCTATTATTTTTTGTCGTCAGACCCACCATGCAGCGCAAAGCATTTCAAATTGCTTCCTAAGCCACGCATTATTCAGGTTACTTAAGCAAGCAAGCAAGCAAGCTGAGCTATTTGACTGGGAATGTTTATTCTTTCGTTTTTAACTTTAAACCTGGGCAAAAGGTACCATGACGCCAGTTAAGGATCTTGATCAGACACACGGATGGATCGATTCGGTTGGTCTGAAGTGACGGCACCTTTTATTTTTTTGCTATAGCAAAATGGAAGCAGTTTTGCACTTTGCTTCTGCAACTGATGTAAGCATTAACAACCGATTAGTGCTAATATACTTTATAAACCAAAGAGCATTTCCCAGTTAGTTGCCGAATTGTGATTCACATTAGACATGCTCAATTTTGAGTGATGAAATGATGCTGCTGCTCTTGCCCTTCACCTGAATTGAAAGGTTAAGCCATTGTCAGAGCTTTGTAGCATCCTTGAGACAGAGAAAATCCCAACATGGGTGATCAACTGAGCAGGAAAGGAGATTTTATTTACACACGTCGTCACGCACTGTAGCTACCCAATAATGCACCACCAGTAAATTAAAATACCAGGTGAGTGAAATCACCACGCATACGAACCGACACTGTTGACGTGGAATAATAACATTATCGCTCTGCCCAATGGAAATTTTCTAGGTTTATTGATGACAAATTAAGCTAAGGTTTAGTCAAATCGATCGCTCATGACGCGTTCATGATTGTGTGATTATGCTTTGTATGATAAGCATGATCCTCTGCCCCCTCTCTCTGAAGATTCCCGTGTACATTATTTGCAGAGTAATCTGCATCCTTCTTCTCGTGCCATGGCGGAGAACGCATCCAGCTACCCTCATGTAGAAAGTTCAGATGAGAAAAGTTTTTTTGTATGATAAAAATGCCATTTATGAGCAACCACAATTACGAAAACAATATTCTTCACATAACTGGACTGACTATCCAAGCTCTCTAATGTCCAAAGTCCACGGACAATTTGCTTCAACCTTCAATTACCTGGATCTTTTTTCCTCCTACTTGACATTGGACACTAGGTCTACTTGCACGTCGCTTTCTTACCGCGCGACATTTTGCCATCGATCTCAAAACCAAACGGAGACCAGGTACAACGTATGACGCATCACGCATGGGAATAGCTGAATATGCTAGCCAGGCAACAAGTTAATTTCAGTATTCAAAATAGCTCAGAGAAGCTAATCCAGATCGCCCCATCCATAGTCTGTCCCTGTCTTCCATTGTCGTCTTGGTACCAAACACACATGTGGACGCTTTCCAACAAATTATTGGGAGGCAGCATGCGTTGGACAGGCAGCTGCCATTGGAGGATCCAAGATAAGCAGCGTTGGTTCGCCACAAAGGGAGGTTCAGACTTCAGACTTCAGAGCCCATTCATGTCGCCGTGGACAGAGTGAGGGGTTACGTGAAGAAACCAGCTACTGCGGCGAGCACAGGTTGCACAACTCTGTTTTTGACAGATGTGACGCCGGAAATTTGGTTTCATCTTGGATTTGACACAGACCTACGGCTAAAACTGAAGTGAGAGTCTGAAACCTTAACCAACAAGAGCTTGATGCAGAGCATGTTTCCTTCTTCAGTCTGGGAGAGGACATGGATTTGTGAAACATGGAGAAAATGTGGAACAAATGTAACAGCATGGTGAAAGGGCACATCAAAACTCTGAAGTTAAACGTCGACGAGACGAGAGTAGTACTAAATGAGCATCGGAGGCCTGTACGAGTAGATCGTACGCATTTCTGGATTAACAGTATCTTTTGCAGAGAAGAGGACATGAGGATCTCAATCATTGTGCCGATTTACATGCATGGACCGTCGATAATTGCTCAGTGATCAGCTAGGCAACATGAACGTACAGGTACCACATACCAGTGGGCTCTTGCTCTGCCGCTTCTTAGAGTCTAGTGCGTGCAGAGGGGTGAGCTATTTTCCAAAAAACATAGTACTTGTGGTGTAAGCTTGTGCATAAATAAGGTGTCTCAATGTCTCATACTCTCATGTGCTGCGTCTATTGTGATTTGTGAACTATGTGTGATGTGCCCCCTTCTACTAGTATCAGCGTGACGACTGAACTCAAGTGGGGAGCCATCTATATACGAAGTCAAGTCGGATATTATGGTGGTTTGTCTAATGCCACCAATTGCACACGCACTTTACAAGTGAAAAGGATACGTATATGCTCGTTGAAATTTGTTTTAGTATTTTTAAAATAACAAGCCAGAAAAACCCGCTTCGTTTCACTGGTTTATTAGATTGTTGTGATCCAATTTATAGACTGCAATAAAATTTATACTTATTTTGACTTTCAATCAATAAACGAGATCGTTATAGTTTTTAAGTCGAAACATGCAATTACTCCGATACTGAGAGACCCCCACAAGTAGTGCATCAGGACAACAGAAACCACATCACTCTCACCAGAAAGAAACCTTAGTACAGGCAAGTAAAATTTCGAAATGTACGCCTTGACGAAACAAACCGCACGTCACAGTTTTTTTTTTGGATCTTGCGATGGATCCCTGTTTCCACTTTATTGTTCATGAGCTATTGAGCTGTGGAGCGTACACTTCTCTTTTGTGCCATCCTACTTGCTGCGGCGGTGTACTGCTACTGCACAGCCATGAATAATGCATGGCGGCATCGTCGTCGGTGTGCTGTAGGAAGGACGTGCTTGCTTGGCCAACTCCAATCAGCCCTCCTCCATATCTACATGCTCTGATGCTCACCGTGCATCCATGGCTGATGGGGCTCCATGCATGCCCGGCCGGCCGTCCTCCCCACCATTGGCACGGCTCTAGCTAGCTAGGCAGAGCTTGTTTGTCTTTACCTACGGCGTGGCATGGCAAGTCGCCGTCGATGCTGACCGAGGCGTACTGCACACACATGTTCAACAAGGCATGCATATGCGTCATCTCTATCCGAGGCCAACATGGAAAACAAATTGCAAATTGACACTGCACGCCGTTAGTTATGATAATTGACTGACTGACCTGCTTAAAAACCGATTGGGTTTTTTTAAAAAATATATATTAAAAATACGGAAAAATATAGAAAATATAATATCTGTGATATAATGATATAAATATTTTATATCATATTTATTATCTTTTAAATTAAATGGTAGAGCATCACAAAATCATGAATGTAATTATTATGAAAAGATAAAACAAAACAAAAAACAATGGATATCTATTGGTGCGCGCGAGCCAATTTTTCAATCTTGTTGTGCTCAAAAACTGTTTTAAATTTGAATAATTTTAAAAATAACTCACAAAAATCATCATAAACCATCTAATATGTATATTTTTTTGAAATTTCCAAAAAAATGAATTTCAAACCGAAGCAGCCTGGCCCAAATAACCTTTTTACCGTGGCATAAATGCATGCCGAATAAGTTCATTCTGATAACAAGTTAATGATCCAAATATTCATACGATTACAAACTAATACTTAACCGTGATGGCGATGTGCTGCCAAGAATAATACCGGATCTTAGATCTTTCCTATGCGGCATCTATCACATGCATGCCGAAGACTAGGACCAGCTAGGATAGCTTCGATTGAAGCTGACGAATTAATCTCAGCCGGTTGTTAATCATCGACGCGTACGGGGTTACATGATTGATTGCTAATTATAGAGGCTAGCTAGCTAGATTAGTAGATGCATCTCTGTTTTTATAAAAAGCAACGCTTCATTAAGCTTGGCCATGAGAGACGATATGATCGATGGCTGGACCGTCGTCTCTGAAAACTCACTGTCCACCATTCCGGCCGTGGCTAGCTACGAGCTATCTATGATTGCATTGCCCGATCTGGATCTGGACGTTATGTCGGCGACGTACGTCATCAGATGGATGCGTCCGTTAATGTTAACAATATTGGTCGGGATCAAGCAGAAAGGTTTCGTGGTTAATTAACTTGGACGGTGTGTTGGGTAGCCGGTCGACTCTCGTTGTTGCATTGGCGATCGCTGATAATTTGTCTCTCTCTTTCTCGTCTCGCGTATGATGACTAATCACGAGGACGACAGCGCTGAATTAATTAGTTGCCCCAATTTTTTTTGGCTTAACAACTTGTTCAGGAGCATTGCTTAACGTATTGATTAGTGATGCTCGTCAGCTAAAATGTACAGCAGATTTGTTAAAATAGGCAACCGATTAATGCGCCTTATTGTTTTTTGTTATCTTTTTTAATCCGTATTTCCGTATTTGTATTCCATATTTGTAGTCATGCTTGTGTTGCATAACTTCCAACTATCTGAACTTGGAAACTCTTAGAAGTATAATAAATAAACAACCGCAATTGTATCGTTTTCGCTTAAAAAGCGCATTATATGATCAAGATGGCGATGGATCGAGGAGTGAGTTTGTCATTTACTGCGAATGAAAATAGAGGAGCAACCAACACATCTCACTCCATTTTTATTTTCGTCATGAAGCGGTGGGGGCCAAAGAGGTCTGACTGGATGCATGCATTATTACATATCTAGCTACATGGGGGCAGAAACGCAAATAAAATCAAAGAGTTACATCAAACAATCTAGCAAATCTGTTTTTTTTTAAAAAAAAATGTGTATGCATTTCGCTTTTGCTATGCGGATAACCGAGGAAACTCGCTCCACTTGTATCCCTCTTGCCTTTATGTATACGCCATTTACATCAATCCTAGGTGGCATGCATTACGGTACATTTTGGATCTACTGTGGTGAACGTCGTCAAATTTTGTTCTGTGAGATGTTCGGGTGTACTGAAAAAAATGAATTTTAGAATTAATTTAGCTTCTTTCATGAGCTAAAAACAAAAGTGTAAAAAAATTCCTAAAATTATAATTTAGAATGACGGTTTGGTTACTTGGTATCATGAGTCGTTTTGTGGATTTTTTTAAAATAATATTTTTTTAAAAAAAAAATCAAATTTGTATGTCCGTTTAAAAAAATTACAAAAGTAGCATGCCGCCGGCACTTCAAGTGCCGACTGGATGTCACGTCAGCTCCGGTCGTCAATTCAAATGTCGACCGAGTGCTACTTCTGCAATTTTTTGAAATGGGCATACAAATTTGGAAAAAAATTAAAAAATATTATTAAAAAAATTCTCGTTTTTTTTTGAAGAAAGGCATAACAAGAGTTACGCCCGGCTTTATTTGAAAGCCAAAGATAGAGTTACCGATGTTGTTGCTGGGGATACCAGCTATACATGAGAGCATACAAACGCAACACCCACCCACCCGGCCAAGGCGGAACCAGACAAGTTTGAGGCCGAAACTACAGCAACAACCCACTACTAGAAACAGCACCAATAAGCCACAGCAGAATACAAGCAGAGTAGACCCACCATGAAGAACCAGAACCTAGAAACATATTAGTCTAAACCCAAAAGATCAAGCAAGCTGAACCCAAAAGGAACGGAACTGCGCAGGCTAGTAAAAATTAAGTGCCCCAAGAGATTTTAGAAGCTAGTCAGGTAGATTTCTTGATGTGGAAGCTCTTGACATCCTTCCGAGAAGAGCACGGAGCAAGCCGACGATTCTTGAATGCACACCCAGATTTTTCGCCGAAGCTAAGGTCCTCCACTGAGATAAGAAACACAACGTTGAGTAAGGCAGAGAGAGCACATTTGCAGACAAATAATCATTAAAAACAAAGTTATTTCTCATAAGCCAAATCGCCCAAAAACCAGCAGCAAAGACACCCAGTGTGATAGTTTTATCCGTTTTCTTCATTTCGCCGCCACAAACGTCAAAGATAGTCGAATGAGAAGTTGGAACACTCAACCACCCAAGCGAATCTCTGATACAACACCACAAAAACTTAGAAACCGCACAATGAAATAACATATGGTCCACTGATTCTAATTGCCCACACAATTTACACATTGGGTCGTCCGGCCAACCCCTTTTAGCTAATTGTTCTCCAACTTGGATTTTTCCTCTTAAGGCTAACCACAAGAAAATTTTCACCTTCAAAGGCGCAGCACAGTCCCAGATATATCTCGTCTCCCCATCAACCACCCCCCCAAAAACTGACCAGTCATAGAATGATCTAGCTGTGTATCCTGATTTATCCAGCACCCAAGAAGCACTATCTGCATTGTCATTAAGGGTGACAGACTCACACATCTCCCTCAACTGAATCCAGTCACCATTCTCCAAGACAGACATGGAACGCCTAAAACGGACGAGCCAACCATTGTTGCAAACACTGTATACCGTTTCCCTAGGATTCAGACTAATGTTGTATAAATGAGGGAAAATTATTTTAAGAGCAAGGTCACAAATCCAGCTATCTTCCCAAAAGAGGATACTCCTGCCATTCCCAATTTTAAAGGCACAATTTTTCTGGATTCGATCTCTCACCTTCAAAACATTCTTCCAAAAATGAGATCCATTTCGTCTAGGAATATCAAAGATACTACCTCTAAGACAATACTTATTCATGAGGATCTCATAACACAAACATTTTTTATTATTCACAAGATTATAGATCCATTTGCCAAGTAAAGCATCATTCATCACTCTGGTATCCAAAAAACCCATCCCTCCAAATTTTTTAGGAACACACAGAGATTTCCAGCTCACCATATGATACTTTTTTTTCCACCAAGACCATCCCAAAAGAAACGACTTCTAATCTGATCCAACTGATGATGGACAGATTCAGGAAGCCGGAAAACCCCCATGGAATAGAGTGGTACACTGCTCAAACATGAGTTGAAAAAATTCTCGTTTTGTGCCCTTAAATATATATGGTGTGAACGAACCGCGCACAATTAATTGAGTCTACGTCTCCTGTAATTTGTAACTCTCCCATGCCGTAATTAGGTTGCTAAACATGCATGATTTTTATTAACTTGGATGTACCTGCCAATTTAACCTGATAGGGATAAATGAACAATTCCGTTTATATTCTAACAATTTTTTCAATTGCACTACTACATCCAAAAAACTAAAGTGACTATATGTTGATCCAAAATTTCAAAATCTGACAAACATCACACGTTTTATTATTGAAATCCATGTGTACGGTATATTTTATTCCTACTTGATGTCCTTGTGAAAATGAAAAAAAAAAGAAATTGGTCATGTTTTTCACACGTCTGAAGTTGTTTTTTTTTCAAAAAAAAGATAGTCCTTTGTGACTATTTTTTTAAGATTTTTCCTAGTGGTGTTGAGATAGCTCCGAAATTTGGAGGACGAAAATCGCACGAAATTTCGCACGAAATTGTGAACTCTGGGCAGAGTGCATAGATCATATATGACAAATTTTAAGACTAGAAATATTGTGAACCGTTCATTTATTTTGATCTAATGGTTAGAATTAAATATTTTTTATAATTATTTTTTAACTAATATAAATCTAGTGCCACTTTTTAAAGAATTTTCCAATTATTAGCGCTGATTTTTCTTATCACGCATAATTTTATGATTCCGTTTTTGTTTTTTCAAGCTGTGTTTCCTAATTTTGCTCAACATTCCAATTTTTCTTTTATTTTAAAGACGACTAGTATAAACCGATCAATTTCATTTAAAATTGAAATATAAATTTAAAAAAATGAAAAGATATTATAAATTCTTTTAAATACTAGGTGCTTTATGATGATTTAAGGTGAAAATTATTTTCAAAAATATGAAAATTTCAAATGATTAGTATAAACTGATAAATTTCATTCAAAATTTAAATATAAATTTGAAAAATGAAAAAACTTTAAAATTATTTTAAATACTATGTGATTTATGCTGAAATTTATTTTCAAAAATATTAAAAGTTCAGACGATTAGTATAAATCAACAAGTTTCATTCCAAAGTGAAATATAAATTTGAAAAAATAAAAAATACGTACAACAGAATCCCGATTTTTCTGTGATTATTTGTTGCAGTTGTGGGCCAACTTCGTAGCCACTCTTGCCGATTACCTAATATTTTAATTTTAATTTTCATTTAATTTTAATTTTAATTATAATCGATGGTTTATTACATCTTTGATAGGTAATAGGAGCATCATAATTTAGGGCGTATTACAAAATAGATTTCTTTAGCTTTGAAAGAGAGCAAATCGGACAGATCGAAGCACGTCGCTATCGGTTTCAGCATTGGAACAAAATAGGCAGCCTCCAGGCTCGAGCGTTGTCTGTTCTTCGCATAACGACCTGTTCTTATCGATAGCTGCACGTCTCAAAGAGAAACCATTTCTATATTTCTTCACCTAGCAGCCTGATTTGTAAAAATCGTCCAACGATCGAGATGTGTCTCACTTTTGTTTCTTTCATATCACGGTTCGCCACCACATCTTTCTCAGACAATGGAAGCAACGGTTCACGGCGTAC
The DNA here is from genome assembly GCA_019279435.1 of Zizania palustris. NCBI lineage: Eukaryota > Viridiplantae > Streptophyta > Magnoliopsida > Poales > Poaceae > Zizania > Zizania palustris. The sequence goes on from JAAALK010000286.1 coordinate 58,447,593, forward strand.
TAAAGAGAGGAAAGCAAGTTTGCATACTATCACCGCTGATACTGATACTGGATTGTTTTCACGAGCAACACGAATTGGGAATATTTCAGTGCTAATCCCATCAGAGTAAGCTAGCAAGCTAAAAGAATAAACTGCGCCGAACGTACATACAGCTGGATTTCCAGTTGCCCCATGGTGTGAACAGTGAACAGTGAAAGATACTTAGAAAATACATAAGGCGGATTCATCGAATCTCCCTACCTCCATCCCAAAAACATGTTAATCACACCCAAGATGCTCTCAATAATGGCGCCATTTGCATCATCATCATCCACAAGATCTCCGACGAGGGAAAGAAAGAAGCTCGCTAAGCATCGGCTCGCAACACCGGCCGGCCATTGGTAAATCCCATCGGGCCCCACCTCCAAGGCCGCTCATCCGGACCGTCCATCCGCGAGCGGCGTGGCCCCCACGCTGACTCGGCCGCGGCCGCGGCCGCATCCGGTGGGGATAATAACCCTCGACCCACGCCGAACCGACGCCCGCCACGTGCCCCCCAGCTCTTCGCAGACGCGAGGCCCCGGAGCCGCGCGCGAGCCCGGCTATAAATACGCGGCCTCTCCCACCGCGAGTTCCCCGCATCCGCGTGACACTCACCGGTCCGTCCACCCACACACCGGCCACCGGCTCGAGCAATCCTGCTCGCGATCTCGCCGCCGTTCGCCGTGCCACCGACGCCATGTGTGGGATCCTGGCCGTGCTCGGCTGCGCCGACTGGTCGCAGGCAAAGAGGGCTCGCGTCCTCGCCTGCTCCCGCAGGCAAGAGCCAGCACCCGCCGCGCGCCACTGCACATACATGCTCATTAACTAAACTGTGATGGCCATTCTTTTTTCGCCGGAGCCACGATTCCGCCCGCGGTTGTTGGGCGGTGAAGTTGCCGTGTGGCACGTGCATGCGTGCCTACGTGTGTCGTCACCGCCCTCGAGCTTGCTAGCTAGGGTATAGTATAGTACGTGGTAGCCTAGTAGGGTGGTTGTGGTTTTGTCCTGGTTTTGTTTTTGTCTCTTTGCGGTGGGGTTGCATAGGAATCGTAAGGATCGGACCGTAATAACAAGGGGTGATCCAAAAAAACGAACATGGGAATCTTCGTTGATCCGAATATACGATGTGGTGCAGGTTGAAGCACAGGGGGCCTGACTGGTCCGGCCTGTACCAGTGCGAGGGCAACTTCCTGGCGCAGCAGCGGCTCGCCATCGTCTCCCCGCTCTCCGGCGACCAGCCGCTGTACAACGAGGACCAGACCGTCATCGTCGTGGTAAGAATTGAACCAACCCATCATAGAATCATATATAGATCAGCACTGTACGTGCGTCGTGTGTATGTGATGTCAGTACACTGTGAACTGTTCGTCGCTGCAAGTAGTTTGCTGATTGACTTTGTGTTGTGTGAGGAAGGCCAATGGAGAGATCTACAACCACAAGAAGATCCGGAAGCAGTTCGCCTCCAAGCACACGTTCAGCACCGGCAGCGACTGCGAGGTCATCATCCCGCTGGTGAGACAAACCGATCGGTTCAGTTCAGTTGTAACGACGACCGATACTAGCTAATTAGCCCCTGGCGATGTAACAAAAACGGAAATTAAAAACGAAACTGGATATAGTACTGATGCCGACCTTGTCCCTCGCTCTGTCGTCTCAAGTATGAGGAGTACGGCGAGAACTTCGTCGACATGCTGGACGGCGTGTTCGCCTTCGTCCTCTACGACACCCGCACCAAGACGTACATGGCCGCCCGCGACGCCATCGGCGTCAACCCACTCTACATCGGCAAGGGCAGTGACGGTATGTAGGTCGCCGTCGAGCACCAGTGTTCTCCACGTCTCTGTAACCGGAGGAGATCGACTTGCGCTTACCGATGTTTGATGTCATCGTCTGCGCAGGCGCCGTCTGGATATCGTCCGAGATGAAAGCGCTGAACGAGGACTGCGTCAAATTCGAGATCTTCCCTCCCGGCCACCTCTACTCCAGCGCCGCCGGCGGGCTCCGGCGGTGGTACAACCCTCACTGGTTCGCGGAGAAGGTCCCGGCGACGCCGTACCAGCCCCTCGTCCTCCGAGAGGCCTTCGAGAAGGTGCGATAGTATCTACTGACAAGAGCTAGCTCACCACCTAGCTAGGAGAGATGGTCTCGTACGGTATCCTGAATTCCTGGTGCTGAGTGACACTGACACTGACCATGGCTACTTGCTCTGCTCTGCTCCGTGTGCAGGCGGTCATCAAGAGGCTCATGACCGACGTGCCTTTCGGCGTCCTCCTCTCCGGCGGCCTTGACTCCTCTATCGTCGCCTCGGTGACCAAGCGCCACCTCATCGAGACTGAAGCCGCCGAGAAGTTCGGAACTGAACTCCATTCCTTTGTCGTTGGCCTCGAGGTCTGGTTTTGCTCGTAACCAGGAGAAATTTTATGTTTCTGTCTTCTCCGCGAACCATGGAAAAACTGATTTTTTTTGTTGTTCTTACACGTTACAGGATTCCCCTGATCTGAAGGCAGCAAGAGAGGTAGCTGACTACCTAGGAACCATCCATCACGAGTTCCATTTCACCGTCCAGGTAGAGCAAATGAAAAAAGAGAGAGATAAATTTTAAGGTGGTATCATATTTTTTGTGATAATTAATACTAAAAATAGTGGTAAAATTACTCAACAAAAAAAGTAGCTGCCTTGATACAGTGACTGGTATGATAGAGCAGCCATAACAGAACAGTTCGCAAAAAAAATATTCACACATATAACTCACAGATTTTATGTTCAAACCTGAACTCTCGACCAAAAATTTGCCCCAAACAATCTTATGGGGAACCAGCCATGTCAGAAAATTGACGAGTGAAGAATCCCTTGGACTTTCTAGGATGGCATCGATGCGATTGAGGAGGTGATCTATCACGACGAGACATACGACGTGACGACGATACGGGCCAGCACGCCGATGTTCCTCATGGCGCGCAAGATCAAGGCGCTAGGTGTCAAGATGGTGCTGTCAGGCGAAGGTTCAGACGAGCTCCTCGGTGGTTACCTCTACTTCCACTTCGCCCCCAACAAGGAAGAGTTCCACAAGGAGACCTGCCGCAAGGTACCCCAGCTACCAGCAGAAACTGATGCTGCCGATTCCTTTCGGAATCCGAATTTCTCACGCGAAATGCCTCTGAATGTTCTGAATCCGATCGACGTGCACCGCCCGCAGGTGAAGGCACTCCATCAGTATGACTGCCTGCGTGCCAACAAGGCGACGTCCGCCTGGGGACTGGAAGTCCGTGTACCGTTCCTCGACAAGGAGTTCATCAACGTCGCCATGAGCATGGACCCTGAGTGGAAGCTGGTAAAAATCGCATCTTTTTGTGAATGGGAAACGACGGTTGACTGTTCCAGACCCATTTCCGTTGCTCAGAATGTGGTGATGACTTTGTTTGTTTTCTCTCGCAGTACAATCCTGATCTTGGCCGCATCGAGAAGTGGGCTATGAGGAAGGCGTTCGACGACGAGGAGCAGCCTTACCTGCCAAAGGTATGGACAAATAGCAGTTCTCTGTTTTTGTTCAGATGTGCGAATAGTGTGGTGCCAGTGGTGCGTGTCCTGAACTAACAGTGTTCGGTAATTTCCTCCCTCCACAGCACATTCTGTACAGGCAGAAAGAGCAGTTCAGTGACGGTGTCGGCTACAACTGGATTGATGGCCTCAAGGCTTTCACGGAGCAGCAGGTTGACTACCGACCATTTCCGATGTACCCTGTCGTATGAATCATCGAAACTAAACTGATCCCTGATGTGATTTCCGCCTGCCATTCCTTCAGGTCAGCGATGAAATGATGCAGAACGCTGCCAAAGTGTACCCATACAACACGCCCATCAACAAGGAGGCGTACTACTACCGCATGATCTTCGAGAGGCTATTCCCGCAGGTGAGGTGTCTGACTGATGCTCTGAAACAGATGGTTTCTGGCACGCTGTTACTAATAATCTACTAATCTGCAAACTGTTTGCTGACCCGTGCTCGTCGCGAATTTTGATGCAGGAGTCGGCGAGGGAGTCGGTGCCGTGGGGCCCGAGCATCGCGTGCAGCACGCCGGCGGCCATCGAGTGGGTGGAGCAGTGGAAGGCGTCGAACGACCCCTCCGGCCGGCTGATCGCCTCCCACAACTCCGCCTCTGCCAACGGCCACGCCCACGCCCACGGCAACGGCAACGGCGTGGTGGTGGCCAACGGGACGAACGGCGCCGCCGCCAACGGGACAGCCAACGGAAAGATGGAGGAATAACGCCGGCGAACTTGAAGCTGGCCGGCCCCCGCCCGGTCGCGCTAGTACTAGCCGATCGATGAGCCGGCCGTGTGATGTACACTAAATAGTACTAGTTGGTGTGCGTGTTCATCGACCCGCCCATGCATGGCATTGGCGCGTTATAGTACCACCGTTCACGTGCGTCTTTGTGGCTGCTGCCGTTGTATCGTCACCGTTGTACGTGTGCGAGAGAGAAGAAGCAACCGATTCAAGAATGTGGGAGTGATCACTTTGAACTCAGCCTTGAATTGATGCAACCTTAATATATCCCCGATTAATTAGTCTGTCAGATCTTTGTCTTTGTCTACAAGTGCGCGAAGAGGATACGATTCCAGGTGTCCGGGACGCCCGGGACGCAACAGTGGATCCAGTCCGTGTATTGGTTCGGGTCGGCCTTCTGCTCGTCGGTGACGAGGAGGCCGCCGGTCTCGGTGTAGACGGAGACGTGGGCGTCGAGCCGTCGACGCGGTGCTCCGTGAGCTGCGTGATGTTGAGCAGCGTGACGGGCACTCTCATCCTGCCCAGCACGCCGGAACACGCGACTAAAAATTAGTATAATCGAGCAGGCTGAGGACGATATCTGCATATGTGTGATGTGTTTGCCTCATGTGCGTGGTGGAGATGGACATGAAGAAGACGCGGGTGGTGTTGGGGTCGACGTTGGAGTCAACCCAGTTGGCCCATGTCTTGAGGGTTGAGGCCCAGACGGTACGCGACCTATGCGTCCAGCTCCTCGTACCCCTCGTACCCATGCGTGCAGAGGCGATCACCTCTGCTTCCATTGCAGTCGAGATTTTTTTTTTTTTGCGGCGAACGTACGGTGGGTGGCTTGGCTTACACCGTTTTGATGCTGTAGCCGGTCATCCACCAGACGCAGCTGTCGAAGACGAGGATGTCGGCGCGGCGCCAGTGCTTGGCATACTCCTCGATGGCGTCGACGTGCAGGACGCGGCCGCTCGCCTCGAGCCGGATGTTGCGGTCCGAGTTGGACTCCACCAGGAACGGCGTCCAGTAGAACTTGATCGACGCGTTGTACTCCTGCGTGCAGTTAGACGAGAGTTAATTCGAGACGTTTCTAATTTGCCGGCGCCGCCGTCTTGGCTCGGCTGGTGCGCTGCGCACGCACGCACTTTGGCGGCGTAGACGGAGAGGGTGTCGCTGCGCTCCATGCCTCCATGGACTTGGCGGCGGCGGTGTCCGGGACGGCGGACTTGACGAGGCAGACGAAGGAGAGCTACTGGCCCAGCTGCAGCGAGTCGCCCACGAACATGATCCGTTTCCCACGTAGTTTCTCCGGCATGGCGACTGGGTCAAACCTGCGCAATATCCACGATTTGACCCAATCACCCAATGTTTTGTCAGCGGAGTAATATGTTGGTCCAGCCGTCCGGACCAATTACAAGTATGGTCTACTAATATTTCAGCCCATCTAATGGGGACACTAGAAATTTTGGGCCCAGTTTCTCTTGTTGGCCTACGAACGGCATGGCTGAACGTTATGCATTGTTGTTTAGCGTTATGCATGCATCTCTTTCAAACAATCGTATCATCCTCCGTGCCTCAATGCACCTGACTTAACATCAGTTCATTACTGCCATCTGTTATATTTCAACCCAAAAATGTACTCCCTCCGGTGTACAAATATTAGTCGTTTAGACAAAATTACACATACCAAGGTGATATTAAATAAAGTTATAAGGGTTATTTCAATTGATTGTGGAGCCTAGATTTTAGTGTTGTCACCCAAGTTCAACTCCTGATGGTCATATCTCATTTGATAGCAATGCCTCGATTGACGGGATGACTAATATTTGTATACTTTCAATAAAAACCAAAACGACTATTATTTGTACATCGGAGAGGAAGTATCGAACTAAGCAGAATGAAAATCAATACACTCTCCAACTCCAAACCAAATTGCCAGAGCATCACTGAAAAGTGCGTGAAAGCGTGCTGACCTGGGGAGAATACAGTCATCAAGATGCCAATCCTAGTACAGGTAGTCGCTGTCGGGCCTGCCGTTCCTCTGGCAGGAGTCCTGCCTGTCAATGTGTGGGCACGTCTGGTCCGTGTAAGGCAGCTTCTTGGACTCGTCGTACGCCCAGTAACCCTTGTTCACGCTGCACCCGCTTGCGTCGAACGCCATCTTCGCCGCCTCCGTTGACGGCGTCACCGGCTCGGCCGAGAACACCGCCGACGCCCTCATCTCTGCCCGCGGCGACGTCCTCCTGTTCTCCTTCTCCTCCGTTTCTTTCTTATCCTTAACCTCTGAAAATTAAAGATCAAAGAGTGGAGCAATCACATGCATGGATGTACAGTTGCAGCTATATTGATCAGTCTATACCTGCAGCACTGATGCATTGTATTGATTGGTTTACCGGTGAGACCCCGGAGGTCCTCGGTGAAGATGACGCCGGCGAGAGCCAGCCCGCCGATGATCGCCACTACCACTGACAATGGAGCCTGCCCCTTCACATGCTTCATTGCGGAGAGCTGAACCATGGACTCACTACGCGTGCAGGCAGCAAAGGCGTTTTCTTGCAGAGTGAGGTTTATGTCAGACTTTGTGATTGCAGTTTCAGCTGTTTTATCAACAGATATGATTACTTGTAGTAGCTAGTGGACACGCTTTCAGTTATCGTGCTTCATGCGATCGTAACAAGAATTGTAGTTGAGGAAATTATATGAATCCACCGTCTGAGGGTAGGGTAGGACGGTAGGTGCATTTGGCACTCGATTTTAACTGTACTGTTTGGTGATTTTTTTAAAAATAATATTTTTAAAAGAAAATTTCAAATTTGTATGACAATTTTGAAAAATTGCAAAATTAGATACTGAAATGCCGACTGGTGTCACGTCAGCTCCAGTCGGCACTTCAAGTACCGACTGGAACTGACGTGACAGAATTTGATAGGGGGACAACATCCAGTCGGCATTTGAAGTGTCGATTGGAGCTGAAGTGACACCAGTCGGCACTCCAAGTATCGACCGGTACCTATTTTTACAATTTTTCAAAATCGACGTAGAGATTTGGATTTTTTTTAAAAATATTATTTCCTTGAGTAGGAGTGACGCAAAAACAATGTTTGGAGTTGAGAAAGCCAACCTCAACATGAGCAGCATCTTACTGTAGTTCAGTGGGATTGTCAACTCAGGTGCTGCAGGCTGCTGCTGTGCAGTACTAGGCAGTAGGCACTACAATCTGATACTGTCCAACAAGTTGTGTTGTCTACGCTTGGATCAGAAACTACTGCCATCTGTCCTTGTGTTTGTTTGTCCAACTGCCAATGTAGTAGCGGACAGCATAATTTTCTGATGGAATGCTTGAAATCTGCATATCAGCTCACCAAGCCATGCTCTATTGCTCTGCACTGCTGCAGGAGCTGTATCGTCTCTCAATTATTGCTTCTCAGTTCTCGCTTCTTAAATTTTGATAGCAAAGAAGATGTCATGAGTTCTCGTTCATGGCACAGACAACTTCAACCGCAACCCGCAGGAATGATCGAAGATTCAGAGTGTGGTTCGCTGGGAGCTAAAAACTTCAAATTGAAGGCACTGGTAAATAAGCAAACCAGACAGATTCGTACTCTCTCTTTCTGTAACAAAATCCACCCAGTGTATCTTTTGTTGCAGCTTGCTACTCTCCACCGCCTACCACACTATACGATCAGCTGATAGGCCAACTTACTCAATGATCACCAGTACTTGTACTCGCAAGGTTTAGTCGCACAGTGACAACTCAGTTGGTGAGAAGAGGAAGACTCGTTTGATAATAGTTCATCGCTGGATTCGCTGCTGATGCCTTCTTCATTCCCTTGTGTTGTTTTTTCCGGTGCTTGCAGGCTCCTTAGCGATTTTTTTTGAAATAATATTTTTTTAAAAAAAAATTGAATTGTGTATAATCAATTTTAAAATATATAACGATCAGCGAACCTTCGACCTAACATTATCACATGAGTATTGATCAAAACTCAAAAGAGCGATCAAGGAATCAACATCTGATTCCTCTCCACGGGCCGCAATTCCGTTCGTCGGCTGGGAATGGGCCCAAGAACGTGTACAATTGTGCAAGTTCGATGAAAGCTACATTGTTCTCAGCCACGTGTGCCTACTGTCATCAACCATCAAGAATATGGTCGAACACACGGTGACAGAACTGATTCGTCGTTGTTCTGTAGCCTTACACCGAATCAGATAAAACGATGCTGTTGTTGGCCCGTTATTGTTGCCCCAAGATGAGCCGGTACGGTGGCACTATTGGTAGAAGAAGAGCAGGGTGTAGAAGAGCTGGTTCCACGTGTCCGGCAGCCCGGGGAGGCACCAGTGGCTGCAATCCACCGGGCCGCCGGCCGGGTTGGCGCGCTGCGCCGGCGTGAGGCCGCCGCTGTACACCGACGGGTGCGCGTCCTTGCGTAGCGCCGACAGCGCCGTGATGTTGAGGAGACGAGCCGGGTTCTTGAGGGACCGCAGCGTGGACTGTATCACCTGGTTCTGCCCCGTCGTGGCCGCCTGGGCCGTCGTCGTAGCGTTCGGCCCCGCCACCAGGGCCGTCTCGCCATAGCAGTTCGATCGAGCCCACGGCGCATATCAGAACAAAAGTAAGGCTATTTACAATGGGGTTTCATGAGGTGTTTTATGGTATTAATTATCATGTCATATCAGATTTTTGCTTATATGACATTCAATTAATGAAGAAAGAGAAGAAAGTAGTGTCATCACCATGACATGGTGCTAACCCGTTTCCAAGACGAATGAAACGAAATGAAACAACCATTGAGAGCTAAATCGTTTCATCAGAGAGAGGATATTTCATGAGAGCTAGTTGCATTTAATTACACTGGTTAGCCTAGGAAACAGTGAAATGAAATTATCCACTGAGAGGGTATTTCATTCAGTTGTAAAGTTGACGTGGCATTTTAGGAAACAGTGCTATGAAACCCACCATTGTGAATAGCCTAATAGATAACGTTGTCCGTGAAAGACGACATTGCCAACACGAGAGCACACGCACTACAAAAACAACAATAAATTTTCATCAGCTTTTTTACTTTCCGTCGGTATTTTGAAAAGCCGACGAAAATTACTCAATTTTCTTCGGCCTGCACGAACCGACGAAAGATAACTAACTTTCGTCGGTTTTAATTGGGTCCGACGAAAGATAATTTAATTTCCGTCGGCCTACTCTCCACCGACGACGGAAGATATTTCCCCCCCCCCCCCAAAATATCAGCCGCGCACCCTGTTTTTTCCCAGCGCGCCTAGGTTTTTCCATCCTCCCGCCCGCCTCCGCGCCTCGCTTCCCCGCCTCCCGGCCGCCGCCTCTGCGCCTTCCCGCCTCTCGACCGCCGCCTCCGCACCTCTCCCCAGCGCGCCTAGGTTTTTCCAGCCTCCTGCCCGCCTCCGCGCCACGCCTCCCGGCCGTCGCCTCTGCGCCTTCCCTCCTCTCGACCGTCGCCTCCGCACCTCGCCTCCCTGCCTCCCGGCCGCTACCTCTGCGCCTTCCCACCTCTCGACCACCGCCTCCGCACCTCGCGCCCCTCTTGTTGCACCTGAAGCTACAGCCGACGTCGGGCGTCGCGGAGGAGGACGAGGAGGACGAGGGGTGACCTGGAAGAGGAAGAGGACGCCGCCACGAAGCCGCTACAACTATTGCCGGCCGTCGACGGGAAGATGAAGAGGTCGCCGAGCCAGAGTTCTCTCGAGAGCCTGAATCTCCTCTAACGACGGGGTGAGCTTTGTAATCCTTCTCAAATCTTCTAGAATCGTAGAAGTCATACTAGAACTGAATGGGAAAAAAATCAAAGTATATCTAGTACGTCGTCATACAAAAAGCTTAAGTTTTTGCTCTAGTTAGGCAGTCAGCAAGTTTTTGTAAAACTGGTAGCGGTAGATGAAAAGTGAAAACTATGCTCCTAGCAAGAACATGCATTATCAGGCAGACCGACCCCTGGAAGGAGTAATTTCACATTTAATTTGAGATGAAATAAACATAGTTAGAGATTTTTTTCTCAGTTTTCCCTGCTGAAATATGGCTCTGCTTGTCACTCCACTGCTCATCGTCATCATTCATTCATGGGAAAATTACTCACATGCCATTATAATTTTCAGAAATTGCTTATATGCCATTGTCAGTGACTGTGGCGGCCCCCATCTGTCAGTGACACACCGATGGCATATTGGCAAACCGTGAAAATTGTAATGGCACGGAAAAAATTAACCCTTCATTCATTCATCCATCGCTAGATCTTAGCTTTAGCACGTCTTGTTTTCGATTCAAAGGAAGAATAGTACGTGCAAAATGGCCAATGCATTTGATTAGTTAGAGACCAGCAAAGCAATGCTCTGAGCAATCTGTTTGGATGTATACCATAACGTATGTATGATTGGGTTGGTCTTGCATGTGCTTGCTCTAGATAGGTTGCTAGTTTTTCTATACTTCAGCAATAGTCGTTGTGTAAGTTTTTACTGGTTTCATCGCTGTAAATCTAAAAGAAGTTGTTTCCTACTTGTTCATCACTGATAAACCATATTGTGTGTTCTGTTAACTGTAAATTGACAGTGATGCATGCACTTGTTGATGGACCATCCAGCAAGGATTGGAGAGGTGGCTGGGCCGGGGTTAATGAACATTCAGATTGGCACATGTTGGCAGGGTCATTTTAATTAATCAATCCATTCAGATTTAATCAATCCATATTCTATGACTCATTTTAATTACATTTGTTGGCAGGGTCACAAGAGCAAGAAGGAAGTTATGTCAGAGATCATTTTAAAAAGTAAATTTTACAAGGTGCAGCTGTGGTTACAAATCATTATCCCTTCGGTTCCTGTCCATTATCATCTAGGAAAAACATTTTTTCGTTTTAATATTTACTGGATTGATCTTACATTCTTACTGCCATCTTCTGTTTCCTGTTAGTCGTTGAACTATGAGAGTTTATGAAAATTAATTTAAATTCAGTCTAGGGGTTACTATTCTTTTTATATACATGATGCTTTCTTCAGTTTTTTAGCTCTTGTGGATTTACTTTTTGCGAACCATTCTCTGAGACAAGCCAATGACACCTGACTTTAGCGTTCTGTGATCATATTTGTATCAAACAATGATCCAGTATTCTTTAACATTTCAAGGAATTAGGTTGGAAAATGAAAATTTGGCTTGGTAGTCATTTTGCAAATTTTCTTTTTTTTGGATTTTTTAGTTAACTTCCGTCGGCCAACATTAGCCGATGAAAGTTATTGGCCCGTTGACAGAAAAAATAAAAAACACAAAAAAGTAATTTTCGTCGGCTAGCATTTGGCCGACGGAAGTTACCGATTTCCTGGTAACTTCCGTCGGCTAGGTTTGGCCGACGGAAGTTAGCTAACTTCCGTCTACCCGCTTCCGTCGGCCAAATGTCGATGAAAGTTAGCCTTTTATCGATGGAAGTTAGCTTCTTCTGTCAGAAAAGAGCTGACTTCCATCGGCTTTGATCGACGAAAGTCACGTGCATGTGTACATATTATAGATGAGATGAGATTTACCTATAATGTGTAGGGGACATGGACTGGAAGAAGACACGGGTCTTGACTGGATCGACGTTGAGGTCCACCCAGTTGGCCCAGGTGGCCATCCCGCACTGGAACGCCACCATCCGGTCCATGTCCTCGTAGTACCGCCCGTCCGCGCCCATGTAATCCCAACTACGCTTGGACATACACACGCATTCGATCAGCCGAGTTGAAGAGGACATCGGCGCGGCGTGTCACAATAATCACGGCGTTACCCCTGTAGCGCGCCGGTGTGCGTCCACCAGTGACCGGAGTTGAAGGAGAGCACGTCGGCGCCGCGCCGCGCCGTGCCACGCCTCGCCGTTCTCCGAGACGTCGTCCAGCCGTAGCACACTAGCACCTTCTTCCTCTGAGCCATGTCGATGTCCACCAGGTACGGCGCGCGGTAGAATGATACCACCAAACCGTACTCCTGCTCATATATATAGTTATATGTGTGTGAATTGTGATGCAAGTGCAGAACGTATAACGCGCATACATACGTACCAGAAACTTGTACGAGTATAGCGGGTCCACGGAGACGAGCTGCGCCGGCGACTGCGGCGCGGCGGCGTGCAGCACGCAGACGAGCGACTCCCACTGATTTCGGCCCAGCGAGTCCCCTACGAACATCACCGTCTTCCCCTTCATCCGCGTCAAGAAGTCGGCGCCATCAAACCTACCAAAATTACCAGTTACCACTCCGATTAGCTCGCTGCATGCACGCCACGCGCTCACGCATGTCGCCATACGCGCGCGTCGCTTCAGTTTCACGCACGCAGCACCCTCGCTTCGTACGTACGTAGTATATGCTTACCTCGGTAGCTCACAGCCGGCCGGCTTCCACCGGTACCGGAGGTAGTCGGAGTCCTGCCGGCCGTAAAGCTGGCAGTTGAACCCCGCGTCGATGACCGGGCAGTTGTACCCGGTGTATAGTACCCGGCCGCCGCGCCGTCGTCGAGCACCCAGCCGCCGCTGAACACGTCGCAGCCGCCGCTGGGCGCAGCGCCGGGCAGGACGTCTTTCCGGTGGTGTCTATGTCGCGTTAGTCCGATGGCGAACGCCGAGGCGGGCAGCGATAAGGCGTAGAGGAGCAGGCCGAGGACAAAGGAGGACACAGCGACGGCAAGAAAGCCGCCGCCGTACTTGCACAAGAACGGCATCGATGGCGAGTAGAAGGAAATTAAAGTCGACTTTCCCGACCGCTTTATACTACACAGGCTGCAACTGCCGCGGCTGATGAATCGATCACGAGGCTCGCGTTAGCTAAGATTAAACCTCCTGCCGTTGCAAGCAGGCAAAGCAATGCGCGCATATATTAGCTGCCCTAATTGTTTTTCTGTTCCGTCGAAGCAAGGAATTGAAGCGCGATTATCTTGCTACCCGATCGATTAGCAGCAGCTCGTGGTTATCATTGCAGTATATATGGACATTCGTGCACGTAGGTAGTACATGGAAAGGTTTACGTTTTGGAATTCGTACGCGCATCAATATATATGGAATCTCTTCAGCTCCTGCGCGGTAGTAGTCTGTCTCAGAGGCGGCAAATCTGAGCTGACAAAAATAGCGCGGCAAAAGTGAACTGAACAACTCTAATCAGAGCAGCTCCACTTCAGAAATCCAGCTAGAACTGACTCTGAGTGGAGCTGGAGCTATGGAGCTGCGATTGAGGTGCTCCAAACAAATGAACTAGAACTCCAGAAACTCCATGAAGTTACATTTTTTGGAGCTGGGGTGTTTGGCTAGCTCCAATCAACTCTAACCTAGAGTTTGGCTCCGGAGAGTCATGCCAAACACCCCCTAAAACTATTGGCTGGGAATGGATGTACACGGAGCTTGTAGATGCCGTTACGCATAACGCCGGCAGGACGTACGTACATGTTGGACGTCGGATAGGGCGGAGCTTCGGAAGCAGCGGCGGGGCGCCCACACGAGCATGAGTTAACTGGGCTGACATTACTGGCCGATGCCTACCTCTATGGGCTAATGGTCACGACGAGCCCGCATCGTTGTCACGCTGTCATGGGCTGAGCTGGGGAGTAGAGTAGAGAGAAAGAGAGAGAGAGGATGGGAGATTGGCATCTCTATGATTTTTTGGTGATACTTGCATGACAAAACATAAAAAAACATCAATATTTGACCATATTTTCTTTAATTTGCTAGGTCTCAAATATTTGCAAATCAAAGTTTGACATTTTTGCAAAAAAAAATATATTCTGTTGCCTCGTTTGACCGCTTATACCCCTCTTAATTTCACGATAAATAAAAGGTCCTAAATATTCTTTAGGAACGGCAAATCGACAAGTGGGCCTGGTATCCACATATATTTTGTGTTCACGTTCGACCTGAGACCAGAGTTCCTAGCCATAACGAGTATATACTCATATATATACATCTTCATATGTGTTTTTTACATAGTCAGTCTCTTACATATCAATCCACTTGGCACGGTTTTTCATAATGTATATATACTCTAACGATGACTATAATATGTACCCTCCATTGAGGACTCTTTTATGATAGTTGATAGTTGATGGATTTATAAACTGTGATGCAATGATACATATATGTTAATAAATATATTATATCATGTGATAGCTGGTACCAAATCTTGTTAGAATTATAATGTACATCTCACGTGTTCGTGCTCAAATTAAGTTCAATCGAGCTAGTTGCTAACCTAGTATTTATATATATAAACAATCAGGGGCGAAGCCAGGATAATTTGTCACTAGGGTCGGCTAAAATTTATGGTACTAACTTAGGTTGAAGAAATATAATACCATGCATTTTCGCTGGGGTCTTAGCTGGTAAAAAAATATAGGTATAATACGCTACGACGAAGTCATCGGGGTCAGCTGACCCCGACGCTATAACGTGGATTCGTCCCTGTAAACAATAAGATTTCAATGGTATTAAAGTATTCGGTGGTATAAAATTAAAACCGGAACTTTCGATAAAACAAAACTAATCTCGACAATAGTTGACCATCCATACCATTCCTCACATTTGAATCTCATTTCACAATCAATCACCCCTACTGTTCATAAAAAATTGTAAGCCTTACAAATAAAAAATGGTAGTCTAACTTGTTGCGAGTTTGTATCCTGCGGGCACACCGCACCTGACCCCACGCCAACTGGTTGTAGAGTAGGTCCCACGGGAAAACTCACAGGTGGGCCAGGTGTAATCAGCCCCCACCCATTTTCCGTTGGGTACCCTTTTCCGTTCCCCTTCTCAGTCCGACAGTCCCGTCACGGATCCAGGCAACCGATCCAACTGAAAACCAATCCCACGCGCCGCGCCGCGCCGCGCCGCGCGTCGCCTCGCTCGCCGCCGATGGCGACCGACGCCGATGAAGCGCCCCTGCTGGCGGAGGAGCCCCTCAGCCCCGGATCCTGCAGCCGCGAGCTCGAGCTACGGGAGTTCCGTGACCGCTACGTGATCCGCTCGATCGACGGCGGCGGCGCCTTCGCCGTCTCCCGCTCCAACGGCTCCCTCCGCTCCCTCTCCGCAGGTTGCCCCCTTCACCGTGAAGCGCATCGACTCTGTTTTTTTGTTGGTTTTGGTGCTCTTCTCATGAACTGATGAACCGATGGTGGCTTTACATGTGAGTGTGTTCATGTGCAGAGGAAGCCGCGTCGGGAAGCGATTATAAGGTCTCGAAGATATTTGGAGTCGCCGGTGTGATCAGGTTGCTTGCCGGTGAGTCACCATTTATGCTAGATTGTGGACATCGAACTGATTTATCTGATTATCTCGCATGAAGTCATAATCTCCTGACGGGGGGCAACGTCTGAATGATGTCTTTTTGCCTAGATGTGTTTGTATTTTCCCCTCACTTAGGTATGTAATGATATTAAACGTTATTGTCTAACTCAAAGTTATTCATCTAATTTAAAATGCTGGACACTTGACAAGTAATTGCAGTGTAAGTTACAATAATGGTGCTAACCAACGTTCCATACAAAATTGCATAGTTTTGGCGCTTAAACTTCCACATTCGGTAATATATGCTAACTAATTGTTGTCGTGTTCTAATTTAGAAAATCTCCTTGGCACTAACTGTTATCCTGAGATAATTTCTGCATTTCAGTTAGACTTTCTCTAGAATTTACTGATTTGAATGTAGTTTTTACTGTACCTGGTAATTCCGCACTGCCACAAAATATATAAAAGGATGATTAAAAATGGATTGGCCCCAAAAAATAATAAAACCCTAAATATTCGCTGTTACAGTGCAATCACTGTACTTTTATGGTGAAGAGTACATCATTGTAGCATACAAAATCCATTTGTTCAAGAAATGAACATACATTGCACTGCTCAGGATAGTCAAACTTATGTCCCTGCTAGGTAAAATCCGGAAATGGATTTAGCATGGGAGTCGTTCGATAAGGAAAATGTTTTTCTTGTATCCTTTTGAAAGGTTCTCCACATTATAACGGCTCATTGTCTGTCAAAAATATTTTGTGAAATTATAATTTTATGTAGTGGGTCTTCAGTTTTCAATTTGTTTTTTATCAGGAAGCTACATACTTGTCATCACTTCTCGAAAGGATGCTGGCTCATATCTGGGCTCCCCTGTTTACAGTGTGAACTCGATGAAATTCTTATGCTGCAATGAGGCTATAAAGCACTTAACTTCACAGGAAGTATGGATCCATATTGTTTGGTCAGATCTAAGGAATTGTTTATCTTTATCTGGCAATTTTTGGTCGCTGGATCTGCATCATAATTTGTGTGCATCATCTGAGTGCAGAAAAGGGATGAGGCATATTTCATGTCTCTCCTGAGAATTGCAGAAACTACTCATGGGCTGTATTACTCTTACGACAGGGATTTGACTCTAAAGTAAGTATCAATTCATGCATGTATGTGGGTAAGGCAACTGAAAGATGTATTTGTGCATCTCCTTGTGATAAACTGTCACTAGTCATTTTCTCTGTCATATGAGTTGTCACTTCCTAGTTTGCAGAGGGCATCAAAGTTGGTTGCTGGGCGGGTACATAAACCACTGTGGAAACAGGTTAGTGAGGATTCACATCATAAGTTAGTACATACTAATTTCCATGATCTTTGAGTTATTATGGTTATCTTTGAAAAAATGATTATGGTTGTTATCCTTATTTATTATCCTGTTTCCAATTTTGCTTGCATGCCTTTTTGCATTTATAGGTCTGATTATCTAAACCAGTATAAATGGCTAAAATACATGTGTATTTGCAAAATGACAACAAAAATGCAAAGCCTGAACTCTGTAAGGATTTGTGATTTGGATATATAACAGCTATATGCAATTTTGGAAATTACTTTTCCTTCTTAGACTAGTATACATTTCTCATGTCCATGCTTGAGGGGAAAAAGTGACCATTACTTTTTGTAAATTTTATATCATTAGAATTTATAGAACTTTAGTATTATGAAAGTATTCTTAACGATGAATCTTCTGATGTAGTTTTCATGCATCCAACTGTGATAGTTTTAACCATATAGGTATTAAATTTTGAATGTTCAACTGATGTATTCTTAAGTGCCGGTCAAAAAAGAACAGAGGGAGCATATATTTTATTATGTACTCCCTCCGTCTATAAATATAAGGTGTATAAGTTTTTGGGGCGATCTTCAATGTAGAACTTTAACCATTAATTTCTTACACAATATATCATCAAATATAAAATTAATATCGAATGAAAGTGTTTTATATACAAATTTGACTATATCACATGTATAAGTGTATAACACAAAAAATACATGATTTAATTTAGCTTAATTATAGTCAAAATTTAAAAGGATTGACCTTTTCAAATGCATGCATGCCTTATATTTCTGGATGGAGAGTAAGAATTTTTGTAATTCTTGATTGAGCCAATTTTGGCACATTGCTACCTCTATCTGCTCTTACTATCAGTACTCTATGCATTTCTTAATTATACTGAAGGATGTAATGAACTGGATCTGTGCATTTGTAAAGCTTCTCCACACAAACCTGACTGGCAATGCATTTAATATATATAGATTTCAGCTATGCATGCCCCATTTCACAGATTGTTTGAAGCTTGATGTACCTGTGCAACAGCCACAATGAGCGTAATAATTGTAGACATGCTAACTAAGTTACAAAACTATACAAGTCTTTCCTGGTTATGTTACTTGTAATCATGCCTTGTTTTGTTTTCTGTTAAGGAATAGTCAGTCTACCTAAAATAATCTTTCATACTTACAGTTCTTTAAGTTTATTTTTCAGGCTGACCCACGTTTTGTGTGGAACAAAAATTTGCTAGAGGAGCTTATTGAAGCTAAGGTAACTATATTTGTAATGACTAAATATTTATCTATTTATTCATTTTTTACTCCTTACTTATTTTCTGTTTTTTGTTGCAGGTTGATGAATTCATCATCCCACTGATCCAAGGAAATATCCAAAATTTCAGAAATTTTCACGTCATATTTTTTGTTCTTATCTTTACTCTTTGCTGGTGTGTATTGAGTGCATATCTTCTACATGTAATGTTGGCTTCTTTGTTTTGGTACTCAGGAGGGCAATATTTGTAGGATGTACAATTTATCAGTGTTTAGTTGCTGTAAATGTGTGATACAGTGCCCATTGTTTTAACATACTCTGAAGAGACTCATGCTTCAGCAAGTTGCTATATCCTTAACTATCTCACGTTTTCAGACAGCACAATTTACCTTGAAGGATGCACCTATCAGAATAACATTATTCTCACGACGATGCAACAGGCGTCTAGGTTGCACTTTCCTTCTCTAATGTTTCAGTTGGAAATTCAGGAGTAACTGTACAAACATAAGGGCACTTTTCCAAACTGTAATGCATTTCCACACATTCAATGCAGGAACAAGAATGTGGAGAAGGGGTGCAAATCTCGAAGGCGCCACAGCTAATTTTGTTGAGACAGAACAGCTGGCAGAGTATGAAGGTTTGATGTCTTCATTTATACAGGTGGTTTCATGGTACCACAAATGAAATTTCTTGTTGCTGACTTGCTGTATGATCTTAGATTATTGAAAAGAGAACTTAATTATCAATACTGAAATATATTTAGTGGCTATTAATGCTAGATTATATGATGGCATTCATATTTCATATATAAATGCTAACAAGTTGATTTCCAAAAGAACGCCATCAGTCCACATCATAGTCACAAGGATCGGGGTCGAAGCCGTGATCCACGTTCCAAGGTCGGCGTTCCGGTTCGAGGGTCGGGGTCTACACGAGTCGCCGTCCCAAAACACTGTGGATCACCATCCCAATGCGAGGCCACGCTGCAAATCGAAGGGCACTGCCGTGGAGGTTGAAGGGCGCCGCCGCGCTGGCCGCAGGGTGATAAGTTGTGCCACAAGCGGGCTGCTGGCTTCCTAATCCTGGCCGCAAGGACGCCGCCGCGGGTTAGTAGTGAGGGCACGGAGCAGCGAGGGCCAGGCGCGTGCAGCGCGACCAGGAGAGAAGAAGAGGAAGTGAGCGAGAGGAAGGGAAAGAGAGGCGGCAGGCTGGAAGGGTGGGGGAGAGAGGCGGCGGAAGGGTGGGGGAGAGAGATAGGAGTGGAGGGTTGAGAAATAAGAAACCTTAATGTGCTTTAAATGGGCTATGCATAAATTGACTATTTGCAGATTTTGTAAATAGATTATTAACTTAACTTTAAATATAATATTAGATAAAATTTTAAATATGTTATTGAAATTTTAAGATTTTGGTTCGACTCGGAGTCATCGACCCAAACATCTATGGATCACAACCCTTAATACAATCAACCGATCTAGGATCATCGATCCATTGTACTCAGATTCATGAACCAAATATAAGATTCACGTTCCGTATAGGTATGCCCCCCTCGTACCATACTTTTCACATTTGTCGAACTTTGACCCGTGACCCTGTTCCTCGACCCCGATGACCCGGGAACGTTGTGACTATGGTCCACATCATGGAAATAATCATAATGTTCAATGTGATAAAAGTGATCATTAATTCATAATGTTCAATGTGAACAAGAGTGAATTATTGAATTGTTGCCAGTTGCCACAACTTTTACTTAGTATTTAGAACTACAGAAGAACTCTCATGAGTCTCCTCCCCTCTTAATCAAATGATACATGATTTCTTCTCCTTGTCAAATAATATGGAGTTTGTCAAAATTTCAGCATAACATGTGGGTTCCTGCCTAGTATGATACATAATTGTATAAGTATATGATTGAACCTCATAAAGTCATACTTTCATTTGTGTTATGCATATTGTACCATATATCATTTATATGCCTTTAAGGAACAGGTACAAGTTTGGAATTTCGTTTAATTCTGCTGTCCCATTTCCTGTCCCTCACAAGCTTTCTCACTTGTTAGGTTCGAGGTTCCATTCCACTTCTCTGGGAGCAAATAGTGGATTTAAGCTACAAACCACAGCTCAGTATTATTGAACATGAAGAAATGGTAGGAATTTACCGCCTTTTACTTTGCACCTTTAATGACCCTTCACACTGAATATCTATTAATCTCGCTCAAACTACTACTTGCAGCCGAAGGTTGTCCAACGCCACTTTCATGATCTTTCACAAAGATACGGGGAGACAATTGTTGTTGATTTGACTGATAAAGTAAGTTTGGTTTCCATGTTGATTTATGAACTATTAGTTTATCAATTTATCTAATATAATAACTGAGAATTGTGATGCAAAGGTGAAGTTTTATCAAGCATGATCCATGTAACATGTAGTCTCCTTGCTTTTGGTTCAAGAATCAATACCAATAGCTGAACTTGTGCTATGATATCCTGTTCTTTGTTTACTTGATTTCTGGTCTAGATTGGTAAAATGAGCATTGAAAAGGAGGATTTTATTTCCTTGAAACAATGCCACACTTTTTTTAAAAAAAAATGGATATGTAAATTGTGTGAGCAATGTTTTTCCTGAAAAAGTGTGCAGCATGCCAAGTTCAACTCTGTTTAATCCAACTTATATGAAGTTTGTACACATACCAGGCATAGTGTGCTTTGGGTTGACGGTTGAGATGTTCTGTCTCATGTTTTCTTGTTTAGTAGTGTATACACTAATTTGGAACTAATGAATTTGTTATCGACGCATTTGTTGGGCGCAAATATGAGCGTCGTAAAGCAGCCCAACAAGGGGCTGGCGCACAGCAAGGGGAAGGCGCCTAAGGGTGTGGGTCCAGATAAGTAGCAGCAAATTAGTTACCTTGTTTTGAATAAGAGCAGATTGGTTATCCCTTAATGTTAGGAGTTTGTTTCCTTGTTTGTTAGCCTGATCTATAAAGGCTTAGGAGAGTTTTTTGGGATGTTTATCCAGGAAATAAATTCGTCCCTAATCAGGGGGATTACCTGGTTCCCTGCTGGGCTCCTTGCCGGCGTGGGAAGTCCGGTGATCTCCAGCCACCACCTCTCTGTGTCTCTGATTCTTCTCTATTCGTCATGCAATCCGAGTGAAGAGTGATTAGGGATCTGTTGGTATCAACTTGGTATCAGATTCAACTGGAACATCGACAACATGTCCGGTTCCATACAAGATCCTGTGACCATGTCCGTTGACGAGAAGCTCGACTTCCTCATGGGGGCAGTGACGCGGCTGATGGGACAAATGACGACGATGAACGACCGCCTTGATGCCCATGACAGGAGGTTGGCCCTGGTTGAACGTGTTCCCGGCGATCTGAAAGAGGCCGGCCCTGCCAGCCAGAACACCAACAACGAGGTCCTATCCATTCAAGGGGGTCGTGTTGGCGGGGCAGGAGGACAAGAGGGTGTGCGGGCGACAGGAGGAAGACCAGGAGATGACCTCCTGTATGCTGGCCGCTGGGAACAAGGGGGCGCCCGAGGTGGGGGTGGCAGGAACCTACAGGAAGAAGGGGGGAGAGGTTGGGGTGGCCGGGGCCGCTCGGATGATGGAGGGTACCGACGACCGAAGTTAAATTTTCCCACCTTTACGGGTGAATCAGATCCTTTGACATGGGTGAATAAGTGTGAGCAGTGTTAGAAAAATCGGTGATCGGTAGCTGATCGGTCGACCACTGAGTAGTGATTAATCGGTTAATCGGGGATTAACTGAATTAATCGGTCAACCTATTAATCGGTCAATAAATAATTAAATAATATATTACCTGCCTATTTTCTATCTCTTTCTCTTTTATTGTATCTCCTCACAGCCCCTTACTTTTTACCTGCCTGTTTTCTACATATTTTTTTATCTCTTTTACTTTATCTATCTTATTGCACCTGCCCCCAACTGCCTCAGTGTTAGCACTGCCCAAGACTGCTCTCTCTCCACTGCCCATCCCGCATACACTACCTCTCTTGTTCTCTCTCCTATCTCCTTCTCCCTTTTCTCTACTGAAAAGCAAATGCCGGAAACAGTTTAATCCAACGAGCCCAATGGCGACGGTGGCGGCGGCCTAGATTTGGTGGCGGACGACTGCGCTTGCGCGGACGGCGCGCAGACGACGCTCGGACAGCTTGCTGTAGGGCGCAGAAAAGCGGGGACGAGGCACGGACGACGCGGAAGAAGCAGGGGCGAGGCGCGGACGGCGGATGGCGGGGACGCGGCGCTGGATCTGCCAAGCTGGGCACGTCTCCGTCCAGATCTGGTGTGCGCAGGAAAGAGGGAAAAGGGGAAAAGTGTGCAGGAGAGAGGGAAAAGGGAAAAGCTGGGCACATCCCATTTTTCCTGTACCGGACCGATTAATCGGTGCCACCGATTAATCACCGATTAA
Source organism: Zizania palustris (assembly GCA_019279435.1). Classification (NCBI taxonomy): domain Eukaryota; kingdom Viridiplantae; phylum Streptophyta; class Magnoliopsida; order Poales; family Poaceae; genus Zizania; species Zizania palustris. Next base: position 58,470,171 of record JAAALK010000286.1, read on the forward strand.
TCGCCGATTAATCACCGATTAATCGGGTTGACCACCGATTAATCGGGTTGACTGACCGATTAATCGGTCCACCGATTTCTGGCCGATTTTCCTGTAAATTAAATGGACTGGGGCCGATCACCGATTAATCGGCTGATCGGCCGATTTTTTCAACACTGAGTGTGAGACATACTTTCGGGGCATGCGCACCATGGCAGAGGAGAAGGTGTGGATTGCCTTACTTCACTTGGAAGGGGTGGCAGCAGAATGGTATTATAGTCTGGAGAGGGATAATGGTGTGCCTTCCTGACCAAGGTTCGTGGACTTTATTCACATGCGCTTTGGACCGCCCCTGCGTCATAATGGGTTGGCAGAACTGAAGGAGCTATATAGATCAGGCACAGTGGAGGAGTATGAACGCCAATTCTCATTGCTGCTTTGCCACTGTGATGATTTATCACCGCGACAACATGTCAATTTGTTCACAGCAGGACTGGGTGAACCATTGCGTACTGACGTCGAACTGCAGGCCCCAACACATCTGCAAACTGCTATGAGTTTGGCGCGGTCTTATGAACGCAAGGAGTCGCTAGGGGCCACAGGGAAGGCGGGGCCCCGATCCCAAGCTGCAGCGCCTAAAGGAGGGGTTGTGGGACAACCAACAAAAGCGGGACAGCAGAACAAACCACGCTTCAAGCGGCTGTCTCCGGAGGAATTGGCAGCAAAAAGGGCGAACGGGGAGTGTTATAATTGCCCAGAAAAATATACTGCTGATCATAAGTGTAAGGCTAAAGGGATATATTTGTTGGAGTTGGAAGACGATGAAGATGAAGGGGAGGCAGTGGAGGACTTGGGGATATCACTCCATGCCCTCACAGGGATTGACATCAGCAGTACCATGAAGCTCCATGTGACCATTCGAGGCGAGACTTTGGTGGCATTGGTGGACACGGGCTCCACGCACACCTTTATTCAGGAGGAGGTGGCGTCTCGGCTAGGTCTCCAGGTCGAGCCACGCCCAGGCCTCTCTGTTCGAGTGGCAAATGGTGATTACGTTTGTAGTAACGACATCTATACCAAACTACCGATCACCATCGACACGGAGCTGTTCGACATCACCTGCTACGGCTTGGCCTTGGCCGGGTTTGACCTGGTGCTAGGAGTCCATTGGTTGCGGTCCCTGGGACCCATCCTATGGAATTTCAGTGCTCTGTCAATGGAGTTTTGGCGCCATGGCCGGTCGGTACGTTGGGCGGGAGTGGGCGCACCGACCCCCCAATGTGCAGCACTGGCAGAGGCCCGCGACGTGCTGACCGCCCTCCTCGAATCCTACACCGACATTTTCGAGGAGCCGTGCGGCCTGCCCCCACCACGTCGACATGATCACCGCATCCGACTTCTCCCGGGGACGCCGCCGGTGGCTGTCCGGCCGTATCGGTATCCTCAACTCTTGAAAGATGAAATTGAGCGCCAATGTGCTGATATGTTGAAGCAGGGTATTATTCGCGAATGCACTTCGGCATACTCGTCTCCGGTCCTGTTGGTGAGGAAGGCTGACAAGACATGGAGATTTTGCGTCGACTACTGCGAGCTTAATATAAAGACGGTGAAAGATAAGTTCCTGATTCCGGTGGTGGATGAGCTCCTCGACGAGCTTCGGGGCGCTCGTTTCTTCACCAAGCTTGACCTCCGCAGCGGCTACCATCAAGTCCGTATGCACCCCGATGATGTGGAGAAGACGGCCTTCCGGACACATCAAGGGCACTTTGAGTTCCTGGTAATGCCGTTTGGGCTCACTAATGCACCGTCAACATTTCAGTCATTGATGAATGAGATATTGAGGCCGTATATTCGGAAATTTGTATTGGTTTTCTTTGATGACATTCTGGTTTTTAGCACATCCTGGGCAGCACACTTGCAACATGTGAAACAGGTGTTTGACATCATCAGGACACACAAGATAGCCCTCAAGCAGTCCAAGTGTTCGTTCGGGATGATGTCCGTCACTTATTTGGGCCACATTATATCGGATCAAGGAGTTGCCATGGATCCGGAGAAGATTTCAGCCGTGGAGTCTTGGCCACAGCCCCACTCACTGCGGGCTCTGCGCGGTTTCCTCTGCTTGACAGGATATTACCGCAAATTTATTGCGGGATATGGGACTGTGGCAGCACCTCTTACAGCCCTACTGAAGCGCGAGGCTTTCCGGTGGTCGGAGGAGGCTCAAGAGGCATTTCTTCAGCTCAAACAGGCCCTAATGACAGCACCACTCCTGCAGATGCCTGATTTCACGTCTCCATTCGTTGTGGACTGCGATGCATTTGGATCTGGGTTTGGTGCGGTGTTGCATCAAGGGGACGGGGCGATTGCTTATTTCAGCCGAGAGTCGCACCCCATCATCAGAAGTTGCCGGCATATGAAAGGGAATTAATTGGGCTGGTCAAGGCAATCCGCAACTGGAGACCGTATTTGTGGGGACGTGCATTTCTCGTCCGGACTGACCAATATAGCCTCAAATTTCTCTTGGACCAGCGGCTGTCAACAATTCCGCAGCACACATGGGTCAGCAAGCTCTTTGGGTATGACTTTTCAGTGGAGTATCGCCCAGGAAAACTGAATGGGGCTGCGGACACCTTGTCCCGCCGAGAGGAGGACACGACAGCCCTTCACATGATATCAGCACCACATTTTCAGCTGTTTGATACATTACGTGAGGAGGTTGGCAGTGATACACAAGTGGCTGAACTTCAGGCCAAAGTGCTGGCCGGCCAAGCAAAAGAAGGGTGGACAATTGCAGATGGGTTGCTGCTCTTCAAGGGCAAGGTTTTTGTTCCTGCAGCTTGTGAAGCTCAGATACCCCCCAAAACCGGCGTACCCGTATCGGATTCATCTCCGGTGCGTATCCTGGATTTTTTGATTTTCCAAAAAAATAAAACAATTCTGATACGTATCGGACTCGGCTGCAAAACGCGGGATACGCCAACAGAGGGAGAAAAACCCGACGCCCAGCCCATGACCTCCCCCGACCCCCATACCTGTGCCCTAACTCGCGTCACCCTAGAGTCGCCGCCGCACCGCCAGTCGCCGCCGGCCGTGCCGCCGTAGGCCCGCTGCTCCGCCGGCCTGCTGCGCCGCCCTTCGCGGTTTGTCTCACGCGGCAGCGCGCTTGGAGGCGAAGCGCTTCGCTGTCGGCGACTCCACCGAGGCACCGACGAGGCGACGAGCACGAGCCGGCGAGCTGCCCGCGAGAGCCCTCGCCGAGTCGCCGACGACGCCGAGTCGTCGCTCCAGCCCGCTCGGTTCGCAGTGAGCACTGAGATCTCTTTTTCAATTTTTCTTTTCCAAATGAGTAGTGAGTTCTGATTTTATTACCTAATGTGTTTTATTTGTTTGTGACTTTGTGTGAATTTAATTCGTAGATTGATGGATAGTAATAGTGGATCGGGATTTGATGGCTCAAATGCATCTGAGTATAATAGTGGTAGTGGTAGTGGAAGTGGTAATACGGATCATCTTGCAAGTAATGCTGCTATGGCAAGCCAATTTCTACGTTCTAATAGAGTTATTTCACCAAATGATGACAATAGAAAGCCATTATGGAGATATATAGAGTTGCTTGAGAAGACCGGAAAGGGTCAAGGGGGAAACACACGGTCTAGATGTAGACTTTGTGATCATATTTGCTACTTAATTATGCTTCTCTGTGTGCTTATTTTCATATTGAATTCATGTTATTATTTTTCTGTGTGTTAACTTGTTTATATATATATATATATACACACACGTATCGTCGTATCCATGTTTTTTGGAAAATGTCGTATCGAAGTATCGCGGTATCGCGTATCCGTATCTGTATCCACGTATCTGGGCTACATAGCCTGCAGCTTCTTCCATATGGCCATTGACTCTGGCCGCTGCACATGATTGTGGACATGAAGGGACTGAGAAGACGCTGCATCGCTGGAGGGCGACATTCTACAGTCCTAGAGCAAACAACAAGGTTCGGGAGTTTGTGCGGGGCTGTTTGACTTGTCAAAAAAATAAGACCGACCATCTTCACCCGGTCGGTTTACTGCAACCTCTACCAGTACCATCAGAGGTTTGGAGCGATATATCGATGGATTTTGTGGAGGGATTTCCTAAAGTGGGAGGCGAATCAGTAATTCTAACAGTGGTGGATAGATTTTCCAAGTTCTCTCATTTTATCCCTCTCGGACACCCTTATACCGCTGCATCAGTGGCTAAGGTGTTCTTTGAGGAGATTGTCAGACTTCACGGGATCCCTTGTTCCATTGTGAGTGATCGGGACACAGTCTTCACGAGTTTATTTTGGTCGGAATTGTTCCGCCTTGCGGGAGTTAAATTATTGATGAGTTCCGCGTTTCACCCACAAACAGATGGGCAATCAGAGGTTGTTAATAGAGTCATTGTGATGTACCTCCGCTGTTTGGCAGGCGACAGGCCGAAATCATGGTTGCAGTGGCTACCGTGGGCAGAATATTGCTATAATACATCTTATCAAACGACGGTCAAGTGTTCCCCTTTCCGCATTGTGTATGGGCGGGAGCCCCCGACACTCAGATCATACCAGCAGGGGACAACACGGGTGGCTACCGTGGACAAGCAATTAATAGCCCGGGATGAATTTCTGGAGGACATTAAGAATCGGTTGCTGCAAGCGCAAGTCACTATGCAAGCCACCCATGACAAACGTCGGAGGGATGTCCATTACGACGTGGGGGATTGGGTTTGGTTGAAGCTACAACAACGGTCAGCAGTGGGTGTCACCATGGTGGCGCCATCCAAGTTGGGACCTAAATTTTATGGACCATATCAGGTGCTGCAACGCATTGGGGAGGTGGCTTACAAATTAAAGTTGCCACCGAAGGCATGTATTCATAATGTTTTCCATGTAGCGCTACTGAAGAAATTTGAAGGGGAAGTGCCGCAGGAGGTAGTGCCCCTGCCACAAATCCTTCACGGCAAGGTTCTACCGACACCATCGAAGGTGTTCCGGGCACGCCTGAATAGGAGTGTGGGAGTTATTGGTCCAATGGCTGGGTCAAGCAGCTGCAGATGCATCATGGGAACAATTGGAGGACTTTAAACATCGTTTTCCAGAAGTATAGCTCGAGGACGCGCTGTTTGTTGGAGATGGGGGTAATGTTATCGACACATTTGTTGGGCGCAAATATGAGCGTCGTAAAGCAGCCCAACAAGGGGCTGGCGCACAGCAAGGGGAAGGCGCCTAAGGGCGTGGGTCCAGATAAGTAGCAGCAAATTAGTTACCTTGTTTTGAATAAGAGCAGATTGGTTATCCCTTAATGTTAGGAGTTTGTTTCCTTGTTTGTTAGCCTGATCTATAAAGGCCTAGGAGAGTTTTTTGGAATGTTTATCCAGGAAATAAATTCGTCCCTAATCAGGGGGGGATTACCTGGTTCCCTGCTGGGCTCCTTGCCGGCGTGGGAAGTCCGGTGATCTCCAGCCACCACCTCTCTGTGTCTCTGATTCTTCTCTATTCGTCCTGCAATCCGAGTGAAGAGTGATTAGGGATCTGTTGGTATCAGAATTATTTGTCTTGGGTTATTGTGGACAGAAGACAGATATAATTTGGTTTGTTTGGTTTCAGCAAGGTGATGAAGGAAATTTAAGCAATGCATTTGCTGCTGAAATGGAGAAGATCCCTAACATCAGGTGCTTTATGTTTTTTGAAAATGCTAATCTATCCTTCTATTGATTTATGATAATACAGTGATGAAGTATGTTTTGTGAAAACACTAAGCTATCCTTCTATGCTGCATGTGCCCTTTATATACAGGTATGTGCATTTTGATTTCCATCACATCTGTCATGGAGGGAACTTTGATAATCTGCAAGTTCTATACAATCAAATTGAGGAAGATATTCAGAAACAAGGGTAATTCTTAAATATCTTTTAAATTCTCAACACTCACACTTACCTTTCTGTTCCAATTAGATTACTTTAAGATTTATTTCAACTACCGAAGGTTTAACTATGGCAAGTAATTTCCTCTTGATTCATTTCGGGGTCAGCTGAGCAGATATTTTCTTATCAATTCCAAAGGAGAGATATTGCTGGAACAAGGTGGCATAGTTAGGTCCAACTGTGTTGATTGCCTGGACCGTACAAATGTAACTCAGGTGTGTTTCATTATTTCTGTGAACAAGTTAACAAACATCATTACCGTTTTTGAAACAAAGCTAATAACTTGCAGGTATATTTTCATAGTCTGTACCCCTTTGCATGTCATTCTAGCAGTTCTGTTTTTCTATCTTGTCAATCCTTCAGATTGTTAATGCACTGATGCATATGGCTCTAGCTAAGTTGAATTTATATGTTACTGAGCATGCACCATGATATATGTTTAATTACTAATATTGGCTATGATAAATGTACATACCGAAATTGGTGCTATGTTCGTTTTTTTTTCAGTTTCCGCTTGTGTCTTTGCATCTTCTTAATTAAATGTTGTGCAGCTCTCCTGCATATTCGATAAAAATATTCATTAATCTATTTTGAACACCTTCCTTTTGCTTTCCAGAGTTTCCTTGCAAGAAAATCATTGGACATACAGCTGCAGTGTATGGGGGCTCTATCATCATCTGGCAGCATTTCTGAATCTGATGACATTGATGATACATTCAAAAAAAGTAATGTTTTTTTGTTTACTGTTGAAATTTAGAGGGTTTACTTATAATGTGGTCACACTTGGCAGTATGGGTTGAGCATGGAGATGAACTAAGCCTGGAATACGCTGGTTCTTATGCACTGAAGGGGGACCTAGTGAGGTAAATTATAGCATGTATTGTTACATCAATAAAAATGTGTTGGTTAACTGTGGTGCATTTGTATGTTGTTTAAATCCGTGGAAACAACTTAATAACACAGGTATGGAAGGCAGACACTACCTGGATTGATTAAGGATGGCATGAGTGCTCTTTCACGATATTATTTGAATAATTTTCATGATGGAGTGCGACAAGTAAGTGTGGGAACCCATCGCCAGTTCTGATATACATCAGAAACTGCTTCCCTAATATTTGCTCGTCAAATATTTTTTATCAGTGAATGATCCTATCAGGTGTTTTTTTGTATGAGTTTGTTGTGCTGCACTTCATTCATCAGAGCACTTAACCAATATTTGCATGGTCTAGTAACAGTTTTATGATTTACCATGCTACACAGCTCTAATGAAACATGCAAACAACAAATCATTTGAAGTAACGATCTATTGCCACTCCTGTGTGTCATGCTAAACCATCTCTGTGACTCTGTTAGCTGTCTTCCGTTTAATGCAGTTTATATTCTACAAAGGTTGTACTCATTCTTGTTTATTTTCATACTTAATTACTCATCTTCAGGATGCTCTAGACCTTATCAGCGGTTATTATGCAGTCAGCAAAAGCGTCTCTTCTCCTTTTCAAATTGGTGGATTTGAATCCACAACGGTAATAAACTATTGTTTCCTGCCTTAATAATGAGAATTTTTCATTTAACTAATGATATTTTTCATTCATATCGTTTGTCTGTAGTATCTTCCTGTGGCTTCCGCAATCATAGTTGGTGGGATTACTGCCACCACATTCACTCTTAGTCAAGGTCTGCTTCCTCGCACTTTTTTCACTTAAAATTTTCCAGAGTGATGATTTTTACAATCATGACCTCATCTCACCTCCAGTTGGACGGAACGCACAACACTTCATCGCATCCATTATCTGTGCGGGTTTGACTGCTGGAATGGTAGCCTTGGTGAAAGCAAATGGGAAGCAGTTTTGTTCTAAGCCACGTTTGTGTGGTCTCATATAATTTTTTAGTTTACAGTTTACACCCATGACGATGACATGAACCAGCATCACCAACAAATTTCTAGTCCCTTTTCTTAGAGCCTAAAAGAAAAAAGAACCATAGCAAGTAAGAGTGTTCTATAGGACCAACTGGTCCTGTAGACTAACACCTCAAATTAGACCGTCCCAGGTTCCTTCTTTTATGTACACATCCTCATGGTAGATTCTGCGGTGAGCGATGGTTGACACTCATTCTCAGCAGATTGTGTAATGAGCGACATGTTGGCCTTCTGGTCGATGTTCATCTGCAACGCCAGATTAGGCGTCTCGGTTTCTGCAATCTTTAATTGCATGCTTGTATGAAGGTATGCAGCAAATGTATGCTCTAAATGAGTAGCTTGCACAATCAGAAGTTCAGGCTGGTGAAAAAACTGGCTTTTGCATGCTACGAACCCCGGAGGCCTGGACTGATCGAAGGTGGTAAACTGTAAAACTGATACTAGCGTGATGGCATTGCGAGATGGTTACTGCTGTACTAATGTACTAACAAGAACACATTGACTCCGATGTGGGTGATCAGCTGGTTGCCCAATTGCCGCATATTAGGTGGCCTTTCTTGGTAACCATTCTGCAATAGAAATGGGCTAGAGTCTAGAGCTCTACACACAAAGTCACAAATAAGCACCAAGCTTTCCGTGGCAACACAAAATTCAAGGTGGGCAAATGTGGTACCAACCTACAAAACTCATCCTAATCTCTTTCATCTCTCTGATTGCTGTCAAATCCTCCTCTGCACGTGGCTCTGCGCCGATCCTAAATCGCAGGTATTTGTTTCTGAATTGCAATTTTCTCTGACGATGTGCGTGCTGCGCTTCTATGGCACGGCCATCGTCTCAGGATTCCACAATCTCTTCCATGCCTTCATCCAGCAGCCGTTGAAACATCAGTTACTGTCCCAATTAACCAGATAAACAGGCAGGCTCAACATTTTGTCTTCCCTTTGTATTGTGCAACTGTTAATGGCAAACACCCATGATCCAACGGGAGAATTGCCAATTGGTCCTCCCTCACACACCTCATTGCATATGTTTACCTGAAGATCATGTCAGTGATACGATCAATGGAAAATTGCAGACGACGTAAAGATTGACGACGAAGCAAGACCAGCACCATCGTCAACCCCAAGGTCCTTTTTTAGTAAGAACAGAACAGGTACGGTAGCGGTATCTAGCAATTCGAGAGGTACGACTACTTTTCTGACTGCAATATAATGTCAACAACCTGATAGAGACGGAAGGGGAGAAACTATTTGAAGGATCCAGCCATGTTCAGAAACAAAGAATGAAAAGCACCCAGGACTCCAGGAGGTCCTCACAAAATACAAATTTGGCGGGGTGTTTTTCATTTTTGGTCTCACCATTCACCAATGCCTTGAATTGATCGCCTTTAATTCGTTCACCCGACCAACTCTGAATGCCATATTGCCATTTTCAGGATGCTGCTGCCGCTGCCGCTGCAGCTCATACAACAAGATATAAGCTCAAGGAACGTGGGAAGAAACTTGCTGTAATACACGAAGTCATCATCCTTTTGCATCAAGTAGTCCGATCATTTTGTCTAGGAACACGAATAGCTTGTCCTTGTTCTTTAATTGGCAGAGAATTAGCCAACAATCCGCGGAGTTTCAGAATGAATCAGAAGACTTTGCCTCCCTGCTTGATCAGCAGATCTCTCAAAATCCATGGAGAACAAGAAAAAATGATGGAAGTTACGATCTTAGCCGGAGTTATAAGTTGTCTAGAAGACAAAAAATTATTATTCAAATAAACAATAAGCCTATATCAGATCTTGTTGATGAAAAAAGCTCCTATTTTGATGCTTACCGAACTTATTTAGATTACACGTCACCTAAAATAAAAAACCATCATTAATTAAACAACAACAAAAACTTAAAATAATACAATATTTTTACCGTAATATACAAACAAATTTACCAACAATATGCTATATTTTAGAAACCGTTTATGATATAACAACACGTTTTTCAACTTTTGTGGACGGTGGCTTATTTTTACCATTAAGCTTAAGTCGGCTTACCGTCTAGAGTGGGGCCAAGCGCATAACCACACTTAAGCTTTGTCCTTGCCGTTCTAAGAGACATGCTGTCTTTGTTGTTATAACCTGGTTGTTTCAGACTCTGATGGCCAACCAACCGATGATAGTAATGTGTTTAATTTAAGGCATCTTGAACCACGCTGTGCTAACCAGCTAACACGCTTACACGCAGACACGTAGTTGACAGCAACGTGTTTCAGTTGTACTGTAGTCGTAGCTAGTACTACTACTACGGTCCAGATGGCTGCTGGTCGTCTAGCCTCTTTCTTTCACCAGATGGAATTCAGTACCGACTGAGCTGTACGAGACTACGAGGAGACGGTGCTGTGACCTGTGATTAGTGAATCTGCTCGCGGGATGAACGAAAGGCTCCCACAAAGGACACGACAGCGGCTACCGGTGACCGGTCGGCTTGCTCGCTTCTCTAGATCTGATTGGACGCCCATCGATAAGGTCATCCTTACACAAGGCAAAGGTAGATCATTTTTCTCCGGGTCGGAGGCGAGTGAGATATCAACGTTCAAAGGATGACTCCCTGAAATACTTGACGGAATTCAGACTACGGACTACAGGGCTAGCTGCAGCCTGCAGTTATACAACCGTGAGTTTTTATTATTAGGATTTAGGAAGAAAAGGCACTGATATATTTGCCGCGTGGATTTGCAAGGCAATGCACCCGTATACTGCTATACGCTACCCGTAGCCGCTGCAGCGAAAGATTTCCGGGCTTGAATAGCGGCCGCAAGAGGACCTCGTGTCCTCCTGCCGGCCACAGCCGCGATTCGCAGCTATTTCTCACGCTTCGGCGCGGGGATCGAGCCCAGAAAAGGGGCAAAAGCGTGAGCAACCCACCGCAGCGCGCACCGGCCGTGGAGAACCAACCCCACTTCTCCGTCCACAAAAAAGATAGGTCAGGGCCGTCATCAACTCCGTCAAAAATCCGGCTCGTCCACTCTACACCGTCGGCAGCATCCACCGCCCGGATTCGCTCGTGGCTCAAGTAGCAGCGATGGTATGCTCGGCAGCATAATCTAATCAGACGGGCGACGGGCTTGGCGACTGTACGAATTGCTCTATCTTAAAAAGGATTAATTAGCATAAATGAGGCCTTAATCTGGGCCATTATGGCGGGCTTTTTTGATCGGGATCTCTTCCCTGTCCCACTCTCACCGCGGTTCGGCCAAGGATTTGACGGATGATCCGAGCGACCGAGCCCGACTGCGGGTACGCGTCGCGGCCAAAAGGAAAAGTCAGAGAAGATGCGTCCTCCGATTCGCGCGGATTCGCCGTAGGCCCGGGTGCTCAGCTTCGTGGCTCCAGAATCCAACACGTGAACGGTTACGAGATCGACGGGATAAGGTGGCCCACGCGCCCGCCGCGCGTCGACGTGGGCGCCGCTGCTCCACGTCGTAAAGCAAGCATCTAATTGGTTCATCAATATCCACACATACAAAACTTTGTTTAGGTAATTTCCAAGACAAGACGCACACACCCATTTCTATATATTCCTAAATTTTTATTTGGGTATAAATCGGAGTTTCTAACGTTAGAGAAACACGCATCGTACGTGATATATTGGAACGGTACATTTTCACACCACCACGCTAGTCCCTGGAAATCAGTAAAGGACTAGGCAAGTCCAACACGAGCTAAAGCATGGCGCGGCGTGGGAGCCCAACCGCGACGAATTCACACGTGCCGGCTCGATCCGGTCGTCCGACCCACGCAGCCCCCGGTCCTAGTCCACCGCACCGCGGCGCTCGTGGCTGGCATGGCACGTATAAAGTCTGAGCCACCAATACCACCACAGGCAGGCCCATCCGCCCACCGAGAGCAAAAGATCCAGAGACCAGAGCTAGACGAGAGGCGGAGGGGGTAGTAGGCAAGGCCACTAGACATCAGCCGTCCCGTCCACCCTGCCGGCGCGACCTGCTGCTGCTGGCCTGCGGCGATGGCACGGCTCATACTCTCCGAGTGCTGCGTCCTCACGCCGCTCCGCATGCGGGGCCGCGGCGGCGGCGCCATTGCGCTGCCGGCGCCTCCGCACATCGCAGCGGGGTCGCGCCTCCCCGCGCCCGCGGCCATCCACCGCGAGTGGGCGCTCCGCGTCTCCGCGCCTACCCGTCTTACCTCCGCCGTAGAGGAGGAGGACAACAGGATTCGCTCCCATGGTGGTGAGGAGGAGGCTGTGAGTCCATTGGCGGCTAACGGCGCCGCGGCGGAGGCAGCGGCGAGCGATGCGTTCGACCCCGGGGCGGCGCCACCTTTCGGGCTTGCGGAGATCCGCGCAGCCATCCCGAAGCACTGTTGGGTGAAGGACCCCTGGAGATCCATGAGCTACGTGCTGCGCGACGTCGTCGTGGTGCTCGGCCTCGCCGCCGCCGCCGCGCGCATCGACAGCTGGCTCGTGTGGCCGCTCTACTGGGCCGCGCAGGGCACCATGTTTTGGGCTCTCTTCGTGCTGGGGCACGACTGGTACGACCCTGTATCCATGCCACAGATTGGATTTTTCTGTGGGTCCTTTAGCTTTCTATCCCGGATCGTTGACTCTTTCCTGCACTGGCGCTTGCTGTTTTTGCAGTGGACATGGGAGCTTCTCAAGCAACCCCAAGTTGAACAGCGTGGTCGGCCACATACTCCACTCCTCCATTCTTGTGCCATACAACGGCTGGTACGATGAGCACTTCATGTATTCCTGGTAAGATGCAAATTGTTTTTTTGAAGCTAAGCTAAGCTGTATCTTTCACTCCAAATGCAGGAGGATTAGCCACAGGACGCACCACCAGAACCATGGCCATGTCGAGAAGGACGAGTCCTGGCACCCGGTAGGTCTTTGTTTTTGGGTGGATTCATGAGGAATTGTGCAGAGGGGACATGCTGGCGAATTATGCTTGATGTTTCTTTAATTGTGACAATCTGCAGCTACCCAAGAGGCTGTACAATAACCTGGACAATATGACGAAGAAATTGAGGTTCACAATGCCGTTCCCCATGTTGGCATTCCCATTATACTTGGTGAGGCCAAGATCTTCTTGATTTTCCATGACAAGTGTATTGGATGTTCCTTTTTTGTTACGTCATTCTAAATTCCCCTTGGGTTCATACCTGTGCAGTTTTCAAGGAGTCCAGGAAAGACAGGTTCACACTTTAACCCAAGCAGTGATCTGTTCCAACCGAATGAGAAGAAGGATGTGATAACATCAACTGCATCCTGGCTCGCAATGGTTGGGATTCTCGCTGGTCTGACCTTTGCAATGGGGCCTCTTCAGGTGTTAAAGCTCTATGCTGTTCCATACGTGGTAAGAGCATGAATGTTTTTCATTAACTTCTGCAAAATGATAATGGGGAGCGGTGGAGTGTGTCCGTATGTGGTAATGTATGTGTTTACGTTTGGTGAACCCTTGTGCAGCTATTTGTCATGTGGCTGGATTTCGTCACATATTTGCACCATCATGGCCATGAAGACAAGCTTCCCTGGTACCGTGGAAAGGTAAATAATATTATTTGTGGAGCAATTTTGCAAATTGTCAATGATTCGTGGACAGCCACTTAATATTGAAAATCTAGGAGCATGGTCCATTTTTGTTTGCTAAATGGCAGACGATAAGGTTTCAGTGTTGGACACAGGTATCACATGTAATAATTAAGCAAAGACTACACCTTTAAAGTTGAGTTCTAAAGTGATGATCTTAATAAACTAAAATGGAAAATCACAACTATAGTTTAATGCTATCCTATCAAATGGAAGATGTGTGTGGACACATCCTATCAATAAATATGAAGTGCACAGTTACTATCTTTTTGACTTGTTCCTTGGAAAAGTAAGTGGTACTGCATAATGCTACTTGACTCCGTAGCAAATCTGCCATTGCTGCTATCCACATGCCTGGTAGTTATATATACCACTTTATGCCTAAATGTCAAATGCACCATTTGCTTCACTTTATTCCATAAGCAAGGAATGGAACCTCAGATCAGAGAAATCGTAGTGGTCAAGTACTTCAAATCAAAGAGACAAAGACAGATCCTTTTTGTTGCCTTCTGGAGTGAATGCTAATGGAGGATGCAAGGACATATTTTTTTGTTCTTTACCAGTGTAGAATACAGCTCAGATTATCAAATACTTTTGGCTAATTTTGAGTTTATTACTTTCATTTGGAAGTATTTAACAAACCTCGACTGATCGCTTACTGAGTTCACGCTTTCTTTTGCTCTATTAGGAATGGAGCTATCTGCGTGGAGGACTGACAACACTTGATCGGGATTATGGGTGGATCAACAACATCCATCATGACATCGGAACCCATGTCATTCATCATCTTTTCCCACAAATACCACATTACCATCTTGTCGAGGCGGTAATAAGCCATCCATCATTCTTGCTGTTTTAATGATTTTTTTTGCAAGAACCATATACTAAATAAGTCATGTTGGTTTGGACCTAACCTGCAGACTGAGGCGGCAAAACCAGTGCTTGGCAGGTACTACAAAGAACCAGAGAAGTCAGCTCCTCTCCCATTCCACCTACTTGGTGTGCTCGCACAGAGCTTAAAGAGTGACCGCTATGTTAGCGACACCGGAGACGTAGTGTACTACCAAACCGACTCCAAAAACTAGTACCTCTGCACTCTGTTGATAGAACATTAGTCTATAGCTTATTTTTCAACATCTCAGGCGGCTGTGCCTAAACACCTGATGACCTGACCAGCTTCCTGGGAGATTTGAATCAGTGAACCCAAGGTTGCAAAGTATCATCATTGTAACAAGCATGTGATTCTTTGGACAAGAGATATATTATACAGTGAAGTAAAGAGCAAGAAATATGTTTACTTGTGTCATTCTCCCGTTGTATATAGCCACACAGACCAGTGTGACTCTTGACATTGTTCTGGTAATACAAGTTGGAGGTGGCCTTTCAGAGAAAATCATCCAAAACAAACTCTGTAAAATGATCTGTTTTCTGATGGTTCAGCACGCGCGAGAGATCGTTTTCGCCGGTTGCAAAGCCTGCGTCCTTTTGTCTCGATCTCGTTGTGGTCGTGAACATCGAATGGTTCGAGGTGGGATCCAAGCAAGTTGGTTCTTGTCATTTTCCACGACCGGCTCAAATTCAATTTCAGGTCACCAAGGCTAATTCCGCTCCTGGAAAAATCTCCCCAGATCTGTGGCTGCTGTCCACAGCCATCTGCAACGGGGAAGCAAACAGTACAGCATCTCTGAACTGTACAGTGCGAACCACAAAGGTCTTTTATCTGCAAAATTTGATACTTCTATGTATGTCTCCTGTACTCCTTTCAGCCTTTTATAAATACTTTTTTATGACATTGCAACTCTAGATAGCCCGCTCCAAAAATAAGTTCTATTTTTGCGATTTCTGGAGCGCTATTCAGAATTGAAATTTCATCAACAAAATATATTTATAAAAAAAATCAGGGAAAACCTGTATTGTTCCATCGGCATCGTTATAATGGGCTGGCCCAATAAAACCCAGCAGAAAACATACACAGTTTAGTCATTAGGCCCATATATAGTTCGAACTATTAATTCATATAAGCCCTGGGAGATGGGCTCATCGTGTCACTCATGCCCATGCAATGCTACACATACGTTTTGTTTGTTTGTTCTTATTAAATATAATGCGAACGTAAATATAACGTGTCAAACGGTGATGAGAATAAGACACTAAAACGACTTCCTTCGTGGATCAAATTACTAGTGTGTTACTTGTGTAATTTTGATGCACCAGATTAAATTTTCACATCACGCGTGAGCTCACGCTAGCCTTGTGGTTCACTTCAGGCCAGTTATATACTAACGAATAAATAAAGGGCATTGATGCGATCACTGTCCAACGTGCCTAAATATCTTTCTCAAGATTCATCTCATCTCCAACTCCAAGGCCTCCTACTGGTGCCATTGACAAGACAGGCGATGCTACAAAAATCTCTTTTTTGCAGTCAGTTAAATATATCGGACCTTCGTAGAAAGGTTTCGTCAGCCATTTACGATCTAAGGAATGGAAAAAAATATATCGCATATGGTTCATCAACAAGCTTTAAAATTTCAATTATTACAAACTTAACGGTTTCTTATTGTAATTTAAATCGGATTTGATATTTTATAACATATTGAATACGGATAATACTACTGTCCAAATTCATAGTACTGTAAAATATCAAATTCAATAGTAATCTCAATATCGTAAGGAGAAAGGAGCACGATTTATATAACAATTAAGTGTACCGCTCCTTTTAACTTGTGTGTTTCCTTGGGTACACGTCCGCAGGAACTTTTTTATTGGTGAAGGAACAGCTGACCAATCAACACATAGCAGCGTGCAATGTCTTTATCTTACAGCGAGCTAGCTAGCTAGCTGTCGGTCCAAGTGATAGCTAACTAGCTAGGCTAGGCACATTATATTCACCTCGTGTTTAATTGTTTATTGCAATGAATCATGGTTAATTATTACAGGGATGTCAGTATTAGGTGTAGTACGTATCAACCACTCCAAGCGCAAGCGGCGAGCGCATGTCAGCGCGCGCGTCACGTCGCCGTCGACTGATCGATCGATCGACCCGCGCGCCGTGCGCGTGTGTGTGTGTGCTCTGTGGCTCTGTCCCCCCCGCGCGCGCGCGCCAGGCCCACCGCCCCGTCGTCGTCGCCGTCGTGGCGCGCGCGCGGTGGCTTTCGAGAGAGGGATCGGTGTGCGCGCGTCCACGGATTGGCTCCCCCGTCGAGCAGGGTGGAAATAAACACGGATAAGGAGCCGGGAGCGAGCGCGTGCGCGTACGACGCGTCACGGCGACGTCCCGATCGGCCGGCGTATCACGCACAAGAACTAGGCGACGGCCGGGACGTACGCGCCCGATCGACCGCGCCGTGCATGCGCAGGTGGGCTAACATGTACTATGAATTTACTCGTAAGATTTATCTTACGATGCTTGATAGTTGATGTGCTGTTCTGTGCCTATCTGAAGACTGCATGACCTCTCGATCTGGTGCACTCATGTGGCGTGCGCGGTCAATTAATTAATCTTCCATTAAGATTTTAAGAAGAGAACTTAAAGGGCACATCAGCACAGTGTAGCGTCCTTGTCTTGCAGCTGCCGGCTTGGACGATGCGGCTCAAGATTTTCGCCAAGTGCTACAGCACCGAGTTCGCACGCTACTATGACAGCATAGCCTACTGCCGACGGTCTTAGCGTAGCCTAAGTGTAAAACGGCCGAGTGTTTGACGACACTAAAATGCAGTTAGCTAGCTAGCAGCTCCAACCTTTAAGTGACGCATGCATGTCACTGTCACATCGTCGATCGGTTGAAACCGTCGCGTTAATTTTGAGAGGCGCATGGCGGCCCACCGACCTGATCAGGCTTGTGGCGGTGGACGGAAACGGGCGGAGGAGACGGGGCCGGCGGTCGACCGATCGCCGAACGCGTACGGGATCCGGGCGCGGCGCGGGCGGGCGGGCGGGCGGCGACAACCGAGCTAGCTAGCGGCCGGAGCGCGCGAGCGCGTCGTGTCACGCCCGATCGACCGAGCGCGGCGCGCGCGCAGCCGGGATGCGATCAGCCAATCGCGGGCGCGCACCGCGGCATTTGTGCTTTCGAGCTCGTGCGCGCACGGGCTGTTCAGGTGGGCTGTCCCAGGCTTTGATAGGCTCCGCGCGCGCGCTGGCCACCGAGTCGGTAGGTTTCAGACAGCCCGTGCGCGCGCGAAAAAGGGAGACATCGATTGATTTCGGTAGCGTGTGACCCTGCGAGCACGCATATAAGCAAAGTTTATAAACTAAACCAAGAGTGGAGCTTGTTTAAAAAAGAAATCCTACCACCATCTACAGACTACAAACAAGATTAGTGTGTTATATATAGGGTATTCTACTGATTGTATTGTACATTAGATTAATTTATAACCAACGATTTTAAAGTATAAATTGATATTTTTAGGTAAAATTTATGATGCCTCCAAATTATTATGAGTCGTTCAATTTCTCAAATAGAACGGCTCAAATTCAAAATCGATGAACTATTATATCGGTCATAAAACCTATCTACGTGCGTACGTGTAAAATATTTTTTTCCAAACTTCTGGAGTATATTTTTCCGTGCGCCGAAAGTTTTTCGAAAATGCTTAATTTATGGCGCGCACGGTTGTAGATCCTGAAAGATGGATTAAGAAAAACTTACTAAATATATTTGATGAAAAATAAAACTTGAAGGAAAGTCTCTTGTAGCGCATTGGAGTAGGCAATCCTGGAGTAATGTAGCGTTTTGGATTCGAGCGCTGCCGCGGCTAATTTTTTTGCCTCTTTTTTTTCCGCAGACTCTGTTTTTTATTTTTTTAAAATTTTCTGAGAAAACAGAAAAAATGAAAATTTAATCATAACTCTTCAATAATTCATTTTAAAATTTAGAATTTTGAAACATGTAAATATTTCATGCGCATGGTTATTTTTTGCCTCTTTTCCGGAGACTCTATTTTTATTTTTAAAAAATCTTAGAAAAGGAAAAAAATCGAAAATTTAGTCATAAATCTTGAATAATTCATTTGAAAATTTAAAATTTTGAAAAAATAAAATGTTTCGTGCATATGGTTATGTACTTTTGTATTTAACCGTGCAATTTTTAATTTTAATTTTAATGAAAATTTAGTCACTTGAATAATTCATTTGTATTTATGGTAGTTGATAGATTACCGGCTATAGTTGGTTATTTATTTTTTAATTTTAATTATTTGTTTTAAATGATTTTAATGAACGACTAGTATGTTTTGAAGCTATTACCTCACTGAGAGGTAACGGCGGCATTGTAACGGCGACCTAATAAATGTGAAATTGGAGTAGCTGTGACTGAAAACCAACAACGACACATAAAATTGACGATCGGGAGGTAGGATGTGTTGGCTACAAGCTAAGAGCATCTTCAAGAGTAACTCTAAAAATTGATCATCTGTATGTTTTTTTGGAATTTATTTTTGAGATGCAAATAGTTTTAAATATGTTTCTTTCCAATAAAGTCCCTAAATTAGAGTATATGAGTATGTTTTCTAGAAATAGGGAATGAAATGATTAATTTTAGAGATTCTTTATTTTTTAGAGCCATTTAAAATATCTATTGGAGGTAATTTTTTAATTCTAATTCTAAAAATTTAGATAAGGGAACTCCATAGAAGTGCAAGGCAACGACAATGAGTGAACAAATGAGTAGGGAGGCGGCGATGGATGGAGGTGGTATGAGGACTTCTCACGAGGTCAATAATATAAACTTGTTCATATCTTTTTTTATTCAAGATATATATTAACCTTGAAATAAAAAATATTGGTAATTTTCGATGCTCTTGATCATATGTCTCAGTCTTCGAAAGTAGAAGATTCACAGAAAAGAGTTTTACAGGCTATTATATTATTCACCGGTGAAGGGCACGGTTAAACGTTGGGCTCCAAGGCACGAATATCTCTTATGTATAAAATGGAGATAACATTTTTCTCTCCAGTAATTATATATATTAATCCAACCATGCATCAACTTTTTATTCCTCTGATCCCATCTATCTCCTCATACTTTTCTCTGATAACATCATATCGTCGTTGGTCGGGAGGATTCCTCCCGTCTCGATCTTTAGGTCGGTGACGAGTGAGGATTATATTGATTTATCAGGAGGAGGTTAATTAGAAGATGCAGAACCGAACCAGATGGAGATGCTGCAGGGACGGGACGGATTGGACACGACAGTGTTGCTGTCAAGCACATGTTTTTATTGGAGTCAGCTGGCACAACTGAGAAAACAAACAATGGTGGGCACGATATATACGAAACGAAAAACGATGGATCGACTCAAAAGTTTCTTTTCCCATCCGAATCGATCGATTGGGCATCTTAATTTGACTCTCGATCGCTCCATGTAGCGTTACCTGAACCTGACGCCATTGACAAGTGCTAGAATTAATCATTTCAGTGTGAGATCGAGGATCGGAGATAGAGGAGGCAGTGATCTATCTGCCCCGTCCTTCTACTGACATGCATGGGTTGATCTCCGTACGATTGATTCCTTTTTAGTATGATGCAGTGGCCAGTCCATATATTGTTTTCGTCCTATATCACAGTACAAGATTTTTAAGAGTGCATAAAATAGTAACTATGCATACAAGAGGGTTAGATAGATGATATACTCTTCGATCTGGGATGTAACAAGCTAAGAAAGTTTGCTCACAATCTAACTAGTATTTGTAAAAGATAATTTTTGCTTCTTAAATACTCATAATATCCTCTGATTCATGTTACTAACTAATTACTTCGGTAGTATATATGTAGTATGTTCTCCTTAATTACTTATGACGACTCATCTCATTTATATATTTTTTTACTTGCTTCTAAATTTTGCTATATTTTAGAACGGAGAGCAGCAGGGGAGAGTATAACTAACCCTCTGATTCATGAATTCATGTACCTCCCCCAAAAATAAAATAAAAATAAACGTCAATCCAGATTTCAGTATACAGTTATTGGTAATATGTGAAACATTTTTATACGACCCGTCGTTGAGGGACGTTCCCTAAGCGATTCCTTTATTTAAATATCATATAAATATTTATGAAGAAACTTACAAAATATGTCACAATATTTCTAAACATACAGATTTTAAACTTGAAGTTTTACGGAGTGATAGTCTGATAGATGCATGTCTAATACTCTGCATGCTAAATATTTTTTAGAGAAATTTTTATGGTCCTTAAAAATTAACACAAAAAATTATGGTACAACTATAAACACAGTAAAATCACTCTTTTTCATAATTATTAATACAGCGTTTGGGGATAAAGTGTGTAAGAAGAGATTTCCTCCGGAGATATATTATTGGTATGTAGCATCATTTCTTTGGTAAATGTTTGTGTCAATATATATAATCTTTGGTGCCATGCATATGCATGCTTGTTTTGCTCTCGCAAATCTTCATCAAAGTTTGCACAACCAATGCAACTTGTTGTCATTAAACGGCACGAGCCATATATAGCTGGACAGAGACCTTTTTTGGCTTGATTCATGGACCGAAACGTAAGGATAGTTATATGTGCACGCCCACTTGGAAACCAAATTGGAAGGCGTACATTAGTCACTAGCCACTAGGCCACATGCGTGCCAATTAAGGCCTTTGAATATATAGAGACTCGTCTTATCGTAATGCACACTACGGACGGGTTTGTTTCACCTTAAATTATCTGAAACCAAAATAAATAGTTCCGATTTTAAATTTAAATTGTGAGAATCAATAGTTACAAAAATTAAAAATAAACTAAATACGTACATAGTCTAAAAATATAAGTTTCTTCGTATTCTTACTAACTAGATACTTAGACCGGTAGCTATTAAATTAGTCGGCTTTGCAACTGGCCATATTTATTTCACCTGTTGTTATAAGTATTTAGCTGGCTAATTTAATAGTTGTCGGTCTAAATATCTAATTAGTAAGAATACAAAGAAGCTTATATTTTTAGATTATGTATTTAATTTATTTTTAATTTTTATAACTATTGATTCTTATGATTTAAATTTAAAATCCGGACTATTTATTTTGGTTTCAGATAATAACAACATGGATCATGTGGGCAATGGCTCGGGGCCTTGGTCCACCACTACAAATTAAGAACCACGATCCGGTCAACTCTCTCTCTCTCTCTCTTCAAAAATGAATTAAAGTTTTTTTAACAACAATATATATGACGTGTTAAAAACAATAATTCTGATCACTAATTTTCATTATATTAATACATTACAAATCATACTCCTACTACACAGCTTTTATTATTTTGAGAATTTTGCCAGATAAATTCTGGCTTTATCATTTTCCATGCCCAAATTTATATTAATATTATTTTCATATGCTCCATAGCTAAATTATGTAATACATGAAAACTTCACTCATCTACCGGAGGGATTATAAAAAACAGGCTATATATATATATATATATATATATATATATATATATATATATATTCTACACCACGGGTGTAGAATACTATTCTACACCGACGTGGAAGGGGGGTCGAGATTAGGTGGGGCGTGGGGGCACGCTAGATGAGGTGGACACAGTTGAGTTGATCGGTGTAAAATAGAATTCTACACCCGTAGCGTAGAATAGCATTTGTATATATATATGCTATTCTACGCTACGGGTGTAGAATGCTATTCTACACCGATCATCCCAATCGTGCCCACCCCCCACCAATCCCAACCCCTCCATTCCACGTCGGTGTAGAATAGCATTCTACACCCGTGGTGTAGAATAGCATTTATATATATATATATATATATATATATATATAGAGAGAGAGAGAGAGAGAGAGAGAGAGAGACACCTCTACCGTGTAAAAGAGTAAAAGACGCTAGTGATCTTGAATAAATCTACCGCGTGAGCGCGAACCACTAGCACACAATTGGTACGTAGGATCTTTTAATCAAGGCTGTTTTAAACAAGATTATATTATAGATGATGGATGGAATTAAACTAAGTTTGCTATAATCATTTGAGATGGAAACAAACAAATTAAATATTAGAAAGTTGATTTTAAAAAGTTTTCTAAGAAATACTAATGAAGAAATACTAATGAATAAAGACTTTAAAAATCCCAAAATTTGGTATTATATAATATACACTAATATTGCATCCTAGAAAATTTCTAAGTTCAAATAAACAAATATAAGGCACTTTTAATTTAAAATTTGGGATCTTTTACTTAAAATACTATAAACAACTTTTTTAACCAAAAATAGCAAACTAACTAAAAAAAAGGCCAATTCTTGACATGGTATAAGATAAATTGAGTTTTAGTAGTACAGAAAGTTTTAAGTTCAAACAAATATTTGAATATCGATTTGCTTCTAAACCTAACTCATTTCATCCCTAAACTCCTAAACCTTCTCGAAGATTGTCCAATTTCTAAAGGTCATACTTGAAAACTTTGTCGAAACATTATGAAATTTTTACCATATCATATATGTATGATATAATTATACCATGTCAAGTGTCATATTTTTTAGGCATCAATTACATTTTCTATAATTACAAAACCATTAACGTGCATATTGCCGGTCGAGTGTCGTAAATTAGATTTTAAATATTTAGTTGTAAAAGATTACAAATGTAATCATGAACACAAATATGATTTTTCCATAATTTTTGAGTCATTATTTAATGTACATGCATTTCAAATTTGACCCACTTGGAAGTAAATCCTAGAAATACAAATATTTTATTAAAAATACCAAACCCACTCATAAAAGTATGAAAATTTACCAAGGATTAAAAGATGTTGAATTATGACTGTAAAAAAAATTCAGGTTCAAAACATTTTTGAAATGTGATATGGACTCAAAATGTGTTTTCACATGAAATATGGACTTCAAAACATCTTTGCCGAGTGTTTTTCTTGTGGCACTCGGCAAAGGCTAGGGTTTACTGAGTGTCCGTTAGTGGCACTCGGCAAACCCAAATTTTCACCCCTGGCGCCGTCACGGCGTCAGCAAAAAAATTTGGCGGGGTTTTTTCAGGATGTTTGCCGAGTGCGTAAGGAGTGGCACTCGACAAACCCTGCCTTTGCCGAGTGCATTACATAGGGCACTCGGCGAACGTGTCTTTGCCGAGTGCCCGATGGAATGCACTCGGCAAAGAGATGGACACTCGGCGAACATGCGTTTTCCGGTAGTGATCGTCGGAGAAATTAATTATACGAGCTTGGTTAGCGTGTCGTCGATAATTAGATAATATTTTTTGGCTATTTGTGGATATATTGATTTTTGTCGAGAAATCTCATATATTGTATTTAAGAAATGTACATGTAATTAGATTTTAAAATTTATTGCAATGCATGGATACTGGGCTAATAACTGATTTTTTAAAGTCAATCTTTTCAATTTTAACCAATTTTATGAATATATATACTAATAATTATAATATCAAATTAGTTTCATGAAATCAACCGTTAAATATACCAATATTAATAAATTTTTATTTAAATTTAATCAAAGTTTAAGAAGATTGATTTTTAAAAGGTCGGACTTATATATATATATATAAGTATATATATATACACACACGAGAGCGCTATTCTACATCACGTGTGTAAAATAGCTATTTTACACCGACCACAGGAGTATTACTTTCAGTAGTAGATTTTCTCAGTAAAAATAGCAATTGAGTACTACTTTTTTCTCAGTAGTAGATTTTCTCAGTAGAATAACTATTCTACACCGATCACTTTTAGTAGTAGTAGATTTTCTCAGTAGAATAACAATTGAGTACTAATTTTTGTACAGTAGTAGATTTCTCAGTAGAATAATTATTCTACACTCGTGGTGTAGAATAGCATATATATATGTGTACTAGCTAGCTTGCTCCAATTATTCATGCTTTCGTAGATCATACAAAAAACTCGTAGATCGTTCTCCGCAGATAGTTTCAATGCTTCTTTGTTGATCAATATTAAACATTTAACTAGAAATACTATCCCGATGTTATGCTATGTGCTAATGTGCTGCATATATTGTTGATTATATTAAACCGATCCGTTCGAACGCTTGCAAATGGTAAGTCAGCTAGTCAGTTTAATTAGGGGACAGATGGCAACATGAACGTACTACTGCTGACAAAAGCTAGCTGTCGATCGATATGATTAATCGATCGTTCAAGATGTTAATAATGGCGCGCGTGTGACGCCTCGAGTGTGAGTTGCACGGGCCGTACGTAGTACCTGTAACTGCAGCCAGAACCGTGTGTCGGCCACATTAATTTCCCAGCATATCACATCTACCGGTCTCATCGTGTGGCTATGATTAATTAATTGTTCATCACGTACGTCGTCGTCTATAGATTGCTCACATCGATCCCTTAAGTTATCACATCTTTCATACAAACCATGCATGTTGAATACACTTAATTGCATGAAAATTACAGTGCGACGATAGGCACTGCCAGTTCAATTCACCGCGAATTGAAAGAGAGCTGGAGT
The DNA here is from genome assembly GCA_019279435.1 of Zizania palustris. NCBI lineage: Eukaryota > Viridiplantae > Streptophyta > Magnoliopsida > Poales > Poaceae > Zizania > Zizania palustris. The sequence goes on from JAAALK010000286.1 coordinate 58,495,071, forward strand.
ACTCAAGCAGACGGTTGAATGTGGATAAGGCTAGCCGTCACAGTTCTACCGGAGCGATTCCATTAGTAACCAACGTGTAATTAATTTTAATGTAATTATGGGTATGGGTAGATCCAAAAATACATCATGCATATTAGGGCTAAGTTGGTGTAACTATTATTAGTTAATTATTTTAAAAACTAAAGATTTTCATAAAAATATGATGAAAATCCTATAAAACCAAGAAGCTAGTTTCGACGACATTGTATTATTGTTGCTAAAATTTTTAGAACCGATAAATATGAGACAAACACTGTTTAGTCTAAATAAGAAATATATATAGAGTTGTCTAGATGAAAAAGTAGACCCATCTTTTTATATATTTTTGGAATAAATTTATTTGCTCTATTATTAAAAAATTAAGAATCTAATAGTCTATCGGCCGATAAAATTGGAGGGCTGACAAACAAGTACACGAGTACTAAGTTACTAAGTTAGTGATGAGTATATTTAAAAAATAAAAAATATAAAGAATTTGATAACTTTTTTCAAGCTAGATGTCGAAATTTCTTTATTTAAATGGCCCTTGTATCCCTTGAGGTCAAAAGTTACTCATGAAGATGTGAATTGATTGGGCTTAGACAGCTAATTAACCTACTACGTGCAGGATGGAGACTAATTAATAAAATAAAGTAATAATGAATCAGACCAAGGCCCAAGTTGCCGTTTAAAACCTTTTTACTGGATTCTTGCGGGAGATACCATTTTTAGTTAAAATAGACTTTTTTATAGATGTTTATTTAACCACAAAAGAATATAAAAATATTACATTTATATACATACAACAAACAAGCCGTAATTTTCATGTGCGAACTTCTTAACCGATCACTCGCCCGAGAGGCCACCACATTTTTCCTATAAGAAGTTTTCACACCTAGATTTGAACCCAAACGATATTTTATGTAGTTAACGAAGCCGATTGCACAAGGCAATTGACCAAGCTCAACTGTTGAATGAAGATCAGACAATGCATATATAGGGGGGTTTCATGCTTGTGTAGGGTCTACTTTGTAGCAGCCAAGAGAGGTCTTCGTGTTATCCGATTCGCAATTAAAGGCTTGGATGTGTGACTACAGAGAACAATCACTCCTCCAAAGTCAGAGAAGCAGTTTTCGTTTGATACTTGTGCAGGAGAGGCGGTCACAAGTCACAACACACTCCAACTACTAAGCTATAGCTCAATTTGTTATATATAAATATATTTTCACATAGAGATGTCTTACTCGTATAGTAGCCTATAAAAATATATTCTATTCTATTATATAGATGGTAATAATGGTTATCTCAGCTCTCGAACTAGCCATTTTACAGAATCGCTTTCCATAATATTGATAAATAAAAAGTACTAGTAAAGAGAAGATCGATAGAAAGGAGAAGGAAGCATGCCACTAACTATAATATAATACTTAGTTACCCATTATATATATATATATATATATATGTTGATCTATCCATGACGCGATACTTGATGTAAAATATGCTGACTTTTACCTAGCTAGCTAACTACGTATGTACCGCTGACTACATTTTTTCGTCGAGAAGAAAAAAGTGCATGATGGGATATCGACGACAAAGAGTGAGTGAGTGACTAGCCGGGTCTTTCCCACATATATGGTGATATATATGATATTTCTTTTTTTTTGTTTTGAGAGGAATATTTTTTTGTCACATACATAATATATCTTTGTGTAGTGTTTTATTATTCTTTCCGTTGTGATCTTAATTAGTTCTGAGTTCTGGCTAATATTCTTTAATTCCTCCCTTTTTTCACGCGTACGTTCACTTCAGCATCGTACGAGTATACGACGATTCACAAGTACAAGTACAACCAACGAACGCATGTCTATTCTCTATTGTCCTCTATAATTAAAGTCATAGACCTAATTAAAAGATGTAATTAACTTTGATTTTTCTCAAAAAAAGGAAAATACATCAGTGACTTGGAAAAAGAGATTTCCTCATACGTACATGAACTAATATTTGTATAACTGATCTTGCAATATTGCACCTGTTAGATTACTACTAGTAAGGTGCCCGTACGTTACAACAGATTCATAATTTTAATGACAATATATTTAAATTTAAGTATGATATATTTATTACTCACATGTTTAGTAATATATATATATTGCGATGATAAGAAAATTTTCAGCGAATCTAACTGTCTATACGCAAAATTTATAGTTTTATGTGATTTTTCAGAAATTCAAGGGTCTTTGCGCAAAATTCTTAGTTCCTGTATAATTTTTCAAAAATGTAAAAGTACATTTTTATTTTTATTTCTTTTTTCTCTTTTCTTTTTTTCCTTTTCTTCTGTGTTGTTTTCTTCCGTGCTGCATGCGCACCAGGCGGTTGGGGCGCGCTGCTGCATGCAGGCGCACGCGGGATGAGCGGGCGCGCTGGCGCGCTCCCGGGGGAGGTGCGGACGAACGAATATATCCGCTTTATTAAGGAATTAAAAATAGCAAACTGAACTAAACAAATATGAAATTTTTACATGGAATAATATACATAGTATTTTTAATTTTTAAAAAAAATCAAGATCAAACAAAAATTTAATCATTAATTTGTTTTCAAATCTATCTCATTTCTTCTCTAAACTCCAATTACTCCTCTCAAAATATCCAATTTGTAAACACTATACGTGATAACTTTATCAAAACATGTTTAAATTTTTATCACAACATCTTCATATCATATCATAACACTATCTCAAGTATAATATTTTTGAGAATTGTTTTAAATTTTTAGAATTAAAAAACTATTAAAGTCTACGTTGTCGATAGAGTGTCGCAACCTAGTTTTTCAAAATTTATTTCAATTTAGTTCATAAGAACTCAAAATATAGTAAGAAATATTAATATGATTTTTCTATAATTTTTGATTCATTATTTTAGGCACTTGTAGTTAAAATGTCACATATTTCAATTTAAATCCTAAAAACATACTTAATGAATTAAAAATAGAAAATTGAACTAAATAAATGTTGAATTTTTACATGAGATAATATATGTTATATTTTTAGTTCACAAAAAATTTCAAGATCAAACAAAAATTTAATCATTAATTTGCTTTCAAATCTATCTCATTTCTTCTCTAAACTCCAATTCCTCTACTCAAAATATCCAATTTATAAACACTATACGTGATAACTTTATCGAAACATTTTTAAATTTTTATCACAGCATCTCATATCATATCATAACACATCTCAAGTATAATATTTTTGATAATTGTTTTGATTTTTTTAGAATTAAAAAACTATTAAAGTCTACGTTGTCGATAGAGTGTCGCAACTTAATTTTTTCAAAATTTATTTCAATTTAGTTCATAAGAACTCAAAATATAGTAAGAAATATGAATATGATTTTTCTATAATTTTTGATTCATTATTTTAGGCACTTGTAGTTCAAATATCACATATTTCAATTTAAATCCTAAAAACATACTTAATGAATTAAAAATAGCAAACTGAAGTAAATAAATGTTGAATTTTTACATGAGATAATATATGTTGTATTGTGAGTACAGAAAAAATTTCAAGCCAAAACGAAATTACAAACAATATATTGACTTGAAACAAGGTTTCACACAAAATAAAAAAAATTATGTTTGCCGAGTGTTTTTCAAAAAACACTCGGAAAACTCAAAAAAAAAATTTTGTCTGCTCAAAAACGCCGTCGTGACGCCCGTTAGTCTCCAGCTTTACCAAGTGTATTTTTTTTGTGGGCACTCGATAAAGAATTGATTCGCCGAGTGTTAAAAGTTTGCCAAGTGTTTTTTAAATAACACTCGGCAAAATATCATTTGTCGAGTACCCGAGATATTGCACTCGGCAAAGGAGAGGACACTCGGCAAACTTTGAGTTTTCGGTAGTGGATCATCAATCTGCTTTATAATAGTCAAGATGTTTGGATTTGTGCATCATTGGATTATTACTGATCAATTAACTCATTAACTGTTACTAGATAGATGGTGCCAAATTTTGCGGAACAAAAGAAAACTAAAGCTTTGTTATATAATATACATGCCAAACATACGTATATTATACATACATACATGCATACATATCGTTCACTCAACCTGATTTAGTTTCTATATAGAATATATATGTGCTTACAACTAATTAATGATATCTTTTAAAGATTATTTTCAGAATGACGTGTACCTATCGAAGCAATTAGGCCTAATGGTTAAAACGTGACTCATATATAGTTGCATATCACGTGCAATTAATATAATGTTTGAACGATACATTAATTAGCAGCTAGCTAACGAAGCTGCAGGCATGCAAAAAACGTACGTCATGCATGACAAATAAAGTTCGTGCATAAGCAATTATGTTGAAGCCATATATGTTAACTATATATAAGATACAATTAATGCTACATATATATACTAGCTAGCTCTCATGAAAACAACTTCCTAAGCTACAAGCGTGCCAATCAAATTAACAAATATATACGGTGTATGTATGTTCATATTAACAGAAGATAGATATGATGGAGCTGGGGGTAGCTAGTATATTAATATTGCCTCTAGATTTTGACACTGAGTACAACACGTACATATACACACGTACACTAGGTCGGAATTAAGGACCTATTATATATATATTGCATGTGATTCAAAGGAGAAAGAGAAGTCCAACCAAACCATGTAAGGAAAACGATTAATCGAGAAGATAAAGAAGGCAGCGACCTGCTCATACTTGATGTTAATTTTCACTACGGGAGAACACGAGTTTGCCGAGTACTAGAAACACTCGGCAAACCTCTAAATACACTGAGCGAAGGGTTCGTCAAGTGTTACTGTCGGCAAACGATACACTTCAAACATTAACTCGACAAAGAGGGATTCACCGAGTGTTTTTTGTCGGGCACTTGGTGAACCCATCGCCGAGTGCCACACATAACACTCGGCAAACAAAAATAACTTCACGGTGAGTGAATGGACATGACGTCGGGTTTGTTGAGTATCAAAATATGGCACTCAACAAAGTAAAAAAACAGATAATAAAAAAACAGGACGTGTCTGCCATGCCATTCCATCGAATGGTTGGCGGACGTAGTGCGACGCGACGTGGTGACACATGATAGGGCGCCAGGGGTGTGGCGCGGCACCGCGGCGAGGTGTGGGACGGTGTTGCATCGGGGCTTGCAAGCACGTGGCAAGATGGGTCGACGCACGACGAGGCGCCATCGGGGGAAGGGAAGGAGGAGGGAAGGAGGGGGTATTTGAAGAACTATGCGAAAGTTTTGAAAAAGGTGCGCCGAGTTTGAAATTTTGAAGGAAAATTGTGTGGGAAGCAAATTTTTTGTTTGCCTCAGGAAACCCAAATTGTTTGTCGAGGGTTACACTCGGCAAACATTTTTTTTCAAATTTTGTTAAATTTATCTTTTCATTCATTTCTTTGACAAATTTTATGAACTTATAGTGGTTAATGACTTAAAATAAACTAAAAATATGAACATAATTTTCATTGGAAAATTTAATTAATTATTTTATGCATTTGCAGTTCAAATTTTCACATTTTAATTTAAATCCGAGAAATATAATTAATAAATTAAAAATAGCTAACTAACCTATAAAAATATCATTTTTTTCATGGGTTAAGATATGATGTATTTTGATTATAGAAAAAGTTTCAAATTCAAACGAATATTTAAAAATTAGTTTGCTTTCAAAACCAACTCATTCCTTTTTTAAAATCCTAATTCATCTAATGAAAATGTTTGGATTTCTTAATATTCTATGTTACAATTTTCTCAAAATATTTTCAAATTTTTATGGTAGCATATACATATTCATATCATAATAGTATGACAATGTTCATGTTTTTTAGTTCTAGTTTGATTTTTTACAATTAAAAACCCATTAAGCTACACGTGCCGATCGAGTGTCGCAACTTAGAATTTTCAAATTTTATTTCAATTTAGTATATAATAACTAAAAATGAACTCAAAAATATGAATATTAATTTTATATAATTTTTTCATTATTTCATGTACTTGCGGTTCAAATTTGACTCATTTCAATTTATACGGTGGAAACACACTTAATGAACTAAAAATAGTAAACTGACATAAAAAATACCAAAATTTTGTACGAGAAAATTTATTTTGTATTTTGATTATAGAAAAAATCAAGTACAAAAAAGAACTAATCATCAAATTGATTTCAAACCTAACTCATTCCTTCACCAAACCATATTTCCTCTCTACATAATCACGAGTTTCTTAGCATCCTACGTGACAAATTTTTTGATACATTTTTAATTTTTTATCATAGCATCTATGTATCATATAATAACACCATGATAAGTCTCATGTTTTTCAGACTTTATTTGATTTTTTTAGAATTAAAAACTCTTAAGCTCCACGTTGCTGATAGAGTGTCGCAATCTAGATTTTTAAAAATTTCTTTCAATTTAGTGCATAAGAACTTAAAATTTAATAAGAAATGTGAATATGATTTTTTTATAATTTTGGTTCATTATTTTAGGCGCTTGTAGTTCAAATTTCACCTATTTCAATTTAAATCCTAGAAATATACTTAATGAATTAAAAATTTCAAATTGAACTAAAAATGTGATTTTTTACATGTGATAATATATGTTGTATTGTGAGTGTGTGTTTTTAAAACACTAGGCAAACCGAGGGTATTTAAAAAACACTCGACAAACCCAAAAAAATTTTGCTCACGCAAGTACGCCGTCATAACATCTATTAGTATGGTTTGTCGAGTGTTTATAGTTTGCCGAGTGTTTTTTAGAAAACACTCGGTAAACCCATTTATATTGAGTGACCAAAATAATGCACTCGACAATGTTTTCAACACTCAGAAAATTTGGATTTTTTCCGTAGTGTGTCTGCCTGTCATTGTCAATCCAGTTGATCGAAGGTTAATTAGTTCATCTACTGATAAATATATACACTGTGTTTTGACTTTGTGCATCGAATAATAATTAAGAGAGAATTGAGACTGAGGAAAACTACTATTAGATAAAGTGATTTGTGTTGTACTCATGAGTACTGTTGTCTTACAAAACAATAAAATTTGGAGAGAATAATAATTAATAATAGGCTAGCTAGTGTATAATTAGTTTTGCTTCTTCTTTCCATATATATATATATATATATATCTGCCTTGTGGTGTTAATTTCCCCCCATTAATTAATGGAGGATCAATTTCTTTATATAAAGCCTGATTATTCATATTTGTACGTATCTATATATCTATGATGCAGATCGAGACCATACATATTCTTTATCTAGAAAGAAATACATTAGTAGTGAATATCGCAACACTCATTAAATTACATCGTTTTTCCACAAAATAATACAAAACAATATATATACGCCTTATTTTAGATGCATGCATGGACGCCTAGCTTTGTACGTGTGTGACTGTACATGTATAGAGAAATAAATCAGGAATAATGTTGCATGCATCCGGCCGGTTTAATTTGATTGGTCCCACGTGCCGCGCGTTTTGATTTGCAGCACGTACGTACCGATGAATTATGTATATAACATTAACGAGTGCCTGCTTCCTATTTACACTAAAGACATTCTACTAGCTATTTTTTTAAAAATCCAGTTTAAAATGTGTGCAAGATGTTAATAATGAGTATGAGCTAATTTTCTAACTACCGGAATTATTTTGTGGGAAAATTTGACTGACTAGAAATTAATAATATATATATATATATAAGAATTTTAATTTCGGAGTATATATCCCTAAATTAAGATATACGTTAGTTGTACCTGTCGGCATCTCCTTAAATACCATATATAAAAATGTTCTAGAAATTAAATCAGTATATATTTCATAAGCACGTGTTAACACAACTAGTACTGTGGTTAAGTTCATCCTGATATGACTTGAGATTATTGTTTAGGTTAATTAATAGCATGCAAAGCTCCTGGCACCGCATGCATATACATACAGTTTAAGAAATTAAGAATGCAAAACCCACTTCCACTTCCTCGATCGCAAATTAACGTGTCGATCTCACTAGTGTGAAACATTCTAAAGTTTCGGCGCTTCATTATTAATATAATGATGGTTACGGTTTAATCAAACCGACACAATATACGGAGCAGTATATATACTAAATAATATATACCTTCATCCAGGGAGACTTTACTATTAATTGCACCATTTGGTTATAACCGGAGCACATTATATTAATTACACGGAAAAACAATAACCCAAGCAAATTAAATATATGGATTACGTATGTATTAATGAAGAAAATAAGCTATAAATAAGTTTTACGGGATAAAGTTTTTTGTGCATGCAACACATGGGGAGGGACGGACTACCCTGCAGATCGGTACGTTTTGGAAGCACTAAACTAATTATTACCAGGACGTAACACCGACCTAATAGTACGTGCACATATATGTAGTTATGTCCATTTTTTTAAAAAAAAAAACTAACAAAACCATAGTGCTGGGTCGTCGTTAATCCTTTCACATGTATATGTGGTCACTTTTGATGTAGTTCCTCCGGAGCACGTGTGTATTTGTCCTACGTTGCTTTCATGACCAAGCACTAGCTCATTTTAATTTTATATTCAACACTTCAATAATGATCGCAAAGTCTAGTGTCTTCCTTATCCTTTCGTTTTTATAAAGAGGGTTAGTAAGCTAGCACCGTTCATCTCATCGCCTTGGTGCATAGCACAGCTAGCGCGCGTGTATGCGTGCATGGGCGAGCGCATGACGGGCTAACACCAGCCAACTCCGATGAGCAGCTGCTGCAACGGTGGCGCCGGCTGGCCGGAGCCCGTGGTGCGCGTGCAGGCCGTGTCGGACACCTGCGGCGCGACGATCCCCGAGCGGTACGTCAAGCCTCCGTCCGAGCGGCCGTCGCTGCTCGCGCCGGCGGCGGAACCCGTGAACAATATCCCGGTGGTGGACCTGTCATTGCCGGACGCGGACGGGACGGCCCGCGCCGTGGCGGAGGCTTCCCGGGAGTGGGGTTTCTTCCAGGTGTTGAACCACGGCGTGCGTCCCGAACTGCTGCGCCGTGCGCGCTCGGCGTGGCGCGGCTTCTTCAAGCAGCCAGCCGATGTGCGCGAGCGATACGCCAACTCGCCGGCTACGTACGAGGGCTACGGCAGCCGCCTCGGCACCGCCAAGGGCGGCCCCCTCGACTGGGGCGACTACTACTTCCTCCACCTCCTCCCGCCGGCGCTGAAGTCCCACGACAAGTGGCCCTCCCTTCCTCCCACCCTCCGGTAAGCCGGCAAACCAAAATGTCGTCGTACACACGCAAAGTTATCGAGTTGACGCGTCACCGTCTGATCGGCGCTGCTCGCTGCTGCAGGGAGACGACGGAAGAGTATGCCGAGGAGGTGGTGCAGCTTTGCCGGAGGGTGATGAAGGTGCTGTCCAGGGGTCTCGGGCTGGACGACGGGATGCTGCAGGCGGCTTTCGGAGGGGAAGGCGGCGAGGGGGCGTGCTTGAGGATCAACTTCTACCCGAGGTGCCCGCAGCCGGAGCTGACGCTCGGCGTGGCGTCGCACTCCGACCCCGGCGGGATGACCATGCTGCTCGTCGACGACCACATCAGGGGCCTGCAGGTCAGGAGAGCCGGCCAATGGATCACCGTTGACCCGGTCCCCGGCGCCTTCATCGTCAACATCGGCGACCAGATACAGGTAAAGTGTGTACAGATTGGTCGATCTCTTTGGTATATATGTACGTTAGTTTACGAGTAACCGTGGTGCACCGTACCGGCCGTAAGTGCAAGCAGGGCAAACGAAACAGCGACAGGCAAAAATAAAAAAAGACGAGAGAGAAAAATCTCCCATTCCGGTCGGCCGACACGTGTCCCCGCCCCTACATTAAATGGTACAAGAAACCGCTGCTCCATCTTAAACAAAAGCGTCGCCGAATCATATCGATGGAGGCTGCACAAAAGACGAATCCGGCTGAAAGACGGGTTTTTATTACCTATAAAACTAATTTAGTTTACGTATAATTAAGATTTTTTCGATTATACGAAAAACATAAGCACTGCACATCACACACTCATACAAAGTATATGCACTAGTATTGTACATGTGCTACGCAACGTTAAATAAAAAAATAATTATGAAACAATACAACTATATGGGCGAATATGAAAAAGGATTATGAGGTTTTCATAAATAATATTGTACCATAAATAAATTATTTATTTATTATTTATATATAAACATAATCAGATTTCTATATATGATCAGTTTTTCATATATTGATGATTTTCATATAAAACAGATCAACTTTCATATATTAATAATTTTCATATTAAACCTTTCTATTTTCATATATTAATAATTATCATATTATATAAAATAGAATATCAATTTTTATATAAAACAAGCAAGGTCCACACGCAAGAGAGAAAAAAAATCCCATAACAATAATTTAATAGATGTGAATGCATGAAAGGCTGTTAAATCGATTTAACAAATGAATAGTACTCAAACTTAACTCACTAATTATACAATAGGATAGACGAGTGTTTATTGCACGCACAGTGGAAATCCCTGATTAAGATCACTAAAATTATATTAAAAGCACACCTGCGTGTGTAAATATTAATTCATAGTTATTACGATTTAAACCTTAGTAGGTTCACACTCATATGTGACACATGACTATAGTACCATCATATCACACAACTGCTTCTACAGTTTACTTTACGATTTTATTCGCAGGGCCGTCTAATACAAACACTTCCATTAATTATCAAAAGAACACCTCAAAATGGCTGTACTCAAATCTCAATTTTTTAATTAGTAATAGATTAAAAAATAGGATTTGATATGTGAAAATAATATCAATACATTTATTCTTAAAAATACTTTCATAAATCTATATCTTAAATACTTTTTTATAGATATATAGGTAGAAAAGGTAGCGTACAAATCTGTGCCACGGAAACTATCTGGATATTAAAACATCATTTATTTAAGAACAGATCGAGGTAGTAATAATAATCTTATGAATATAAAAATAATAATACCACTTAAAATAAAATTCTTTCTACATATTTGGATGAACGAAGAAATTAATTCATTTCATGCCTTAGCTTGAGTATTTGACAAAGTTGGTTCTGTCGCTATAGACTACTATATATATTATATTTATACACCTTATTAAGCGTAAGCATTTTTCTACGTTCCGTGAGAAGTACAGTACAGACGGTGAGGCCGTACGTGTAGCCTTTACAAAAATTTCTTGTTAATTACTAAGTGAACACGTACAGGCACGTGCGTGCTTATGGGGTGTACTTAAAGAAAAGATTACTCCCCACAAATGGTTATATATATAGTACTAGCTAGCTAGTAATAACTAGATAGCTTGTAAAGGATCGAGAGTATAATTACTTATTAATTCAACCTGCCTCCCACGTACATACACACATCGTCTAGCTTAAAAACATAATCTAAAGTTGAATTAAGCTAGCCCACAGATATATGATCGGCTTTTAAATCATTGCATTTTTTATTTTTTCATCCATTAGTGTATATTAATAACAGGGCAAAGAGATCTGATATCCATACGAGAATTAATCATACAATGAATTAAAATCCTATTAGCAATATTTATAAGGAAATTAAAAATAATATACCCTAAACTGATCTACGTAAACAGCATTTCTCTTGGAATATTAATTGTTTATGCATGTTATTAAACGTCTGTATTATATATGTCATAGGCACCATTTCATGACAGCCGTATATATACACTGAAAAACGATTGAATCCTCGTTAATGCATGCTTTTCAGCAAAAAATTGATTAGAGGATCTTAGAAAACGCTTAATTAGCAGGCGTATATAGTAGCTAGCTAGCTAGGTGACGACTGAATGAATGATCGACCCAGATATATATTCCGTTCTCCATTAATCCTAATCCTAGCTAGAGGTAAGATTAATTGATTGTAGCTTGTGTTAATTTACTGTCTAGCTGCTAGTGCTAGAGACGTGTTTTGTTAGTCTATCCTAGCTTGTAGGACTCCCACTTGATGTGCAGGTGCTATTAATTACAACTAACTGTGCTCAAGTTACTGATATGACGATCACGTCTGCACACGGCGTCGTTGAGCCAATCGTTCACAAAAGTGACACATGCCGCCAATTTTCCGTCAACGTGGATCTACCCATGACCTCAATTAACAACATAATATTTACTTCGTCTTTCTTTGTTAACTAGTGTAAAAACTATACTTTTCATGTAATACTTAGTTCGTCTTTAGTTTTTTTACGTGTAAAAATAACATTTTTCCGCGCGACAGTACGTAGTTCATCATCTGCAGGAGTATATTTGCATGGCCAGTAGAGAGCTAGACAACGCAAGCGGGCTATTGATTATTATGACAAATCTTACGGCTCTTGAACTGCTGGTAACGAGGAAATATTGTATTTTGGGGTTATTTTACGGTACTTGAAGATGTAACAGGAGGTACCACATTTTTCCTACCAAAATTAACATTGAAAAATGTGGTACCTCCTTAAAAACTGTAAAATTTCTCTATATTTTTATTATTAGTTTTGATATCTCATTGTATTCATTGTACCTAAGGTAACAACACGTATGTATTTTTGTCGAGCTCTTGTCTTGTGTAACATAGACATACATATAATACATAAGTGCGTATATATATCAAAACTAAGCTTAAATAGTACATAAAAAATGAAGATAACAGTACATTTGAAATAACCATGTATCTGTAGGTTGTAGCTGTATTTGTAATATTCGTTTTATAAATGCATATTTAGAAAAGTAATGATCAAATTTGTTTAGTAAACAATATGCCAATATTTTAAACAGGGAAGGTATTGGCTATTGCGTGTGCAGGTGCTGAGCAACGCAGAGTACAGGAGCGTGGAGCACCGGGTGACGGTGAGCGCGGCAGAGGAGCGGCTGTCGATGGCGTTCTTCTACAACCCGCGGGGCGACCTACCTGTGGCGCCCATGGCGGAGCTGGTGGCTCCGCCGGCCCGCCCGGCGCTGTACCCGGCGATGACCTACGACGAGTACCGTGCCAACATCCGGCAGCGCGGCCTCAGCGGCAAACCGACGCAGCTCCAGTCGACGAGCTGCTCATCTCCTCCCGCCGCACATGCATCTTCCTCCTCAGCTGGCGCCACTCGGCCGCCTAGCACTCTAGCTCGCTAGCAGCTGCTTGCTCTGATCAGGCCAGGTTAACTTTGTGCATAGCATCCTGGCGATCGATCGACCTGCATGTGGATATCGAATAATATAATATCATATCATAATAATCCATGTTGATTTTGCTTCCATATCTTCCGTGAAGTAATATACGCAGCAGACTGCTCAGACGAGTGGCCAGTATATACAAAGGCTGTTTGGTCGGATCTTGAAATCAATACTGAAATTGGAGTGAAGCACTTAAAATTGGTTAGATTCTATTCTATTATTTTGGTTCATTTTTCTAAAAAGTTCTCAACGAGATCTATTTTTCAAAAAAAATGTTTGGCTTAACTCTAGCTCTATAGAACAAAAAAAATGGATCTGAAGCTCTATCAAACACACACATAGAAGAGATAAACTCATCCTCACAGATGTAAATCAATGTCCCTGTAATTGAGTGCTAGGCACTAATAAACGTTTGTATTTGAATACACAGTTGTACATTGTATACAACTATTGTACATCTGGATCGGACCAGCATAATCATATATATCAATACACTGCTACAAAGCGACACTGTAGCGGCGGGCAAAATCGACCTATAGTGCACTACCGGAAAACAGAAATTTGCCGAGTGCCACGGTGTTTGCCGAGTGCATTTCATCGGGCACTCGGCACAAAGGTGTTTGCCGAGTGCCCTGTGAAATACACTCGGCAAACACCGTGGCACTCGGCAAAGACTAGGGTTTGCCGAGTGCCACACCATAGGCACTCGGCAAAGCACCTGAAAAATCACCCGCCCAATTTTTTGCTGACGACGTTATGGCGGCAGGGTTAAAAATCAATTTTGCCGAGTGCCACTAACGGACACTCGGCAAATGCTATCCTTTGCCGAGTGCCACAAATAAAAACACTCGGCAAATAATATGTAGTTGCCATTATTTCATGTGAGATCACAATTTAAGCCTACATCACATTTAAAACATGTTTTGAACTTCAATTTTTTTTACAGTCATAATTCAACATCTTTTAATCCATGGTAAATTTTCATACTTTTATTAGTGGGATTGCTATTTTTAATAAAATATTTGTATTTCTAGCATTTACTTCCAAGTGGGTCAAATTTCAACTAAATGTACATGAAATAATGACTCAAAATTATGGAAAAATCATATTTGTGTTCATGATTACATTTGTACTCTTTTAAAACTAAATATAACTAAATATTTAAAATCTAATTTACGACACTCGACCGGCAATATGCAGGTTAATGGTTTTTTAATTATAGAAAATGTAATTGATGCCTAAAAAATATGACACTTGACATGGTGTCATTATATCATACATATATGATATGGTAAAAAATTCATAATGTTTTGACAAATTTTTCAAGTATGACCTTTAGAAATTGGACAACCTTCGAGAAGGTTTAGGAGTTTAGGGATGAAATGAGTTAGGTTTAGAAGCAAATCGATATTCAAATATTTGTTTGAAGTTAAAACTTTTTGTACTACTAAAACTCAATTTATCTTATACCATGTCAACCGTGGACTTCGCCGAGTGCCATACGTGGCACTCGGCGAAGTCTATATTGCACTCGGCAAAGACTTCGCCGAGTGCCCGATAAATTGCACTCGGCGAACCCTCACGTCGCCGACACGTTCAGTGCCGAGTGGGGTTCGCCGAGTGTGGCACTCGGCGAAGCCTTTGCCGAGTGCATTGTGGGCTTCGCCGAGTGCCCTAGACACTCGGCAAACCCTAGTGTTCCCGTAGTGGTGGTGGGCATCCAGTCCGCCACTGCTCTAACGCCACTGCTATCGCTGGTTAGCAGTGGCGGTCAGAGCGCCCGCCACCGCTGTGTTAACAGCAGTGGCGGGCGTGCTGACATCATCTGCCCGCCACTGCCGTTATCAATAGCAGTGGCGGGCAGATGATGTCAGCACGCCCGCCACCACTATGTCAACAGCAGTGGCGGGCGCGCTGACCTCATCTGCCCGCCACTGCCGTTATCAACAGCAGTGGCGGGCAGATGATGTCAGCACGCCCGCCACCACTGTGTCAACAGCAGTAACGGGCAAGCTACCTCATCTGCCCGCCACTGCTGTGTATAAGCCATAACACAGAATGCTGTGATCCCACAAACCAAAACACAGAAATTATATGCTTCACACAGCCATCCACATACACAGCAGCAAAACATCCACATATCCACATATCCACATATCCACATAAACAGCAGCAAAACATCCACATATCCACATACACATCCACAACAACAACACATCAACACAACAACCATCAATCTCATCAATTTTCAAAAATTCACAATGTTTACATTCTTCCGGTTTTTGTTTCGCAATAACCATCCATCAACACAATTCATTGTTTCACAAATACATGCTCATGCAGTTTATGTTTTCTTGGAAGGCTAACTCATATCTTAATTGGTTCGCCTTTTAATTCTTCCGGCCCAATCATACAAAGTTGGATGCTTGGCCACTTCACTCTCAGGATCGAAAAATACTCCAAGCTCATGAAGAATCTCATGCATCGTGAAGCGGCACATCCTTGATACGATTTCGTACATTTGTGATTCAGAGAGTTGGCTCTTCTCGGCAACGGTTGATGGACCTGACGCCTGCATACGTAAAATATAAGTACATACGCTGCAAGTTATATTAGATTAACACACAAGAAATCAACTTACTTCTTTAGTATCCTCAGATACTGTCCGCCCAAACTTTCCTAAGTTATTGCTCAAGAAATCACAAGTATAGTAGCCACAATGCACGGAACCAAGAGATTGTTTGTGACACTTCAAAATAGACAAAGTTAGAACGATATATAGTTTGGCTTTATCAATTGAATTAACAAATTTAAAAATATAATATTACCGGAAAGTTGGTTCTGATAAGCATTTCTTTCGGCCTCTGTGGATCATGTGGGCCACCTAACTTTTCCACGTAGTATCTATGTGCACTCTGAATAACATTTAATATATCTTGATATTCTTTTTTGGGTTTGTCGAGCGAGTCGAGCACATAAACCCTTGAGCTTTTTGGGTATATCAGAAGTGCAATCCAATGATCACTATCGAAAGAAGTAATATATGATTATGTTAGTTTCATAATCGATAAAACGTGTTTAAGTGGATATAGTGGGTATACTTACTTAAAGTTATATGCCCCACATATAATTTCTCTGTCCTTCCATTGATACATGCACCGCGCAATATACAACGCGGCACAACTCCTTTTGTTCTTCTTAAGTTTGTCTTCGTCTTTATTGAACATCTTTCTTTGAAATTTTTTCTTACCCGCAGTCCAGTACTTGCTATCATTCTGGTTTAGTGTCGGGTTCAGCGCACTTTGGCTTATTAATGACGGGTTTAGGTACCCATACAATTTAGACTCGTCACCGCGTGAATTACAACTGCATATGTTATAAAACAATAGTCAATATAAGACATTATTTATTTTTTCTTTGTATTGACAAAGTATAAAGTACTTACATGCACCAGAGCATCATGCTTGTGATGTCGGTTCGCTTCAGACGAAACATCCGATGGAAGTCGTCGAAAAATAGTGCAAGCTTAAACTCTGGGCAGTTGAATATTTCTTGTGGAACCGTCAGTTCTATTTGTGTTACACCTAACGAAGACGCTTCGAGGTACCAGTCATGAAATGTTTTCATCGTCCAAGGCATACAATTAAGTACTCCTTGGGGTAATAATGGTTTGCCTGGTTCGTATTCGATATAATCCTCGTCTCCGTAGGTCCTCTTATCAACAGAAAGTGAGCCCGCATGCTTTTGTACTGGAGCCTTTATGGGAGCCGCTTCGGGCATAGAACGTGTTTGCCCCAAAGTATTAAAAAATTTATGCATTTCAGATTTCAGCGCAGAACACTGCCCAGCTTGAACAGTTATCTTGTGGATTGCTGGCTTTGGGCATGCATCTTGTTTTTCAGGCTCGGCAGCAACTAGCACTGGCACTTGAGGATCAGCCGGAACTAGCACTTGAGGCTCAGTCGGAACTAGCACTGGCATTTGATCTGGCTCTGGCACATTTGTGTTGGGCTCATCAGTGGGCTCAAGCACTGGCACTAGCTTTGTCACTTGAGGATCAGAAGTCACTTTCGATTCTATCACTTCTGCCACTTTATTGGGCACTGGCTCTTCCTCTGCCTTTTCCTCTATTTCACGCTCATCAACAGGTGATAATGATCCTATATTTTGCACATCCTGAGATGAAAGATATGCGGGGGATTGTGATGAGACAATAGGTGATTTACTTTGAGAACTTGTCTGCAGTAATTTGATATCTCGGCTCGCCCATAGGACAAAGTTATTTAGAGCATCTCCGATTGTCTCAATCCCCTCATCAGGCATTGGAAGATCCAAGGGGTCATTAATAAATCTGTCGTTGGTGATCTCATTGACCTGAACCTTGGTATAGTCAGCAGGAATAGGCCGATTGTGAAATAAATCCCCAGGCATAGCAATGCCTCGTGCAGCCTCTTGGGAATGCCCTTTGCGCCCTATCGGTACATGCAGGCTGCAGGGTGTGTCCTCTTTAATATAATTTACAGGAAATTTGTCTTGTACTGAGCCAACACTGCTTGGTACGTCGAGTCGTACCTCTGGCACAATTATTTGTCCAGCTGCAGCCTGCATTATGTTTGGATTCTCGTTAATAAATTCAAAAAAGTGTCGCTCCCACTCTGCACGGCGCTCTGCGGCGTCGTCTGTGCGTGCTTGACGCTTCTTGTATGTGGCACCCTCCTGTTTCTTGAAAGTATTTTTCCAGGGTGCTATAGAAGAGACACCTCGGGTGCGCCCTCGATGTTCCTCGTTTCCGAGAGCAGATGTAAGCTGGTCATTACATCCCTCGGGCTTGAACTTTCCAGTCTTCTCCAACTCAGCGATTTCCTGTGCTTTTTGGAATACTTCACTAGTCCGTGAGTCGGAGAGCATATATTGGCCCTCGGGTGTTTTTTTAGCTCGACCTAGGAGCCATCTCTTAGTGCGCTGATCAGCACCTGAAAACTGTTCAGGTAACCCAGCCGCACGGTCCTCCTCCTCCTTTTTACTCCACTCATCCTCCTTAGCCTTATATCCACCTGGCCCAAGTTTATGGGGGAACTTATTCTTCTTATTAAGTTCTTTGAACATTATGCTCTCTTGTTTGGCTTCTTCGGAGCAATGCTGCATTTTGAATTCATTCCATTCATTTGGCGTTATAAAGCCGTAGTCGTTGAGTGGCGACTCATCTTTCTGAAGGTATTGTGTGTTCAGTTTAGTCCTAAATGTACGAAGAGCCTTCCCGATAGTCTTCAATGTGGCAGCTTTAGCGTCTTCTAAGCGGTCTTCCGGGAATTTATAATGCGCTTTTATATGCTGCCACAATTCGTTCTTGTAGCTTCAGGGACAGTCTTCCAATTTTTCCAAACTATCTTACATCGCTCCCTGGCGAGACATCCACAGTCGTTACGCCACTTCGCAGTGATTTCTTTTGGCTTCTTTGGAGCCCCATCAACATGCACTTCTTCAACCTCATAGATAGCTGTATGTAGCTTGTTCTTCTCCCGTTTCCCTCTCCTCTTCGCATTTGCAGACGATGTTGTGGCAGCGGGCTCAACATCTGTTCGCTCAGCTGACTCAATAGCTGGGACAATAGTTGTTCTTTTCTCGACTTGGAATAATCGACGGTTGCTTCCTCGCTTTGGACGATCCTACGATGATAGACAATGTGAGCTTCAGGAATGTAATCCTCGGTTAGAAGCTGCTCTGACTTGTTACTAACGTAATAATTACCTCCGCTTGAGCTTCAGGAATGTAATCCTCATCGGCGTCTTCTCTCGTTCTCTTCTTCCTAGGCTCCATTGGATGTTCATTCTCCGGAGAGTGGTACGAAGATTCGCTATCGGAGGATCCTTCAGATGAACCCTCTTTATTTGTTTTTGCGGGAGACTCGTAGATGAGCTCCTCGATGGAACGTCCTTCTTCCGCCATAGATAAACTATTCATATGAAGATGCTAATGTATCAGAATTTTGGTTATGCAAAAAAGGTCTGATGTCATATTAATCCTAAAGTTAGGATGTTGTGTTGTTTTCTCTCTCTAGTGTTGTTGAGGCCTCAGCATATTTTGTGTTGTTTTTCAAAATGTTCATGTCTGCCATGGAACCATGTTCACGCCCATTCCCTGTCAGCAACACGAGAAAGAAGTTGTTGATAGGAATGGACGTGTCACATGGTTTGATGACATACATGAGATAACTCAATAACAATTTGCATCATAGGCCCCTAAAAGGAATTGCAGAATCTAATGTTGGCCTTCAGCCAGATGCATGAACTTGAGGATTAGTATATAGTAGCCTTAGAAATAATAGCGGTAGTAAACTAGTCACAGTGTTGTTTAGGCCTCAGCATATTTTGTGTAGCTTTTCAAAATGTTCATGGCTGCCATGGAACCATGAGCACATCCATTCCCTGTCAGCAACACGAGAAAGAAGTTGTTGATAGGAATGGATGTGTCACATGGTTTGATGACATACATGAGATAACTAAATAACAATTTGCATCATAGGCCTCTAAAAGGAATTGCAGAATCTAATGTTGGTCTTCAACCGGATGCATGAACTTGAGGATTAGTATATAGTAGCCTTAGAAATAATAGCAGTAGTAAACTGAACACAATGTTGTTGAGGCCTCAGCATATTTTGTGTAGCTTTTCAAAATGTTCATGTCTGCCATGGAACCATGAACACATCCATTCCCTGTCAGCAACACGAGAAAGAAGTTGTTGATAGGAATGGATGTGTCTCATGGCTTGATGACATACATGAGATAACTCAATAACAATTTGCATCATAGGCCCCTAAAAGGAATTGCAGAATCTAATGTTGGCCTTCAGCCAGATGCATGAACTTGAGGATTAGTATATAGTAGCCTTAGAAATAATAGCGGTAGTAAACTGGTCACAGTGTTGTTTAGGCCTCAGCATATTTTGTGTAGCTTTTCAAAATGTTCATGGCTGCCATGGAACCATGAGCACATCCATTCCCTGTCAGCAACACGAGAAAGAAGTTGTTGATAGGAATGGATGTGTCCCATGGCTTGATGACATACATGAGATAACTAAATAACAATTTGCATCATAGGCCTCTAAAAGAAATTGCAGAATCTAATGTTGGCCTTCAGCCAGATGCATGAACTTGAGGATTAGTATATAGTAGCCTTAGAAATAATAGCGGTAGTAAACTGGTCACAATGTTGTTTAGGCCTCAGCATATTTTGTGTAGCTTTTCAAAATGTTCATGGCTGCCATGGAACCGTGAGCACGCCCATTCCCTGTCAGCAACACGAGAAAGAAGTTGTTGATAGGAATGGACGTGTCACACGGCTTGATGACATACATGAGATAACTCAATAACAATTTGCATCATAGGCCTCTAAAAGGAATTGCAGAATCTAATGTTGGTCTTCAACCGGATGCATGAACTTGAGGATTAGTATATAGTAGCCTTAGAAATAATAGCGGTAGTAAACTGATCACAATGTCGTTGAGGCCTCAGCATATTTTGTTGCCATGGAACATTAGAGGGAAAAACAACACAAAATATGCTGAGGTATCAACAAAACTAAAGAGAGAGAACAACACAATCTCCTAGCTTGAGAATTAATATAGTGGCTTCGGAAGTAATAGCTGACTACTGTAGCCAAGAAGATTTTTCATACATTTCCCACCTTTGACACTGTGATCAGTTTACTACTGTAGCCTCAGAAATAATAGCAGTAGTAAACTGATCACAGTGTCAAAGGTGGAAAATGTATGAACACTCTTCTTGGCTACAGTAGTGAGCTATTACTTCTGAAGCTACTATATTAATCCTCAAGTTAGGAGATTGTGTTGTTCTCTCTCTCTTGTGTTGTTGAGGCCTCAGCATATTTTGTGTTGTCTTTCAAATATGTTCATGGCTGCCATGGAACCGTGAGCACATCCATTCCCTGTCAGCAACACGAGAAAGAAGAAGTTGTTGAACGGAATGGATGTGTCCCACGGCTTGATGACATACATGAGATAACTCAATTACAATTTGCATCATAGGCCCCTAAAAAGAATTGCAGAATCTAATGTTGGCTTTCAGCCAGATGCATGAACTTGAGGATTAGTATATAGTAGCCTTAGAAATAATAGCGGTAGTAAACTGGTCACAGTGTTGTTTAGGCCTCAGCATATTTTGTGTAGCTTTTCAAAATGTTCATGGCTGCCATGGAACCGTGAGCACATCCATTCCCTATCAGCAACACGAGAAAGAAGTTGTTGACCGGAATGGATGTGTCTCACGGCTTGATGACATACATGAGATAACTCAATTACTATTTGCATCATAGGCCCCTAAAAAGAATTGCAGAATCTAATGTTGGCCTTCAGCCAGATGCATGAACTTGAGGATTAGTATATAGTAGCCTTAGAAATAATAGCGGTAGTAAACTGGTCACAGTGTTGTTTAGGCCTCAGCATATTTTGTGTAGCTTTTCAAAATGTTCATGGCTGCCATGGAACCGTGAGCACATCCATTCCCTGTCAGCAACACGAGAAAGAAGTTGTTGATAGGAATGGATGTGTCCCACGGCTTGATGACATACATGAGATAACTCAATAACATTTGCATCATAGGCCCCTAAAAAGAATTGCAGAATCTAATGTTGGCCTTCAGCCAGATGCATGAACTTGAGGATTAGTATATAGTAGCCTTAGAAATAATAGCGGTAGTAAACTGGTCACAGTGTTGTTTAGGCCTCAGCATATTTTGTGTAGCTTTTCAAAATGTTCATGGCTGCCATGGAACCGTGAGCACATCCATTCCCTGTCAGCAACACGAGAAAGAAGAAGTTGTTGATAGGAATGGATGTGTCGCACGGCTTGATGACATACAAGAGATAACTCAATTATTATTTGCATCATAGGCCTCTAAAAGTTATTCTAAAAAAGTGGAGTTCGGCGGCGACGGGCTTCGGCGACGACGGCGATGGGCTTTGAGGGTGTCGCGGGCTCCGGGAGTGGCGGCAACTGGCGGACGACGGCGCGAGAGTTAGAAATGAAACTAGGTTTTCGGACGGCGGGAGCGAAAATTAATCCAACTTTAGCAAGATGAGTAGGTGATCTTGGTTTGGCTTTTGAAATAGCACTGCAATGGACAGCACGCTTTGTGAAGAATGTGTTTCTTTCAACTTAAAATTATTATAATTGAGCTTACAAATGGATATTATAATAATTTTGCTTAGATAATATAACGAAATAAGTTATGAGTTATTTGATCCATAGTTGTTATGGCGGCGCGGCGAGGCGAGGCGCTGGACCACCTTCACACCTTTTAGGCGAGTATGGCGTGCGGCGAGGCGACGCCATACTCACTTCACAGATTTTGTGCTAACATTATTACTAATATATGATGTTCATCACAATATTGGTAATAATTTCAGTAATATAACTATTCCATAATCTATATATCCATAATTAGCAAAGCAGCAACAACTATTCCATTTATCTTTAACAACACAAATGTTCTAGCTACCTATATAGCACAACAAATAACAAGCATGGCAACCAGATCAAGCATAATCACATAGAAAACATTTTCTCACAGAGAAAACATTAGAATCACTGAGCTAGGGTTTTCTTTCATAGAATCACAGCTAGGGTTTTCTTTCACTGCGGCTCGGGCCAGCAGAACACAGGCCATGCGTGCACTGCCACTGCCACTATCATCTCAGATATATACTCAAGAGACTATATAAAATTAAATGAGAATCTAACCAGACTGATTGCAGAGGGACGGGGACGGGGACGGGGACGGCGGCGCGGGCTCTGGCGACAGCGACGTGGGCTCCGGCGGAGTTCGGGGCGACGACGGCAACGGGTTCCGAGGGTGGCGGCGCGGGCTCCGGGACGGGGATGGCGGCGTGCGTCGAGGACGGGGATGGCAAGCGATGGCTCCGAGGTGGCGGTGAGGGGTCCGGGGACACCAACGGCTCCGAGATGGCGGCGACGGGCTTCGGGGACGACCACGACGGGCTCCAATGGTGGCGGCGCGGGCACTAGGAGCGGTAGTATAACTTGGCAGGAGAATATTAGGGCTTAGGGTTTTAGACGCGGGAGCGAAACTTTTATATAGGTGGATTAGCAGTGGCGGGCACACGCTGATGTCATCTTGCCCGCCACTGATATTTATCGTAGTAGTGGCGGGCAAAGACATAGTAGTGGCGGGCCGCTGACGTCACCGACCGCCACTACTAGGGTTTAGTCTGGGCGGGTGGAAAAAAGTATAGTAGTGGCGGGCATATGCTGACGTCAGGATGCCCGCCACTACTAAAAGGATAACGGTGGCGGCTGGTGACGTCATCCTGCCCGCCACTACTAATCCGACGCTGGTGGGGTTATCTAGCATACGTTTTCCACTCAAGTCGAGAAAGACTTAGTAGCGCAGTGGTGCGGGGGTTGCTTTGGTGCCATGCGGTTCGAGGTTCGAACCTTGCCTGCCTGCAGGCTGTTTGAGTTCGAACCTTGCTGCTAGCATCCAAACATTTTTTTTTACATTTCTATTCTAATTTTCATGACTTTTTTATTCATAATTAAATTCTAGTTTGAACTGGTTTTTTTAACAATAAAAATACATCATAACTTATCAAATTAGAAAATATGTATTTTATGCCTCATTTTACTTTTTTTATGTCATTAATAAACATGTACAATAAAATACATCATAACTTATCTATAGTTTATTCTTCCTTTGAAATTGAAACTTTTTGTACAATAAAAATACAACACCAGAACTTCTAATTGCAAAAATTGGTATTT